>OX453084.1:6834799-7145483 GCA_949699795.1 Spicauda simplicius
GGTCTCTCCTAATATGTGGTATTTTTATGGTATTTATATTCATACGCTCCAAAAAATGTAAACTTTTTATCTTTTTAACGCATTCAGATAATAATTATTACCATTATTTTAACGGATAAATCTAAAACCGCAAATTAGTTCATAAAGTTGTAAAGCCTCATTTGATGAAAGGTCCAATACTCGCTTATTTGAAAGGCGGTTTCCATTCAAATTACGTAGATGCTATTGAAATTCTAATACAAAGGTATTGTGGGAATCATTAGTTGCCGATGGATAAAGAAATGTATTGGATTTCAATAAATGTTTTTGATCTTTGTTTTAATAAAGACGATTTTAACTTTGATACTTTGAACATTATTTTAATGAGCTTCGAAGATGTAGTATTTATTACTTTAATGTATTTCGTATATTTATGTGTTCACAACTATTTATTTTGTGTCTTTGTTGTAAGTTATATAAATTAGTACTAGCTGTACCCGCGGCTCCACCCGCGTTCAAATCAATGTATCACAAAGTTTTTCCCGCGCAAATCTCGATACCTTGGGAATACATACTGCTAAGTCCAGAAATGAGAAAAATTCCATACAAAAATTACCCACCACTTTTACCTCTTTAAAAGAGAATTTTATTTATTTTACCAACACAGATCATTTTTAATTGTAATCGAGAACATATGTACTTATTTTCATTCGTCTAAGTCTAGAATTGAAAAAAATCAAACCAAATTTCACCCTTCCATTTCACCCCCTACAGGGTTCAATTTCATAAAATCACTTCTTAGTGAGCACTCGCGTCCTTAAAAGAACCCGCATGCAAAATTTGAAACTCCTAGCACTTGTAGTTTCTGAGATTTCGTGATGAGTGAGTGAGTGACCTTTCGCTTTTATATATGTCGGCGCGACACCGCGTATTTATGAAAAACTCGTCGCCGATAATAATTATTTTATTTTAAAGATCGAAAATTGTTTGTTTATTGAATTAATATTTAATGATTTTAATAGCAATATTGAATGATTTTTGGAATTGTAATTTAATTACCCACCATAAATTTGTTATTGTCACCTCACCAAACATTGTTATAAAAAGGCGAGCGAACGCCGGTAGAAAAAGATTTCTTGTTTAACCGCCGAAGCGATCGGACCTCGTCAATTGTGAATAAATCGAAGAAGAATAACTCCTGTGTTTTACTTGAAATCTTCAAGAAAGGACAGTAATGAAGACCTCGACCCTCCTGATGTCAAGCCTACTTCGTCACGCATCTCGCTATCACTTCGTTATATATATAGATAGATTAAGAAAAAAAAGTCTTATAAAACCAAAGTTTACAGTTTTTTTGCTTTATAAATCATCTAAATTGACACTTTTTAAGAGTTTTGTTACTTTTATTATAGCTTTCATTTGATACTCATACAGTTGTAATAAAAATATTTTTTATTATAAGGAAGGTCGTCTCACCCAGTCCTATCTTCGATTGCAGGCACCATTTAAAAATGATATAGACTGTCACCAGTGCCGGATTAGCCACATAGCAAGAGTTATATAAAAAAATGGATATAAATAAGAAAAAAGACAACCCGCTGAGTTTCTTGCCGGATCTTCTCAGTTGAGGTCGTTTTCCGATCCGGTGATAGTGTAAGAAAAAAAAACATGCGTGCGTACAAAGTACACATGTCAGAAGTGAAACTTCTTTGGCGAACTAATTTATAAATCTTGTTTATATTTATACAAATCTAAAACTTTAAATTTCCAAGATTAAGAGGAAGGGAAAAAGACGTGATACGACGTTCGCTCTGTCTCACTTTTTCTCTCAATCTTTTTCACTCGCTTGCTCCCTACTCTCACTCCACGGCTAGTTGCTCATGCTACGTTCGCCCTGGCTTACTCTCTCTCAATCGGTCTCGATCACTCTCTCTCTCTTTTCCGACACTTCCGTTGCATACCGGCGTGACGTTTCATCTGTAAAAATTTTACCCTCATGCGCCTAAAGAAGTTTCACTTCAAAAAAATGTAACTGACAATTTGTAAGTGCCCCGTTGGCCTATACAAAATAAAGACATTTCATTTTAGAGTAGCAAATGCTACGGGCCCCGCGACTAGAGGAGCCCTGCGACCTAACGCCTACCTACTATTTATATACTTCGAAATTCGTTGACAAATAAACAAACGCAGTAACTGTTGAAAGATTCTTTCTAGTCTCACCTTTGCAAGGGGGGGACTATCGAACTACCTTAACCTTCAAAAGGTACCTGACGCCGTGGGAGCGCGCGTGCATTGCCTCATCGGGCTCCTCACAGATGGACGGCTGGGCCCACCGCTCCGTCTGGTCTTTACGACAGTATGCGACCACACATACCGCTGTCCTTCGCGGGGTCGCCTGGCCGAACGGTTCGAGCATCCCACTCCCCCCCCGGTAGCCCCTTTTGAGTCGCCTCTTACGAAAGGCAGGAGATACCGTAGCCCTATTCTGATCCCGGAACTACAGGGCTGGACCCCTATCCCATTCTTTATATTCTTAAGTTCTACAAGTACACTAAGTTTAAACCTCCTTATGATCTGTGCCCAGCAGTGGGATAATAATGGGCTAATCTCATTTATCTAAGCACTGGCAGCCGCTGTTGCTATAAAGATTAAGAAGCTTATACTAATCTTATATTTGCGGTTTAACCCGGCGGCCATGAAAACCGGTATTTGTTTGACCGGGTATAAGGACTAAACAGCGGTGTTAAGCTGCTGTATACCCTATCGCATATTGTTAAGCTATTGTACAACTTTTGACTTTGAAAGTCGTCCTATGCCGCGGCGTGGCGTCGCCGCTTGGCGTAAGGTCTGCGGGCCTCGAGGATCCCTTCCTTACCCGGGCAATTCCCTCAGTGGAAGCACTGTCCACCGGCGATGTGAGCTGCCGTCAGGCAGTGTTGCAGCCATCG
The DNA here is from genome assembly GCA_949699795.1 of Spicauda simplicius. NCBI lineage: Eukaryota > Metazoa > Arthropoda > Insecta > Lepidoptera > Hesperiidae > Spicauda > Spicauda simplicius. Next base: position 6,837,727 of record OX453084.1, read on the forward strand.
GCCTTCTATGACCGCGCTATGCTGCTACGCAGATACAGTATACATTGTACAGCTCTTATCGTGGGCTTTGAGCGCGGCGACCAAGGAAATACCGTAACGAAAATACCTCACACCTCCACTCCGCCTACCATGTAGCGCGGCCGAGCGTTCGCTTAACGTGTAAGTATATGATACGACAGTACGAGGCTCGCACGCATCGGAACGAGCTGCTCGGAAATCGGACGAATATGTAAGCAGCTGATGTGGAGAAAGTATAGTGTCAAAGAAAAAACTTGAATTAATATCAAAGAAAAAATACTGCATAAATAAATAAATAATTATATGATGGAGGGGGAGTTTCTTTTTCGCTCATCGTATCAGGATAACCTACTGTGGGCTCTGATAGGGAATGTTAGCACGAGAATAAATTGCAGACTTGAATTTAACACACAGTATATTGCCGAATTATACTTTTTACAATCACTGAATTAATCAAACTAAATTAAGTAGGCAAGTAATCGTAGCACTAAGAACGCGGGATGATTTTAGAGTTGTCTGCTTCGGCCGACCGTCAACGATAGACTGAGCTGTCGGCCATTAAACTGGTACAACCCTAACTTCATCGAACGCCACTAGATGGCGCTGTCGTTCCGGTGTTGCCACAATACCGCCATTTCCGACATATAATTGCATAAGTCGATAAAAAATGCCATGAAATAGCTTTACCGCATTCCCCGAGTGCCGCACGTTTTTCTAAAATCGGTCATTTAACACATTTATCTTGCACTATTTAATATTAATATTGCAAGATAAATACAAAGAATTCAGACAGATATTGTGTATCCGCCACGGAATTGGTAACAATTTTTTCTAGTGTTTGATATTTACTTTCATATTTTTCTGTTTCTCCGTTTAATCGAGTTTTATGGCCACACGATCAAAGCGGTTTCGCTGCCTTTTACTGATTAAAAGGATTAATTTAATCTTCGTATCTCTCAAGTTTGGAAATTTTGAGTAAAATCAAGCTTAATATAGTCGACTGGAATAAATTGGGCAAAATTAGAAATTTGCAATAATAAAAAAATATTGATTAGGATTATAAGTACGTCTATTAATATAAATAAAGTCCAAGGAGTCCGTATCTCTATACATACGAGTATATTAATACGAGAAGCAAAAACTTGTGATTTGTTTTTAAGATACTTGCCGTATATGGAAGAGTATGAAATTACGCACGGTTATAGTTGATGTAGAGAAAGATTGCGCAATGTTAATATTTTTTTTTAAATAATATTACAATTTAATTCAAATTGGAGAAATATTGGTGCTCCTTTGAGCACTGATAGCCTAATGGTTGAAACTTGCCCTCTCGATCGGGAGGTCCGAGGTTGAAACCCCAGCACGCACCACTGATTTTTCTAAAATTATGTGCGTATTAGATATTAATTATCACTGCTTTTCGGTGAAGGAAAACATCGTGAGGAAACCTACACACCCGAGAGTTCGTTAAAAAAAAAGTTTTCGGAGGTGTGTGAAGTCCACCAATTCGCACTTGGCCAGCGCGGTGGACTACGGCCTAAACTCTCTCATTCTGAGAGAAGACCCGTGCCCAGCAGTGGGACAATAATGGGTTGACAACACTTTGGACAGTATGAAGTTTAGTTATTTAATTTAAATTACGGTCGAATTTCGACCGTTGCGACGGGTGACTAGTTGTTAACGAAACATGCGCGCGCCGCGTGGCTTACTACACTACTTATAGCAAAATGTTGTACCAACTTTTCGTTTGAATTTTTCCGTCTAGCCTCCTTCGCAACGCGATAAGGAACCTCTTTCCAATATTATCGCATGTCTCGTCTGAATTAACTTCGGAAGGAATAAGCGATCATTTGCCAAAATTGAAATCGCATTGGAACGGAATTGTAAATGAGCGCGAACATTACAGATATTAGCGAATGATTGACATTTTATGATTTTAGACTAGTATTATCGCGGAATTGATACATTATAATACTTAACGGGTACTCACGATATGCGGTTTATGAACCACGATCCATGCAACTGGGTCGAAATATCGGCAAAAAGAATTCTATAAGAATTCATAAACCGCATATCGTGAGTACCCGTTAAGTATTATAATGATTGACATTTAGTTAGGATTACACTTCGAAGGTAGAACGATTGTAATTTTTAAATTGTTATCATTTTAAGTGTTGAGCAATCTCCGGCGGTAGGTACAGTTTTTAACCGACTTCTAAAAAGGAGGAGGTTCCGAGTTCCGAGAGAAGTGCTGAGTATGTTCTAAACCAAATTAATTGAAATTATTTTTTAATTTTTTGTGACATGGAAGTTGGTAGATATTTTTTGTTAAAAAGTTTTTAAACAGGTGGTAGAACCAGTGTAATTCGACCGGGGAAGTACCACCGCCACACCATCATAGTCGTCGGGACTAGCAACGCATCTGTCAGATACTACCGGACATGGCTGTTTTGGTCAGTACCTGAACAGGATACGGAGACAGGTGACGGCCCTCTGTCACCATTGTGGGCACGACGAGGATTCCGCACAGCACACGCTCGAGTACTGCCCAGCTTGGGAGTCTGAGCGGCGGATCCTCGTCCAAAAGGTTGGAGCGGACCTTTCTCCGGCGGCTGTCGTTGCGGCGATGGTTCAGCGGCGAGAGGCCTGGAGCGGCATGATCACCTTCTGCGAGAACGTGATGTCAGCGAAAGAAGACGCCGAAAGGGCCAGAGAGCGCGCTGAACCCTCTCGGAGAAGGATCCGCCGCGGCCGCCGGCAACGGCGCCTCGTCCTTGTAGTTTCGGGATCAGAATAGGGCTACGGCATCGCCTTCCTATCAGAACAAGAATCCCATGCAAACTTAATAACAAAATCACACAAAGAGTCTAACCAGTTTTCTATTTATGAATAATTCGAGAGGAGTCTAACAAAACAGGATTATTGACATTGCTAGCTCTTTAACGAATAATGTAGATTTGCGGACGTGTTACCTGTAGTGATATGGATAGCCAGGTTCACTTTTGCTCGAGGCAGCGTTGAGAAGGTCAGGCGCATCACTTTTAATTATTCATAAACCAGAAATTGATAAAAGTGTAATAATTAGTTGTCTGAATAAATCATTTCAATTACTTTGTGTTTTCGTGTATAATATAATATAGACACGTGACGAGACGACGCCTATTTCAGCCTACTAACACCATCGTCGTCGTATGTGATATGTGATATATTACAACATGATTGTAATAATATTAAAAAAATGAATATAAATAAGAAAAAAAGACAAACCCGATGAGTTTCTTGCCGGATCTTCGCAGTTGAGGTCGTATTCCGATCCGGTGGTAGTGTAAGAAAAAAAATGTAACTGACAACTTGTAAGTGCCCCCGTAGGCCTATACAAAATAAAGACATTTCATTTCATTTTATTTCATAGGTGTCGACACAATGAAATCACAAACAATTTTACATTTCAACCTCATCTACAAAGAAATTACAAAAGAGATATATCCTTATCATTAAAAAGCGACAAAAAGTAATAAATGTAACACCGAAACCAAATTTGACATTACGTTGTACAAAAGCTTTTCGTAACGTGAAATAAAAATAATGAACGCAATGCCGCGAGACAATGACGTGGATGGATTTATTGTTATTTTACGGAATTTATGAGGAAAAAATGTTATTATTTTTTTATTTGGTGTATTTTAAGTCAGTAGTAATATAGCGGAAAAAACTGAATCCTTTGCAGATCTAACACGATATCTTTAAACACGCTTTCTACACTCCTTGCCCCACATTAGGATTTTCTCCTGTGTCGTGGGTGCCATGGACACACACAAGATGAATTCACAAACACCTGGGTGTTTGTGTATTCATCTTGTGTTGTTGTGGGGTCTGGACCTAGAACAGGAATCTAAACTCATCATTCAGATACCTGTCTGGCCGGGAATCGAACCCGGGACCCATCGCGCGTCAGACCGGTACGGTAACCGCTCCGCCACGCGGTTCGTCAAATCTAGTTCGGCAATGTCTTTTTTTTTCTTCTATTTTTTTTCTATTTTCTTTCTTTTACTGGTACCGCCTTCGATTTTTCTGCACTTCCCAAAGGTTGGCTGGTAGAGAATGCTTTTTAGCGTTAAGCCCGCCTATTGTACTACATTTTTTTATTGGTGCAATAAGGTGTAAATAAATAAATAAATAAATGTCTATATCAACCTTTTTTTTTCTTTTTTGTTTTCGAGGGGGAAACCTTCAAAAGATATTCGACGGCGTTGGAGCGACGCAGGGTTATGTGGGAATTAACAAACAACAACAGGGAACAGGGGTATGCGACCACACATACCGCCGTCCTTCCCGGAATCTTCCAGTCTAGCCGCTCGCAACCCCGGAAGCCCCTTTTATTCGCCTCTTACGACAGGCAGGGGATACTGTAGCCCGATTCTGACCCCAGAACTACAGGGACGACGTCTATTTCAGCCTACTAACACCATTGTTAAGCACTGCTGTTCTACACTGAATGACGTGGTAAAGGAGACATATATGTCGGAAATGGCGGTATTGTGGCAACACCGGAACGCCAGCGCCATCTAGTGGCGTTCGATGAAGTTAGGGTTGTACCAGTTTAATGGCCGACACCTCAGTCTATCGTTGACGGTCGGCCGAAGCAGATTACTTGCCTACTTAATTTAGTTTGATTAATTCAGTGATTGTAACAAGTTTAATTCGGCAATATACTGTGTGTTAAAATCAAGTCTGCAATTTATTCTCGTGCTAACATTCCCTATCAGAGCCCACAGTAGGTTACCCTGATACGATGAGCGAAAAAGAACCTCCGCCTGCGTCATATGGTCGACCCGCGTGGCAGAGCGGTACCCATTGCGTGTCAGACCATACTGGTCTGTCGCGCAATGAGTACCTGGTATATTTTTTGTGATGGCGTAGCAACGCGCGATACAGCTAGTCATTAAGTGAAAATGTTATAATGATATTACAAACTTCAATTTTATTAATATGAGTAGATTCCCCAACGAAACACCTATATAAGCTCGGATATGAATTTTCCGTAACTTTCCTGGGGTTAAGTACTTAGGTCCGTGCCGTACATAAGTGAAGTTACATGAAATAAAAGCCAAGTGCGAGTGGGATATATCACATTGGATACTAATGTGAAGAGTTGGGGCGTTTGGATAATATAAATTTCAAGCAAATTTATTTTGTTTCACAGAGTATTTCTCATAATAATTTTTATTAGGAACACAGTAGGGATAATTGACGTTAGTCAACAGACTAACTTCAAACCCAGGATAGGTCTAAACAGTTGTGATGCAGTATTCTATTATTGCAGATGTTTATGAATGTTAAAACATTGTATTACTTGACCAAAACAATTAGGCGCATAAAACAAAAGTGGTTCAATACCCCGCATCTCGCTTCTTACCCCGCGCATCCCCTAGTGACGTGCAGTCGTGTATCGTCTAGGTGTTTACGTTACCCAGCACGTGTTTAATGTTATTTCGTTATAATGTTAGTTTAATGAGTAATTGTTGAATATTTAAAGTTATTATTAAATTAGTTGATTATTGGTCAAAATAGGTAGGAAAAAGACTATTCGTGGAGGAGAAAGCTGCAACAGGCATTAGTCTCTTACACACATAAAAAAAGAAAGAAAATACTCAATGTCTGCGAATATATTAAACACATGAAAGTGCTTTAATAAATTCTCGACTATTGAACATACACCACTATGGTGTATGTTTTAATAATGGTATACTTACATACTTTTGGTATTTGGTAATAGAATATATTTCGTATCGGGATGGGAAATCCCTAGTTCAAATGACGTTTCAACTGTCGTGCGCGTAATTGTTTTGGTCGAGGAGTAATTTGTTTTAGTTTAATTAAATCTTTATAATCATTAAATGTGAATGTCAATTGAGGGTAATATTGGTATCGATTTATTGGTCACAAATACGTTGCTTCCTTAGAGAATTAAGGAACACAATCTGAAGTAGGCTTACGTGAAAATTATAAAAAAAAATACATAAACAATTCTAAAACACATAAATTTGTTTGAAACATGAAAAAAACTCTTAAACCCAAATAAGAGCACTATACTGCCATATTGCCGTACGGTGCGTGGAGAAAACACAGTGGGGGTTTAGCCGGTAAGAGTCCGGCATAACCCAGCTGCCACCCCGGGAGGCTAGGTATCCATGAGGATTTTACCCACATAAAAAAAAACTGCCTATGAAAATATGCCTATATTTAAGTTAACCTTAATTTTTGAGATATTTCTGTCATGTCCCATAGTCTATAATGTAATTATGTATCCAGAATGTTAAGATAGGTCTATGTGTGACAATTTTCAGTAAATTCACGACCTGCGTGGCGGAGCAGTTAACATACCGGTCTGACCCCCAATGGTCCCGGGTTCGATTCCCGGCCAAACAGGTATCTGAACGATGAGTTTAGATTCATGTTCTGGGTCTGGGTGTTTGTGTATTCGTCTTGTGTGTGTCCATGGTACCCACGTCACAGGAAAAATCCTAGTGTGACGCTATGGTCGCTATGAGTGTAGAAAGCGTGTTTTATTCCGCCCCGTAGATTTATCATTTATAATATTTAAATAAATTAATTTATATTAATACGTGAAGCAAAAACTTGTAAAGCATTTTTATTAAGTAATATGGCGTGGACGGATTAGTATGAAATTTTGCACGGTTATAGTGAACGTAGAGAAGGAGTGAAGAATGTTATTTTTTTTCATATAATGCATATAACATACATAAAATCTACTAAAACATATTACACACACTACCGTGGATTTGTCACGAACACATACATAATAAACGAAATAGAACATTCAATGTCTTACTATGAAAACATAACTTTAAAAATGTCAGATATTGTCTAAACACACGCTATTGCTTTTAAATGCAGCTTAGTTAAAAAACCTCTTTTTACCTTTAACGGGTACGAAAACGGGTCAAAATAACTTGAAAATTATTATAATTTGTTTAAATTAGAGAAATATTGGTACTACTTTGGACAATATGAAGTTTAGTTTTTTAATTTAAATTACGGTCGAATTTCGACCGATGTAACCGGTGACTAGTATTAACAAGATAATATAATAAAATACAACACGGTTATTTAAAATCATCCCTTATCGCTGTCCGTCTGACGCTCGAACTATATTACAAATATCACCCTTTGCATGTAAATGTTACGACCCTTATTTAGACAGGGGTTTTTCGAAACGGTACTTAGGTTAAGGGCAGTCGGGAACTCGGGAAATTGTATTGAGGATTTTATATTCCAAGTTATTTATGGCTGTACTTGTGACTTTGCTTGTTGAAAATATTAAGTTTTTTACAAAACACCAATTTTTATTCTATCTGAATAAAGTAGCAAACCAGTATGCAATAAAAATCAATACTTAAAAAAAATCCAAGTCTCGCAAGTCACTTTTCCTACCGAAAAAAGTTATGAGATCCATGTATACCAAGTCGATTATTAATTTATTCAGTCTCTGCTTAAACGCACTTTCTGTCTTAAGTTGTTATGTAATGTTCTAACCTAACAACATCTTATAGTTACCATATCGATATTATAAATCTTTAATGTTTTTAATAAAGAGGTTGACTCGTCAATCCCATGAAAATACAATGTATTGTATTTCACTAGTAATACAAATATAACTAAGATAGCTTAATGCGATGGGGGGTTGACAATGGCCCGAATTGCTTCGAGAAAAGTATGGTACGGCCGTGCCGCTTTTTTGCTCGACTTGGCGGGGGCGCTGCCGTGCCCCCAGATCCAGTACAGCTGATGGTAAGTGGACATGGACACCTCTAAATAACTTCAAATAAAATATGAGTTCTATCTGACGTCACAGATGCGTTGCTACTCCCGAGGAATAAGATGGTCGCCTCATATAAAAGTGTGAAAGTAAAACCAGACTTTTTACATCGAAACGCAAGAAATGCTTCACGCTAGAAATAGGTGTGGCGGTGGTACTTCCCTGGTCGAACTACACTGGTTCTACCACCTGTAAATATTGTAGCGTAAATCAGTTCTTGCTATTAGTTGGAAGGCTGTTGGATGGTTGTCCAATTTTATATGAGATGACCATTCCACTATTTTTTTTATCTGACTGAAGTAGCAAACGAACGTGCAGTCCACCTGATGGTAAGTCGCTACTGCCCATGGACATCTGTAATCAACTTCATACAGAACATGGGTTCCATCTGAAGTCAATCACAGATGCGTTGCTACTTCCGATATCTATGATGGTCGCAACATATGGAAGTGTACATGCTCATTTGTAACCACAATCTTATAAAAAAAACTTAATCCATAAAGACAGGATCGGCTTATTTTGAACATTTGTCAACGTTGCTTGGATCCAACTGTGGGTGATGAAATAATCCCAATAAACAAATGTCTAACACGATTATTCAGTTCGACTGAGTATAATAATACTGAGAAGGGTTTATCTGTCAAATGACCCATTATTCATTCCGCGAAACCCGTCCGAAATAATTCCCGAAAATTCGGACGAAATTTCGGACGAACTTGGCATAATTTACGATGAGATTGTGAGTAAAGGGGTATGAAATAGAATCCAACTTGGTAGGGAGCTTAGGACTAACTTGGAATGAAACTTCGGTCAAAAATTGCGCGATACTTGGTTTGAAACATTTTGTAACTAGTCACCAGACGCAACGGTCGAAATTCGACCGTAATTTAAATTAAAAAACTAAACTTCATATTGTCCAAAGTAGCACCAATATTTCCCTAATTTAACTAAATTGTAATCATTTTCAAGTTATTTTGAACGCACCCGTTAAAAGCGGTTTATTAACTAAGCTGCATTTAAAAGCATTAGCGGGTATTTTGGCAAAGACATCTGACATTTTTGACGTTTTGTTTTCATAGTAAGACATTGAATATTCTATTTCGTTTATTATGTATGTGTTTGTGTCAAATGCAAGGCAGTGTGTGTAATGTGTTTTTATTTGATTTTATGTATTTTTTATGCATTGTTTTGAAAAAAATATATTATAAGTTTGTGAGTGTGTATGTTTGTTACTTCTTCACGCCTAAATGGCTGGAGCGATTTTCATAAAATTTAGTAAGGTGTTAGCTGATACTCTGGATTAACATATAGGCTTATACTTTTTACTGTAGCAAAATATCTTCTTCCCATGGGACAATCGAGAAATCGATTTTTTTAACGCGGGCTTCAGCTAGTTAATATATAGATTAGTGTAGATTTGTGTGAGTGTACATGAAACTTAAGGTAAAAGTAAGAACGAAACTTGGACAAAGTTTCGGGCATTAATTGGGACTTGGTACGAAACGTGATTCGAGCTTAAACGAGCATAAAACTTGACATGAAAATTAGCACGTTACTTTCGACGTATTTTGTGTGAAAATTAGGATGATGCTTAGTAGAAAGCATCCTCAGTCCCCCGTAGCCGGGGAATAGAATACGGCTACGGTAGCCCCTGCCTGTCGTAAGAGGCCACTAAAAGGGGGCTTTTGGGGTTTCGGGCGATTAGAGTGTCAGCACGAACCGCCCAGCCAATTACCCCGGAAAGGACTGCATATGTGGGGTCGCATTCTGTCGCAAACACGGTGAGTGCAAATGCTCACAAGGGAAGAGACCGAAAGGGGCATCGCGCTTGGAAGGGCTCCGCTTGTGTTCCGTTGGAGATCTCAGAGTCCTCCACGTAGCGCTGAGGACGGCCACCCTTTAGTGCGGTTAAAATCCCACACAACGCGACGTTGCTCCCACAGCGTCGGGTAACTTTTGAAGATTTCCACCTCGATAACAAAAAAAAGGAAGCATCCCCAATCTCCGGCTAGATTAGGACGAACATGTGGATGTAACTTGGCATAAAGGTAAAGCTGAAACTTGACAAAAATTGTACGCGATAATTGGAGTAGTGCTTTAACGAACATCTTGCTAACACAAAGACAAAACTTGGAACGAAATTCTATGTAAAATTTTGTGCGATGCTTGGTAGAAAACTTGGGAGATTTAGGGAAAATTCTGATACATTTTGGGATGAAAGTAAGGGCAGTTGGACGAAATCAAAAATGAAACAAAATTTTGGAATAATTAAAACGTAAAAATTTTTCACATTTTTTTTTGGTTTTTATTTGAATCTTTTGACAGTATTTATCACCGCTATATATAACTAGTCACCCGTCGCAACGGTCGAAATTTAACCCTAATTTAAATTAAAAAACTAAACTTTATATTGTCCAAAGTAGCATCAATATTTCTCCAATTTAAATAAATTGTTATATTTTTTGAGTTATTTTGAACGCACCCGTTAAAGGTAAAAAGAAGTTTAATAACTAAGTTGCATTTTAATGCAATAGCGGGTATTTTCACAAAGACGAGATTTTATGTATGTTTTATGTATTATTTGATAAAAATATTAGCATTGCGCAATCCTTCTGTTCATTCACTATAACGGTGCGTAATTTCATACCTCTCCGCCTGCGGTAAGTATCTTAAAAACGAATCACAAATTTTTACTTCACGTATGTATATTTCGGGTATAAAGGTATTTCGGGTATTTCAAAATAAAGCTGAAATTCAAATTAATCCCAACTGTGTTCGTAACACCGTCGTAAACAAAGGGATATGTTTTACATCGTATCTACAATGTAAATGAGCTTAGTTAATTGTATCAAATAACATGTTCATTTTATTTACTGAAAAAGATTCATTTTAATTGTAACAGATACGCACATGAGCAGTGATAGCTAGGTGAAGCCCAAGAGATGAGCCCGTGAGGGGCACTGCGCTAGGGGCCACCGGTTCGTTCCGTTGGAGTTTCCGAGTTCCCTACTACAAGCGCTGAGAAAGGCCACCGAGGAGGTTTTAGTGGGTAAAAATTCCACATAACCCTGAGTCTCTCCCGAGGATTCGGTGTACCTTTTGAAGGTTTCCTCCCCGTAACAAAAAAAAAAGGTGAAGCTTCTAGTTTCGGAACCAGAATAGGGCTAGCCCTTTTTAGTCGCCAGGGGTACCCTGCGTGTCGTAAGAGGCGACTAAAAAGGGCTTCCGGGGTTGCGGGCGGTTATAGTGGGAGCTCGAACGGTCCAGCCAAGCGACCCCGTGTAGGACGATGGCATGTGTGGTCACATGCCGTCGTAAACACGTCGATACGGTGACCTTAAATGTTCACTGGGGAAGAGCCCGAAAGGGGCATCCATCACGCTCTGGGGCATCTGGTTGTGTTCCGTTGGAGACCCCGGAGTTCTCCTCGCAGCACTGAGGACGGCCACCCTTTGGTGCCAACCCATTATTGTCCCACTGCTGGGCATGGGGCTGAGAGAAGCTCAGAATGAGAGATTTTAGACCATAGTCCACCTCGCTGGCCGAGTGCGAATTGGTGGGTGGGGGAGAGGGTTTAATGTGGTAAATATCCCACGTAACCCAGGGTGGCTCCCACCGCGTCGCGTACATTTTGAAGGTTTGTCCCTCGATAACAAAAAAAATTAGATGAAACGGAACCTCTCAGTCTGAGATTCAAATACCAGGCCCGATTTTTCTTGAAAATACTAAAAATATGTGCGTATTAAAAATTAATTATCATTACTTTACGGTGAACATAAGTATCGCGTGCATACTTCCAACCTGAATCAGTTTCATCTCTTTTTTTCGTTTCGGTGGAAGTGTGTGGTACTTAGGTGATAAAGCCAGTGTAATTCGACCAGGGAACTACCACCGCCACACCCATTTCTAGTGTAGATTAAGTATTTCTTGCGTGTCGATGTAAGGGTGTAGTTGCCGGCACACTTTCACATGAGGCGACTGTCATAGTCCTCGGAAGTAGCAACGCATCTGTGATTGACTGTGATCAGATGGAACCCATGTTCTGTATGTAGTCGATTACAGATGTCCATGGCGGTGACTACTTACCATCAAGTGGACCGCATGTTCGTTTGCTCCTTCAGTCAGATAAAAAAAATGCAGACAAAATTCTTCTAATACAATTAACGCAAAACACAAAAATGCCCATTACTGTGTTCTTTAAGAGGGCAGTATGGACAGCAGACGATAAGGAATTTACGAATTCAATTACATCCAAGCATTGAAACTTTAGGCCTTCTCCGTTATTCCCGTAATAACAGGCATGAACAGGGACGAACAAGTCCTTATCGTAATGGAATCTTGTTTATTTGTTTGTTAGCTGAATATTAATCTGAAACTTCGTATACTATATAATAAATGTGTTCTCTCACACTAATTTGTGGGCTCATTTCCATACACGCACGTAAAGACACATAGACATATAATGTAGGTATCCTGTTAATATTATAAAATTTTAAAGTTTGTTACAATAACGGTTAAGTTTGTTAAATAAACTAACTAACGCATATATGTTAGTTAGGCCCCTAGCACCCTTGTCCCTGTAGCCTCAGGGTCATAATGGGGCTACGGTATCCCCTGCCTGTTGTAAGAGGCGACTAAAAGGGGCTTCCGGGGTTGCGGGCGGCTAAAGTGGGAGCTCAAACCGTCCAGCCAGGCGATCCTAGGAAGGACGGCGGTACGTGTGGTCGCATATCCTCGTAAAGACTAGACGGAGCGGTGCGGTGGGCCCAGCTGCCTATCTGGGAGGAGCTCGATGGGACAACGCGCTCAGAGGATTCCGGTTGCGTTCCTTTGGAGATCCCGGAGTAATCTTTGTAGCGCCGTGGACGTCCACCGGGGGGGTTTTAGTGCGGTAAAAAACCAACATAAAAACGCTTTCTACACTCATAGCCCCACAGTAGGATTTTCTCGTGTATCGTGTCCATGGACACACAAAGACGAATACACAAACACCCAGACCCAGAACAAGAATCTAAACTTATCATTCAGATACCTGTCTGGCCGGGAATCGAACCCGGGACCCACTGCGTGTCAGACCGGTACGTCAACCGCTGCGCCACGCGGGTCGTCAAACCCTGCGTCGCTCCCACAGGGTCGGGTACCTTTTGAAGGTTTTCCCCTTGAAACAAAAAAAAAGAATATGTATGTGTATGTGAGTTTAGGTCAAATCTTGCAACCTAAATTTAACTCACTTCTCAGTGACCGATTGAGCTGAAATTTGGAATACATGTATAGTTCTAATGACAATACAATTATATATGATCTATAATAATCCTCATCCAACATGGCCGACGCGACACAATGGTGAACTACGTATTTTTGTACATCACACTCTATATGTGTGTCAAATAAAGGGGCTTAAATTGTAGAACACATAAACCACGATATATAAATTTGACACAAGCACCAGTTTTTATATGTCCTGCCAGGGTGCGAACCCGGAACTCTGTGTCTGGTATGTCCGCATACAATCACTGTTGTGCATCAATCCTGAAACCCTTTCAGTAGGTATATTCTTTATATAATAATCAATCAATTCAATCTGCGTCACCAGGATATTCAATATCTTTTGCTGGGAACTAAACCTAAAAAAACACTGTATCTTGTACATTACCACATTATAAAAAAATATTAGAAAATAAACAAAAAAAAATTAAGAAGTATGTCAGGTTCGAATCCGTTACCCTCTATCCGGTATGGCCACTGCGCTACAGGGTTATTGATATCGGAGTTTGAACCCGGAACCCGCTGTCTGCTGTTACTTCTTGGTCTCAAGGCCATAGATACACTCATTAATATTTCTTAGGTAACTTTTGCAATCGATTTAACTTATTTTGGGAGCCTCTATCTATACTTTGTCTGTAGCGACCATGCTTCGTTCAAACGAGCTAGTTTACTTGCTTGAAGTTGAGGAGAGTGTAACTGTAACAGAATATATCAGCGTTCCCAAATATTGGAGGAATTATTACCTTATTATTATTATTAGTTCTTGTCTCATGATTGGATGAGTCCTGAAGCATCCTGAAAGCAAAATAACCACAATTAAATTCAACACCAAAAGTCAGTTTTGAATAGCTCCTCGTTGATATTTTAGGCTAAGAAACAAAGTTTAGGAGCTGGTTACCAACGTCTTACTGGGTAACCCACTGTAGTCACTATCATACATGTTAAGCTCGGAGAATATTGGTAAAAACTCTTATTAGGGGACTATCCAGCAGTGCAGCAATATCATAATAATGCTTTCGAATAACAGAATTTTACAATAATATAAAAAAAACATTGCTTAATTTTAATCTAGATCATGTGTAAAATAAGTGTTTTTATCTTGTGCTATTATTGAATTTAAGCAGTGATATTAAGTCTAAGTTCTACAAAGGTTATCAATTTTAGGTCCTTGTAACCTATTTTAATATTCCTGTATATGTCAGTGTCAAAAGCGACTTATTTTATTTCGGGAGCAAATTCTATATATATCTTCGTCTAGTCTACCTCTATGCTGCATTCAAACATGCAAGCTTATTAGTCTGTTGATGAAATATTAGCTACTTACTGTACTTTACTCTACTTTAGTTCAAAGTATCTAACTTACTTTGAACTAAAGTAGAGTAAAGTACAGTAAGTAGCTAATATTTCACTATAGTATCTAACTAACTTTGAACTAAAGTAGATATAGATAGATACTTTGAACTGAAAGTATTTATTTTACTAAGATGAAGCAGTAAACAAGCATGCAGTCTACTTGATGCTAAGTTATTCACGCGCGTACACATATAGGAACTTCATAAAAAACAAGGATTCTATCCAAGGTAAATCACAGATGTGTTGATACACCCAAAGGCTCATGATAGTCGTCTACACGTCGGTTACTATCTACGTTTAACAAAACAGGCGTAATGGTGGTAACTCTCTAGTCGACCTATTCTTTCTACCATCTTATAATGATATTCATTGAATAGTACGAAGGTAAGGTACGAGCATGATTACTGAAAATAAAGTCAATTTTTGTTTTAATAATGAAACAATGTCACTTATTTAATCGTAGATTATTTTGTTGTCGTCCCTGTAGTTCCGGGATCTGAATAGAGTAACGGCATCCCCTGCCTGTCGTAAGAGGCGACTAAAAGGGGCTTCCGGGGTTGCAGGCGGCTAGAGTGGGAGCTCGAACCGTTCGGTCAGGCTCACCCGGGAAGCACGGCGGTATATGTGTTCGCATACCGTCGTAAAGACTAGACGGAGCGGTAGGCCCAGCCACCCATCTGAGAGAAGCCCGATGGGGCAACGCGCTCAGAGGATTCCGGTTGCGGTCGTTCCGAGTTCCCGGAGCCCTCTTTATAGCGCCGACGACGGCCACCGGGGGGTTTTAGTGCGGTAAAAATCCCACATAACCCTGCGCTCTCACGTCGTCGGGTACCTTTTGAAGGTTCCCCTCAAGAACAAAAAAAAATATTTTGATGTACTCGCCTACCCACTAGAGCTACTACTCTCATAATAGTAAAGGGATTCGGGTCGATCGTCCGAAGCGCCGCATCGCGTCCGCATAGCCTCTCTACACGTTTTGGGAGGGTCTTAGCTTTTGGTACTAATGTCACATCATTTTCATTAACATAATAAATCCAATTTCATTGTTATGGTTCTAGATTTAAAAACAAATTGTTTTACGGAACTTTTTGAAGTATAGGAGCGGTAGGCTTCTTTATACGCTTTATATAGCTTGACTTGTTTTTTTGTAATTTAGATTTGAAGGTGGTAGAACCAGTGTAATTCGACCGGGGAAGTACCACCGCCACAACTATTTCTAGCGTAAAGCATTTCTTGCGTTTCGATGGAAGGGTGTCGTTGCCGGTTAACACTTTTATATGAGGCGACCATCATAGTCCTCGGGAGTGGCAACGCATCTGTGATTGACTTCAGATAGAACCCATGTTCTGTATGAAGTTGATTAAAGATGTCCATGAGCGCCAGTGACCACTTACCATCAGGTGGACTGCATGCTCGTTTGTTACTTTAGTCAAATAAAAAAAAAAACATATTTCATGAAAAGTCAGAAAATTCACAATTGTACGCATAATAAATTTTTAACTAGAGCAGGAAGAACATTGAGGTGGGTCAAATTTGGGACGCCCGCACTTCTAGTGTTAATTAAGCAATTTTTACACAAATCCGATGACCAAATAATATCTCCCTTGGGACTTCAGTTTGTAAAATATCCACACCCTAAATCTGTAAGTCAACTGTAAGTCACGGCGAAACTGCGGTGGCGGAGACAAACCGTTGACAAGCACTAGTTGTAGATTAACCTATCTACACTACGTCTAGTTCGTTTTTTAACCGACTTCCAAAAAGGAGGAGGTTATCAATTCGTCTGTATTTTTTTTTTTTTTTTTTTTTTTTTTTTTATATTTGTTACCTCATTTCTCCGGACTGGGTGAACCGATTTAGATGATTTTTTTATTATTTGAAAGGTAGTGCGTGTCATAGGGTCCCATTTTTTTTTAGTATTTTTTTGACTAGGGCATCCATAAGAAAAACGCATAAGTCTTAAATTTGCATTTTCAATGTACGCGATAAATGTATGAATAACTCAATATCCCGCCAACCGATTTTGATGATTCTTTTTTTATTAGAAAGGATGTACTCCAGGGGTAGTCTGATAAGAGTTTGATAAGGTTCTAATCATAGGATCTTCAACTTTTTGGAGCAAAATAATAAAATTAGTGATAGTCGGCCGAACCTTAGCTGGAGAAGTCCAATTGAGTAAAATATAGAATAAAATTACTATGTAGGTATTTACTATGAAAAATTTGACCTTCAACTCTTCAATCCTGATGATGCAGGGGTACTGCTAGCCTGAACTATAAAAGTTGGTCGTTTGATGTTTGCGAATATATAATGAAATTGTTAAGCAAATTCATGGGACAAAAATTTGACCTTCAACTCCTCAACCCTGATGATGCAGGGGTACTTAAAGCCAAAACCATAGGAATAAGCCATTTGGTGCTTACGTATATGTTATAAGATTACTGAGCAAAAACATAAGATGAAAAATTTGACCTTCAACTCCTCAACCCTGATGATGGAGGGGTACTTCAATCCTAAACCATAGAAGTTGGCAATTTGGTGCTTACGGTTATGTAAAGAAAATACTAAGCAAAAATATAAAATCAAAAATTTGACCTTCAACTCCTCAACCCTGATGATGAAGGGGTACTTCAATCCTAAACCATAGGAGTTGGCAATTTGGTGCTTACGGTTATGTAAAAATAATACTAAGCAGAGGCACAAAATTAAAATTTTGACCTTCAACTCCTCGACCCTGATGATGAAGGGGTACTTCAATTCTAAACCATAGGAGTTGGCAATTTGGTGCTTACGGGTATGTAAAAATAATACCAAACAGAGGCACAAAATTAAAATTTTGACCTTCAACTCCTAAACCCTGATGATGCAGGGTACTGCAAGCCTGAGCCATAGAAGTTAGCCACCTGGTACTAACGTATATGTTATAAGATTACTAAGCAACAATATAAGATGAAAAATTTGACCTTCAACTCCTCAACCCTGATGATGGAGGGGTACTTCCAGAGGGGGCGCCCTGTTTGTATGAATTGTAAAAGTGTTTTATGTTTAATTTTTGTGAATATGTAGATGCACAAAGCAAACTTAGAGGCTTTATTTAAATACAAACATAAAAATATAGTCACTAAAAAGTGTAAAATAAAAACTTTTTAACAAAAAATATCTACCGACTTCCATGTCACAAAAAAGTAAAAAATAATTTAAATATATTTTGGTCTAGAACATACTCAGTACTTAGTACATAGTTCTGAAGTCGGTGCTCATATAGGACGTAGTTACCGTCGTCCAGCGAAATATGTCGAGCACCGACTTCAGGACTATGTACTAAGTACTGAGTATGTTCTAGACCAAAATATATTTAAATTATTTTTTACTTTTTTGTGACATGGAAGTCGGTAGATATTTTTTGTTAAAAAGTTTTTATCTTTTTTAGGTTCCATATCAGGACACACTACACTAACTGTATCCATACGCACGACACTTTGCACTATTTGTGATTTACATAAACTAACCACTGGATTCCACGTTTGCACTAACTTAGAACCATCTTCTCTGTTAAAGTTTTTAGAATGTTTTTTGATCTCTATTGCTTCTCTTACTAAACCTGGGAAGTTCGGAAATATCGGCAAAAGGAATTCAAAAACCACATGTCGTGAGTACCCGTTGATTGTTTAAATGTATCAATTCCGCGATAATACTAGTCTAAAATCAAATATTTAGCAGTTTAAGTTAGATCAGAATTCCTCATTAGCCATAAGGCTAGATTGTAATTAATATGAAGTATGTCTTATCTATACATTTCCAAGCATAAGAAATGGTATTTCGAACTAAGACCGGACAAACTTTAGGGACTTTATAAACGGGGAAGTTTTGACAAAGTTGCGCAAAGGACCCTTTGGGTTCATTTGGCGTCAAGTTTGCAGGTACATTTTCACCTCAGATAACTGTGTTTGATAATGGGGTCTCTTTCACTAAGAGGTGGTTTTTATTTTACTTGAAGCTGCAAGTTTATTTTTAATTAACAGAGTACGATTTTATGTTATTTCTAGCGTTTCTTGCGTTTCGATAGAAGAGTGTGGTTGCCGGCACACTTTCACAGGAAGCGACCATCATAGTCCTCGGGACTAGCAACGCATCTGTGATTGACTTCAGATGGAACCCATGTTCTGTATGAAGTTGATTACAGATGTCCATGGGCGGCAGTGACCACTTACCATCAGGTGGACTGCATGCTCATTTGCTACTTCAGTCAATAAAAAAAATGTTAAGAAAACAAATACCGGAACACTTATCCCAGCTATCACGTCAAAAATACTTGACCGATTATCATGAAACTTTGCTCATATACATTTTATTATGTTACGGGTACTCTCGATATGCGATTTTTGAATTTCTTTCTGTCGATATTTCGACCCAGTTGGATGGATCGTGGTCACGGCCCAATAGGACACTGAGGGTTAAACTTAGGGTTGCAAGATTTGACCTAAACACATACATACCTACTAAAATCCTTTCATAATTACCTTTTTTTTTGTTTTCGAGGGGGAAACCTTCCAAAGGTACCCGACGCCGTGGGAGCGACGCAGGGTTATGTGGGATTTTTACCGCACTAAAACCCCCCGGTGGCCGTCCTCGGCGCTGAAAAGGAGGACTCCGGGATCCCGAAACGATTTCAACCGGAATCCTCCGAGCGCGCTGCCCTATCGGGCTCCTCCCAGATGGGCGGCTGGGCCCACCGCTCCGTCTAGTCTTTACGACGGTATGCGACCACACATACCGCCGTCCTTCCCGGGATTGCCTGACCGAACGTTTCGAGCTCCCACTCTAGCCGTCTGCAACCCCGGAAGCCCCTTTTAGTCGCCTCTTACGACAGGCAGGGGATACCGTAGCCCTATCCCGAGGCTACAGTTACCTACAAACATTGCAAGTGAAATAAAAGCTTTTAAAAAGAAACCCGCAGATTTTTTTGCCGCATCTTTTAAAATAAGATTATGTTCCAATCCGGTGGTAGTTCAAGAAAAATATTGTATTGTATATTGTATTGAAGATAAAACATTTGATATAGGTTCCTAATTTCACTCAAAAAATTAATAATTGAAACTCTATCCGTTCGAAAACGTTTAGACAAACGGAGTTCCGTGACGGAATTCTATTCTCTCGTATTTTCAATTTGAAACACAAACATTTGCTTCAAAAACTGTATCCTTACGTCCAATTTTCCCCGAAAATCTATTTTTCCAAATCCAGCTCTATTGTATTCGTTTAAGAGCGAGTTTCCAATGATATACGGAAACGTAGAAAAGAAGGTATATCAAAGTATTTTGTATTCAAGTATCGTACAGAGCAATTGGGCGACAATTCAGAGGCAATAGAATTAGTTACATAAGCTAATAGGCATTGATGGGGCCTCTGTAACTTAATTTTACTGTGCCGGCTCTGGAATTTTTATACGTGTATATAGAGGTTCTCAAAGTTTCGTATTAATTGACGTATTGACTAAAGACTCGCGTGGCGGATCGGTTACCATACCGGTCTGACGCGCAATGGGTCCCGGGTTCGAATCTCGGCCAGGTATCTGAATGATGAGTTTAGATTCATGTTCTGGGTCTGGGTGTTTGTGTATTCGTCTTGTGTGTGTCCATGACACCCACGACACAGGAGAAAATCCTACTGTGGGGCTATGAGTGTTGAAAGCGTGAAAGCGTGAAATCATTGAGATACCTGTCTGGCCCGGAATAGAACTCGGGAACCATTGCGCGTCAGACCGGTATGGTAACCGCGCCGCCACGCGGGTGTCCCTCAAGCGATCATCATAATCCTAAGAAGAATCAGGGAATGAACGACTTCAGACAGTGCTCATAGAGTTTGTAGTTGCTTAAAGTTATCCATTGACTGCAGTGGCCACTTACCATGAGGTGTTTCATCTCGTTAAAAAAATCCAACGTCATTCACCCGTTTAGGAGTTACGGCGTCACAGACAGACACTCGTTTGAGTGTCTTTTAAACACACAGAAAGACCGGCAAACAGACGTAGCAAAACTTATGACACACCTTCTTGTTTCGAGGGTTAAACACAAATCTACCAGCGCTCTCTAATACGTCACATTAATGCACCCTCATTTCCATTGGGCCCGATATCGTTCCCTGCAGGCTTCCAGTGCCTGAATGGGGATGTTATCGTATACTTTGATGGTCACTGACTTATGGGAATGTAGGACAGTGATGCTAAGAATATACATATCTTACATATACTTCGTCCGTTTTATGAGCTAATAGTTGAAACTTGCCCTCTCGATCGGGAGGTCCAAGATTCAAATCCCAGGCACACACCACTATAGAGGGCTTCTCTGTCCATTAATTGCCTTCCTATTTACTGGAGGCATACCTGTCGGACAGACACATCCGCTTCCCTGGTCGCCATGGGAGCGTTCAAGGGAGCAAAGTCGTGCGCGGAGTGCCGCAGGGTTCAGTGCTTGGCCCATTACTGTGGAGCATCGCTTACGACGCGGTGCTGAGAACGGTGCGGAGGGAGTTAGCATCGTCTGATATGCCGACGATACCCTCGTCTTTACGGAAGATACACTGCATGTTCGCTACCAAAAAAAAAATTGTAGGGATGTTTCCCTTCAATATTTTTGTTTCATCCATCCATTAGCCCTTTGAGGTCCACTGCTGGACATAGGCCGCCCCTAAATGACGCCATTCCAACCGGTTCTGTGCATTCTGAATCCAACGGTTTTCCGCTGTCCTCTTCAGGTCGTCGGTCCACCTGGTGGGGGGGGGGCGACCTGTGCTCCTTTTGCCTAATAGTGGTCGCCATACGAGGACATTCCGTCCCCATCGGTTATCGGTCCTACGAGCGATGTGAAAGATATGTGACATTTTTGTTTAATTGTGTTTCATATTAAATCCTATATGCTATCTCTACTTCGTTTCAACTTTAATAAAATGAAAATATAAAATCAATTTTAAACGATTAAGCTTTAAAGCCAATAAAACGAGGTAAATAGAACAAGCATGAGTGCTTTCCAAAGAAATCTGTAGGAGGCACGTTTCCAACACTACTCATATAGCACAGATTAAATATGCGAGCGGAATACAGATTAAGTAATCGATTTTATCTAGAACTTGCACAGATAAAATATACGTTTCGTGTTTTAAGTTTAAATTTGCTCGGCAATGGCAGATCGAATTATATATCTACATACTTAAATATTGTCATTTATAATCTACATATAACGTTTGGATTGAATAATTACAAAACTCAAATAAGTTAACAGGAAAGGTGGTAGAGCCAGTGTAGTTCAACAGGGGAAGTACCACCGCCACACGTATTTCTAGTGTGAAGTATTTCTTGCGTTTCGATAGATGGGTGTGGTTGCCGGCACACTTTCATCATAGACCTCGGGAGTAGCAACGCATCTGTGATTGATTCAAATGGAACCCATGTTCTGTATGTAGTTGATTACAGATGTCCATGGGCGGCAGTGACCACTTACCATCAGGTGGACTGCATGCTCGTTTGCTACTTCAGTCAGATAAAAAAGGCAAAATTACATCATGAGGCACCACAGATTTTTCTACAATTATGTAGTAGTAATTAGTAATAATTCTAATTATTAGAAAGTAATGTTTGCTTTACTGTGAAGGAAAACATCGTAAGGTAAGTTCTTAAAAAAAGTTAGTTGTTAGTTGTTAAAGTGTAAGTTTAAGTAAAAAACTGTTATTATATAACAAAAGAATGAATTTGTATTACTATAGCATACTACATACGAACACTAAGGGCCGGCGCACGTATGACGGAGCGCAGAGCAGAGCATGCCCGCGAAATTTTCTAAACGAATCACACACTAGCCGAAATTCGCGCAAATTACTGCGAGAATCGTGCGCGCGCGGTCGCGCTCCTGCGCGCTACCTTTCGCATGTGGTCGTTTCCATGCTCCTCAGAAATAAATTGCTGGTATTTAATTTTGGATATTATTTCTAAAGGGACAATGACGATAATAGTTTGACAGTGAAAAATGCTCTGCGCTGCTCTGTCATATGTGCGCCGGCCCTTAAATGCTCTGTTCGAACTGAAGAGTCGCTATCGAATGAGCAAATTATATGAACGTCAGGAACGAACGTGAAAGGACGTAGGGAATTGAGTTATTTAGTACCCGTTATACGTATCTGTGACTATTATTTACTAGTCTATTCCCGCGGGTTAATCCGCTGTAGACATGCTTATCACGACAATGAGAGACCTATTTGCTTATCTGTGTGAAAAATCAATGAAATCTAACGATAGTTTTGTTAGTGAAAGAGTAAGAAATACTCATTTTGAAGGTAGAACCAGTGTAGTTCGACCGAGAAGTACCATCGCCACACCTATTTCTAGCGTGAAACATTTCTAGCGTTTCGATGGAAGGGTGTGGTTGCCGGCAACCACAACCACTTTCACACGAGGCGACCATCATAGTCCTCGCGAGCAACGCATCTGTGATTGACTTCAGATAGAACCCATCTTCTATATCAAGTTGATTACAGATGTCCATGAGGAGCGGCAGTAACCACTTACCGTCAGATATATTGTATGCTCGTTTGCTATTTCAATCATATATAAAAAAGTCCTATTTGTTAATCTGTGTAAAAAATTTCAGTGAAATCATAGTTTTGTGTTAAGAGTAACAAATACACATATTTTCTTAAAAATATTGAAAATAGAGGAGGATTTTGAGAATGTACACACATAAATTCTAAAAATCTTTCACATTCATCATTTTAACAGAATTACTCTCGCGGTTTTGCCCGCTTTAATCGCTCTTACCACGACAATAAGTATTATATGGTTTAATACAGGTTATAAGCTACCTGTGTGAAAAACTTGTAGTTTTTTCGTGAAAGATAGTTGCTCTTTATGACACATATGCATCCTCACATTCTCAATTTTAAGCTTTTATCGTGGGTTTTGAACGCGACGACCGAATCTAGAAATTCCGTAACGAAAACTCCTAACGCCCCCCACTCCGCCTGCCATGCAGCGCGGCCGAGCGTTCACTTAACGTGTATGTATGTAGTACGACAGTACGAAGTTCGCACGGATCGAGACGAGTTGCTCGGAAATCGGACGAAGATGTAAGCAGCTGCTTGTAAGAAAGTATATAGTATCAATGAAAAAACTTGAATCAAAGAAAAAATACTGCATAAATAAATAATTATAATTGCATAAGTTGATAAAAAATGCTATGCGCTACCAGTGCCGCACGTTTTTTTTATAAGATCGATACAATCAAGCTTGCTTCCATTGATAGTAATTCGACACATCATGCACATGGACATCTCTAAGTAACTTCATTTAGAACATGGGTTCTCTCTGAAGTCAACCACAGGAGCATAGAAAACTTTGTCCCTGTAGTTCCGGAATAAGTCTACGGTATCCCCTTCCTGTCGCAAAAGGCGACTAAAAGTGGATTCTGCGGTTGCAGGTGGCTAGTGTGGGGACTCGAACCGTTCAGCCAAGCGACCCTCGGAAGGACGGCGACATATATGGTCGCATGCCGCTGTAAAAAAGCTCTTCCCTTGTGAGCGTGTTCGCTCACAAGGGAAGAGCCCGAAAGGGGCATCGAGGTCGGAGGACTCCGGTTGTGTTCCGTTGGAGATTTCGGAGTCCTCTACGCAGCACTGAGGAAGGCCACCCTTTAGCGCGGTAAATATCGCGTACCTTTTGAAAGTTTCCTGCCCGAGAACAAAAAAAAAGTAGTAACAATACCATCCGGTGGACTGCTAGTCAATAGTTAAATAAAATTCAATGTGTCAGTGGCAACTCTGGATTCAAATCACGTATCATTCTAACAGCATTAAACACATTTACGAACACAGAATGCTAAATTGAAGCTGAAAGGCCCCGTCCTGTAATTGAACGAACAAATTGTATGAGCGTCATGTCTGGATAGTGAACGGAGGGAAATTGAATTACTTTGTCAGTGATACGTGTCAGTGGCTACTCGTACGTCATCTTTGCACGGTATTACAGGAATTTATTACCCGACTTCGACAAGAGGATAATGTTTTTCCAAGTTTTAAACACATACAGCGTTAAACACATTAACACCAAAATAACTCTATAATAAAATTTGGAAGGTTAAACATGTATGGTTCTATCGAGGAAACACCCCCACGTATTTCTAGCATGAAGCAGTTCTTGCATTATGGTGAAAGGAGTGATGACTTGATGAGGTTATTGACTCAGTACTATATGAAACGATTATCTTAATACTCGGGAGTAGCAACGCATCTATGATTGACTTCAAATAAAACCCTAGTTCAATATGAAGTTTTTTTTAAAAAACACACGCTTTCTTCACTCATAGCCCCACAGCAGGATTTTCTCCTGTGTCGTAAGTACCATGGACACACACAATACGAATACACAAACACCCAGACCCAGGACAGGAATCTAAACTCATCAGTCAGATACCTGTCTGGCCGGGAATCTAACCCGGGACCCATTGCGCGTCAGACCGGTATGGTAACCGCTGCGCCACGCAGGTCGTCATATCGACGTCGAAGTCACAAATGTCCATGGGCGATAGTAACAACTTACTCAAGTGGACTGCTTGCTACTTCACACGTATAATGAAAAATAGATGCGTCAGTAATAACTCCGCATTCAAACCACGTATCATTCTAACAGCATTAAACACATTTACGAACACAGAATGCTAAATAGAAGCTGAAAGGCCCCGTCCTGTAATTGAACAAGATTGTATGAGCGTCATGTCTGGGTAGTGAACGGAGGGAAATTGAATTACTTTGTCAGTGACACGTATCGGCTACTCGCACGTTTATCTTTACACGCTTTTAATACGCGACTACGACGGAAGGGTAATGTTTTTTTGAGCGCACTTATATATGTAGTATATATGTACATATATACCCGGTGGTAAATCCACTGGAGTGCTACCGGGATGGTAACACCGCCACACATATTTATAGCGTGAAATAGGTCTTACATTTCATTGGAAGTATGTAGTTGCCGGCTCACTTTTATATGAGGCGATTATCTCTGTCCTCGGGAATAGCAACGTACCTGATTGACTTTTAATAAAACCTCTGTTTAATATGAAGTTGCTTACAAATATTCATGGACGGTAGTGACCACCTACAATCAAACTGCATGCTCGTTTGCTTCTTCAATCGCAAAACAACGCAGTGGGTACTCCGGATTCAAACCACTTATCATTCTAACAGTTTTAAACACATTTACGAACACAGAATGCTAAATTGAAGCTGAAAGGCCCCGTCCTGTAATTGAACGAAGAAATTGTATGAGCGTCATGTCTGGGTAGTGAACGGAGGGAAATTGAATTACTTTGTCAGTGATACGTATCTATGGCTACTTGCACATCTATCTTTGCACGCTTTTACACGCTTTTATTATCTGACTGTGACTTTTATGTTTTTTGAGCGTATGTATGATTGTTATTGTGTTATTATGTGTGCTCATTTCTTTGGCGCGAGCTAAAGCCCAAGCTGTTTAATGAATTAAAGAACTGAGGGTGTGTTTGCCGGTACACTTTTATATGAGGTGACCATCAAAGTTCTTGGGATTAGCTACGCACCTGCGATTGACTTCAGAAAGAACCCATGTTCTGTATGAAGTTGTTTACAGATGTCCATGACCGGCAGTGACCTCTTACCATCAGGTGAACTGCATGCTTCTTTACTACTTCAATCGCAAAAATACGCAGTGGGTACTCCGGATTCA
Source organism: Spicauda simplicius (assembly GCA_949699795.1). Classification (NCBI taxonomy): domain Eukaryota; kingdom Metazoa; phylum Arthropoda; class Insecta; order Lepidoptera; family Hesperiidae; genus Spicauda; species Spicauda simplicius. Next base: position 6,863,949 of record OX453084.1, read on the forward strand.
AACCACGTATCGTTCTAACAGCATTAAACACATTTACGAACATAGAATGCTAAATTGAAGCTGAATAGCCCCATCCTGTAAGTGAACGAACAAATTGTATGAGCGTCATGTCTGGGTAGTGAACGGAGGGAAATTGAATTACTTTGTCAGTGATACGTATCTATGGCTACTCGCACGTCTATCTTTATACGGTTCTACTACGCAACTACGACGAAAGGGTAATGTTTTTAAGCGCACTTATGTATGTAGTATATATGTACATATATACCCGGTGGTAAAACCACTAGAGTGCTACCGGGATGGTAACACCGCCATACATATTTATAGCGTGAAATAGGTCTTTCATTTTTTTGGAAGTATGTAGTTGCTGGCTCACTTTTATATGAGGCGATTATCTCTGTCCTCGGAAATAGCAACGTACCTGAATGATTTTTAATAAAACCTATGTTCAATATGAAGTTGCTTACAAATGTTTATGGACGGTAGTGACCACTTACAATTAAACCGCTCGTTTGCTTCTTCAATCGCAAAAAAACGCAGTGGGTACTCCGGATTCAAACGGTGGCGACCTCCCGCTACTCATCAAGAGATGGCGCTAGTTGTATTCTGAAACACGCTATCGAAGTATTCTCAGAATCCTGCATATATACAAGTTCCGAACAACGACAGTCGGAGCACAGTCGCTCACCAGGCATGATCACCTAGCCTGGCGGGAGATCTCCCTTTGCCAAAAAACCATGTATCATTTTAACAGCTTTAAACAAATTTACGAACACAGAATGCTACATTGAAGGTGAAAGGCTCCGTCCTGTAATTGAACGAACAAATTGTATGAGCGTCATGTCTGGGTAGTGAACGGGGGGAAATTGAATTACTTTGTCAGTGATACGTATCTATGGCTACTCGCACGTCTATCTTTGTACGCTTTTACACGCTTTTGTTAACCTACTGTGACTTTAATGTTTTTTGAGCGTATGTATGATTGTTATTGTGTTATTATGTGTGCTCATTTCTTTGGCGCGAGCTACAGCCCAAGCTGTTTGATGGATTGTAACATTGATTGGATTTTTTTTGTAATCATTGATTTAATGTAATTGACTCTAAATTATTTTTCTTATTGACAAGTCTTAAGTTATAATGACTTCAATGATGTTTTCTTTTTAATATTGTGTATTTTTTCTTTTGATTTGTAATGTATCTGAGTTAGTGTAATTGGACTTGCTGGCTGTTCTAGTTAACTATAAATAAATAAATGATTATTTAACCATTTATGACTAAGGTAGGTTCATATGCGCTTTATGCATGTCAAAAAACAGTTAACTGCAATGGTTTTACATCAGTTAAATTGCAAGTTAACCAAAAACTGCACTAATTAAACCAAGTAATTTAGCACAACACGAAGTAAAACAAAAAACATTGTCTAAACAGTAGTAACAGGCAATAAACGTTAAAACCAGCTATAGTGTGTAACAACGGAGGTTATTAAATTCGGTCCTAGCATTCGAGAGTAAAAAATAGCCAAGTTCAGTGATTTAGTACGACTTTATGTGTTTTATCAAAATGATAATTTATAATAGTTGTTTACGCCTGAAAATAGATTAATAGTAACGCAACATTTCTACGTCACTTTAAAATATACAAATGTCTAAATAGGCGTTTTCCCTACCTACATTTTTCTCTCTTTCGATTCAACCATTTTGTAATCAGACGTATCCCTCACATTGCATTATACATTGCAAGATTACGTTTGTGTTTTCAGCAGTATCTTGCTATGTACTTTGCAATGATGGGCTTAAACGTTAATGATCGTTTTGTGGAAACATTTTGAAATCGTATCTTTAGGCAATTTGTTTATTTATCAAGCTTTCAACTTCACTGTTTACATTTTTTGCAGTTGTTTTAAAAATATATATATGTTAAGGGGTTCCATTCATACACAATTATTTCCGGTAATTTATTTGCATATTTCTCGCGGTTCCACAAGCTTCGGCCTCGTGTGTTACGGAAATGAATATCATTTGAAGCTTGCGGTATGCATAACATGCATATTTTAGATGCACTACAGAACCTTTTGTTTATTTGTACTATAACATCAAACTTAGCACCATTTGCAAAACTTGGCTCTGCAACTACCGTGCGCACAAAACAGTAGAACTTGGTAGCACGCCAAATGTAGGTGTTCCTTGTATTTATAGTTATGTCCATTCTCTTAGAACCTTATTTATGGGTCCTATAAAATATGATGCTGTTAATGGCTTGTTTTGGTGGTGATAATGAATAAATATAGTGTTAATAGTGATAATGATAATACTCGTAGAGGTCGTTTAAGGTTCGGTTTCCACGTTTTTTCCTGCCACGAAAGTGCAAGATGTGGTGGTGAGCGTTCTCCTGAGTATTCTCGGAGTATTTTGATATCTCAACAACCTATTATTGTCCCACTGCTGGGCACAGGTCTTCTCTCAGAATGAGAGAGTTTAGGCCATAGTCCACCGCGCTGGCCACGTGCGAATTGGTATTTGATATGCTCTATATGAAAGGTGAAAAAGAACTCTTCAATATCCAAACGAGAATGCAGACAACCTGATGGTAAGTGGTCACCAGTGTAGTTCGACCGGGGAAGTACCACCGCCACACCTATTTCTAGCGTAAAGAAATTCTTGCGTTTCGAGGGAAGGGTGTAGTTGCCGGCACACTCTTATATGAGGCGACCATTATAGTCCTCGGGAGTAGCAACGCATCTGTTGGACTTCGGATGGAAACCATGTTCTATATGAAGTTGTTTACAGATGTCCATGGGTGGCAGTGACCACTTACCATCAGGTGGACTGCATGCTCGTTTGCTACTTCATTATTATAAAAAACCCATGTTCTGTATGACGTTGATTACAAATGTCCATGGGCGGCAGTGACCACTTACCATCAGGTGGACTGCATATTCCTTTGCTACTTCAGTCAGATAAAAAAAAGAAACAACATTCTATATGAAGATGCTTACGTCCATGGGCGGCAGTGACCACTTTCCATCAGGTGAACTGAAGCTGGTTGATTCTTTAATCTTTATAAGATAGAAGCAACTAATAAAATGCAATTCCTACCAAGTTGTTAACTGTTGACCAACTTAACCAAACTACGAATTGAAATCGGAAATTCTTAAACCAGAATGGCTAATCGGATTTGTAAGCTATAGCCGTTTGTTAGGCAGAGGTCACAATGTTTCTGAAATTATATCGTACATCGTGAAAAAAGGTATGGTGTTTATAAGAAGCTTTTTAGTAACGTCATTTTAATTTTACTCGTCACCCGCCACATCGGTTGAAATTCAACCGTAATTTAAATTAAAAAACTAAACTTCATATTGTCCAAAGTATAAATATGTCTTATTTTTATTTGACTGAAGTAGCAAACGAGCATGCAGTCCACCTGATGGTAAGTGGTCACTGCCGCCCATGGACATCTGTAATCAACTTCATACAGAACATGGGTTCCATCTGAAGTCAATCACAGATGCGTTGCTACTCCCGAGGACTATGATGGTCGCCTCATGTGAAAGTGTGCCGAAGTCTACTGTGGTAGTACAAATATTTCTCTAATTCAAATAAAATGCAATATTTTTCAAGTAATTTTGAACGCACCCGTTAAATATGTAAAAAGAGGTTAAATTAACTGAACCGCATTTAAAAGCAATAGCGAGTATTTTGACAAATACACTGACAGTAATGTGTTTTTAGATGATTTTATGTATGTTATATGCATTATTTGAAAGAAGTATTCACATTCTGCACTCCTTGTCTATGTCCACTATAACCGTGCAAAGTTTCATACTAATCCGTCCGCGGCATATTCGTTAAAAATGCACCACAAGTTTTTGCTTCACGTATTAATATATAGATACAATTCCTACTTAGTTGTTAACTGTTGACCAACTTAACCAAACTACAAATTGAAATCGGAAATTCTTAAACCAGAATGGCTAATCGGATTTGTAAGCTATAGCTGTTTGTTAGGCAGAGGTTACAATATATCTGAAATTATTAGGTACTCGTGAATAGAAATATATTTTTGTTGTGTATAAGAAGCTTTACAGTAACGTCATTTAAATTATCTTTTTCTTCTCCCTAACCTAACCTAACCTAAACCCTTTTTTCTAATACTCATGGGAGTGAGTACAAAATAATCTCTTTGCCATCTTAATGTGTTGGATGCCCAACACATTAAATTAAGTGAGGTCGTTAACCTTTTCAAGCATTGCCATCCAAAATATAATTGTGTTGGCAAAATTTTAGCACGATTGGTGGGATGTCACTCTCTCATCAACCCATTATTGGCCTACTGCTGGGCACGAGTCTTCTCTCGGAATGAGAGAGTTTAGGCCATAGTCCACCGGCCTAGCCGAGTGCGAATTGGTGGAAACTTCCCGCTGTATCCCTATGTATGCTTAGATCTTTAAAACTACACAACAAATTATAATGCAGTTTTTTTAACAGATAGAGTGATTCATAAGGAAGGTTTTTACGTATTATAATATAGTAGAGGAACACTGATAATTTTATATTTTAGACTTTTAGGCGGAACAAAGTTCGCCGGGTCGAATAGTTATTTATCATTTTCACTTAACAATGACCACATAACTTCAAATGGGGACTTTATTCTGTTGATTTTCCAAAAGTGAACGAGCATAAAATCCACCTGATGGTTAGTGGTCACTGCCGCACTTAAGCCGCAATGAGCTTTATAATAAACAGACGTTCTATTTCAAGTTAATTACAGGTGCATTGCTGTTCCTGAGAACAAAGATGGTCGCCACATATTAAACTGAGCCGGCACTTTTCCCCCGTAACGCAAGAATTGCTTCACGCTAGACGTAGGTGTCGTCCTTGTAGTTCCATTATCAGAATAGGGCTACGGTATCCCCTGTCTGCCGTAAGAGGCGACTAAAAGGGGCTTCCGGGGTTGGGCAGCCAGAGTGGGAGCTGGAACCGTTCGGTCAGGCGACCCCGGGAAGGACGGCTGCATGCGTGGTCACCGTCGTAAAGACTAGACGGAGTGGTAAGCCCAACTGCCCATCTGGGAGGAGCTCGATGAGGCAACGCGCTTAGAGAATTTCGGTTGCGTTCCTTTTGAGATCCCGGAGTCCTCTATGTAGCGCCGAGGACGGCCACCGGGGGGACATAGGTGTGGCGGTGACAGGTACCTTCTCCGGCGAATTATACTCGTTCTATCTTGATAATGCATTATTGTTTCCTACTCTTATAAAAAAAAAACATATATTAAACTAGAACATGACAGCGTCTGCCGGTGTGGTAGAAATCCCACGTAACCAAGTGTCGCTCGCGCGGCGTTGGGTGTTTTTCGAAAGTCTCCCCACAAAAACAAATAAAGCGCTTCACGGTATTATAAGACAGGAATGCACTGGCACTACCTACAACGTCGAAACACCTCCACCACTAAACTCGAATATTTCACCAATATAAACTACCCTTAATAATTTCCATAGGCCTGGCGTTCGTCCAAAGAAGTTGGCAGTAAACAGAGCATAGTTGAAAATTTAAATGCAAAATAGTTTAAAATCCAATTTCGAGTCTCTCAATGTTTGGTAATAGCCTGTTTCAATATAAAATTTAGTTCGGTTCAGAAGCGTATTAGAAACGAAATTTGCTATTTTTTACACGTCTATGGTAGATGGAGGGTAATATTTTTCGAGCGTATGCATGTGTGTGTGTATGAATGAATGTATGGGTAAGTCTAACTTTGAAAGGAAGGTTAATCGAAGAATCTAACTCGGCTGGGCTGCGCTCGAGAAATTACGTAGTATCTTCTTGTCCACAATTATTCAGTGGCTGAAGTGGAATTTATTCGAGCAATGTGTGTTGACAGCGATGACCTACGGCGCCGAAACGTAGTTTATCTCTGTAGGCCTCATTCAAAGGCTCGGGGTCACTCAGCGTGCTATGAAGGTGGTTTGAAGGTGGTAGAACCAGTGTAGTTCGACCGGGGAAGTACCACCGCCACACCTATTTCTAGCGTGAAGCATTTCTTGCGTTTCGATTGAAGGGTGTGGTTGCCGGCACACTTTTACATGAGGCGACCATCATAGTCCTCGGGAGTAGCAACGCATCTGTGTTTGACTTCAGATAGAACCCATGTTCTGTATGAAGTTGATTACAGATGTCCATGAGCGGCAGTGACCACTTACCATCAGGTGGGCTGCATGTTCGTTTGCTACTTCAGTCAAATTAAAAAAAAAAAAAAAGAAAAGGGTTATGCTTGGAATTTCGCTACGAGACATAATTCGCAACGATGAAATCCGTAGACGAACAAATCTTACCGACATAGCTCACAAAATCAACAAGCTGAAGTGGCAATGGCCCGGCCACATCGCTCGTAGGACCGATAACCGATGGGGAAGAAAGGTCCTCGAGTGGCGACCACACTTAGGCAAAAGGAGCACAGGTGGACCGATGACCTGAAGAAGAAGCGGGAAACCGTTAGATTCAGAGGACACAGGACCGGTTGGAGTGGCGTAATTTAGGGGAGGCCTATGTCCAGCAGTGAACTTTAAAAGGCTTTTAAAAAAACACGCTTTCTACTCTCATAGCCCCATACTAGGATTTTCTCCTGTATTGTGGTTATCATGGACACACACAGTACGAATACACCAACACCCAGACTCAGAATATGAATCTAAACTCATGGCCGGGAATCGTATCCGGGACCCATTGCGCATCAGACCGGTATGGTAACCGCTCCACCACGCGGGTTGTCGTGATGGATGGATGGATGGGATCTCAAAACCCTTAATCGAAACGAAGATACAATAAAAAAATACTCGCCTGAAAAACATATTATTATGTTATCTTCTTCTTCTTCTTCTTCTTCTATACTTCTATACTATAATAAATCTGTAAGAGGTCGCTGTCTGTACATGGAATAAATTTAGGTGAAAACCATTTCTAGAGGTCTTTAAAACGATATAGAACCCAAAATAATGGTTTTTAGAAATCTTTTCTGTTTGTCTGTTTGTCTGTTTGTCTGTTTGTCTGTTTGTCTGTTTGTCTGTTTGTCTGTTTGTCTGTTTGTCTGTGTGTTTGAAAACGCTAATCTCAGAAACGGCTTAAACAATTTGAATATAATTTTCGTCGATGTGTTGTGGGAAACTTCACTTAACATTTAGTGTTTATTTTATGTAAATCGGTTTATAAATAAAAAAGTTATATCAATTTAAAACTACCCAGTATTTATTCTGTGTTCGATAAGTGTTAATATGATAAGTAACTGCATAGTTGAATTGGTTGAAACTAAACATGTTATGGTCTGTAAAATGTATTTCTTTGTTATGTATTCTTATTGGTTATGTGTGTACCTATGTTATTTGATACTATACAAATCTATATTTCTATATCTATATATACCTATATAAAAACGAAAGGATGCTCTCTCACTCATCTATTGAATAAACATCGTAGAGCCTAAACTGCTAAAGATACAAATATGATTTTTACTAGGGGTTCCTTTTATGACGTAGAAGTCAGTTAAGAATGAATTTTCTGATCCCCCCCCCCCCCCCCCAATTTAACCCAAATAGGACATGTAAGTTTGTATGAAAGTCCGTCAATTTTGAGGCCACCTCAATAAAATTTAGTATTTCGCTTTGATTTTTATTTTATAACATAGTTTTAAACGGACTTCCAAAAAGTAGGAGGTTATCAATTCGTCTGTATTTTTTTTTTATTTTATATTTGTTACTCGATTTCTCCGCACTGGGTGAACGGATTTGGATGATTTTTTTTTTCATTTGAAATGTAGTGCGTGTCACGGGGTCCCATTTATTTTTAGTTCACTTTTGACAGTGGCATCCATAAGAAAAGCGCATAAGTCTGATATTTGCATTAACGATGTGCGCGATAAATAGATGAATAACTCAATTTCTTTCTAACTTTATTTGAAAGAATGTACTTCAAGGGTACTCTGATGAGTTTGATACGGTTCTGATCATAGGATCCATTTCTTTGAAGCAAATTAACTAAATTAGCGATACTCAGCCAAACCTAGCTGTAGGAGTCCAATTGGGTTGAATGTAGAATGAGATTACTAAGCAGATATTTCCTAAAAAAATTGACCTTCAACTCTTCAATCCTGATGATGCAGGGGTACTGTTAGCCAGAACCGTAGAAGTAAGTCAATTTGTTTTTATGGATATATAATAAGATTGTTAAACAAATTCATGGGACAAAAATTTGATCTTCAACTCCTCAAGCCTGATGATGCAGAGTTACTTCAAGCCTAAGCCATAGGAGATGGCCATTTGGTGCTTTCGGTATGTAATATGATTACTAACCAAAGACACAAAATGAAAAATTCGACCTTCAACTCCTCACCCCTGATGATGCAGGATGCTGCTAGCCTAAACTATACGAGATGGGCATTTGATGCTTTCAGGTATTTAATATAATTACTAAGCAAAGACACATGATGAAAATTTTGACCTTTAACTCCTCAACCCTGATGATGCAGGGGTACTTCAAGCCTAAGCCATAGAAGTTAGCTATTTAGTGCTTTTAGGTATGTAATATAATTACTAAGCAAAGACACATGATGAAAATTTTGACCTTTAACTCCTCAACCCTGATGATGCAGGGGTACTTCAAGTCTAAGCCATAGAAGTTTGCTTCAAGCCTAAGCCATAGAAGTTAGCTATTTAGTACTTTCGGGTATGTAATATAATTACTAAGCAAAGACACAAATTCTGATGAAAAAGATCTTAATTGTTACGGTATAATTGCAAATAGTTTTTTAGCTTCAGCTGTTATCTTTATATAATCCTAATAACAGATGGCGGTGTAATGTTATCTGTTAACTTGATTAAGTAAGTAATGGCGCTTTATTAAAATTACAACCGTTTCACATAAGCTACAATTTAATATCATGACCAAAGATAAGTATAAGTTGCTAACTTCGATCAGAAATATTGGTGATCAAAGGTTACTAAAGTACCTATTACATAGCCATCTCAGTATATTCTGCGTTGATACGCAACCTTATCGCTGAATAATGTATATGAGATATTAGATGGCGCTCTTTACGATACAGTCATCTTCATGAACCGAATGTATTAATGGCGCTTTGTTAAAATTTCATATGACATACAATTTAATATTATAACCAGATATAAATATATCCTTATAAGTTACTAAAGTAATAAAAAGGTATCTCAGTATATTCTGCGATGATACGCCACCTTACCGCCAAATCGAAATAGTAATATGTCTGAGATATTAGATGGCGCTGTTTACGTTACGGTCATCTACATGAACCGAATGAGATAAAGGACAAATATTTTATTAATAAATAAATCCATACAATTTTAATTTATTACTGGCAACAATACATGTAACAAAATAAAATAATATTGATGCGTTCACCTGACATACATATCCCTAAAAACAAAGTGTAAAATTATATCAATCGAACAGTTGACTCAATATTACATAAAGTAATTTTTTATTCATAGTTTACTGCAAACAATTTTGCTTTATTTATAGAAAACATTTATTTTGATGAAGTATTTTTGAACGCAAATTACATTTAAATTCGTACTGATGTGACCGTTAGGTGGCGCTACCTAACCTATTTTGCTTTTGTTTGTCGATGTACTTAATGTAGGAAAGACAAACTAACGTGGTTTTTATGTTGTGGTGATCGCAATACAGTTAAATCTCGATATTATTTGTTTTTAATTTTTGGAGTTATCATAGACGGTTACTTAGACTGAAGTATAGTATAGTGAACAATAATTTAAGTTAGTATAATGAACAATAAAACTATTCCTGCTTTTTAATTAATATTGCTTCATTATTCGACACTTTAATATAAATAAATAAAGACAGGTGAACTAAAAATATTGTACACCGAGAAGTGCTGAATTATATTGAATGTAATTTTTTTTAATAAAAAATTATAAATGTCATTGTTGAAAATTTAATACCATCTGCCCTTCTTACCTTATTTATAAGTTTATATGGTACATGTTGTCTACTAACAACTTTGTAGTATTTTAATTTCTTACAAATACGAAATAACACAATTTAAAATATGTTTATGTAACATTTCTATAACCACAGCAACGCGTGGCCGGGTCTGCTATATATTCATATAAATTCATCAACCCTGATAATCTTAGTACACAACCTACTTAAGCCGTATGAGTTTGGTACTTATTGATTACAATACATTACAACCCGTTCCTGAGAGAACATTATGATGAAAAGTGTCACTTTGAATACCTCAACCCTGAAAATGCAGGAGTATTGTCATGTTACTGTTAAGAGTTGGATTTAGCTGTAGCTTTTTAAACAGGATGGGTTAGGTTAGGTTGGAACTTAAAAGAAAACATAAAAAATAAGCGAGTGTGCGGCAGCGCCCTGCGAGCGGGTCCGCTCTGTTCGTATGAATTGTAAAAGTGTTTTGATTATGTCTTTTGCTTTACAAAGAACAATGCGGGATTTACGCACACAAATATCCCGATGCACTTCTTAAAAGATCTTATCTTTGACCACATGAAACAAAATATGAACTTAGGATATATGTCGCTGTTCAGTGATATTCCAATTTTCTAATGATTTACGTCAAGTAGATAATAGTGCTTTGTTATCCGGAAAAGTTAAAATCAATCTTTATATCGATACGTCTTTGTTTAAATGTGGAGGAGTTAGTTGAAAAAGTATATCCCGATATTGTTAATACAACCAATAACACTACAAATTGGTTCCAAAAGACGGCTATATACCCACCCACCAATGAACGTGTCGATAAAATAAATGATTTTTTTTTTCAAAATTTAAAGCATCGTCACAGATCTACTATTTGGTAGACACAGTCATTGAGATGGAGGAAGCAGTACATTATCCAACAGAATTTTTGAATTCCTTAATGCCTTCCAGAACTCCTGAACACAAGTTAATATTAAAAGTAGGTTTACCTATAATCTTACTTAAAGAAATTTGAATCCGCCAAAATTACTACAAATAGTATTTTCCAATTCGGAAAAGTTCAAATCAATCTTTATACTTAATCGATACGTTTTGGTTCAAATGTGAAAGAGTTAATTGAAAAAAAGTATCCTGATATTGTGAATTAGACCACTATGAATGTAAATTGGTTCAAAAAAGCGGTTTACAATATTAGAATTCGTCTAATTTAAAAAAAAATACATAACAATACGTTCCTACCCACAAATACACACTTTAAATTCGTTTTTTCACTCTGTGTTTGACCAGGTAAACCTTGAGCGGCCAAACCGATTTTAATGTTACTACTTTTTATCATAGAATTCCCACGGTGTCGAGATTTGCGCGGGAAAAACTTTGTGACACGTTGATTTGCACGCGCGCAAAGCCGCGGGCACAGCTAGTTATGAATATGTGGCATCCTAATAGGACGTCTCACACGCTGAATATTCTTTGTTTCTTAAATAGTACCACTGCCTACAAATATACAAACATAAACACTCTCGGAAGATATTTCCGTCTTTCTGATGCGGTCGGGTAAATTGGTTTAAAATGTATGCTATTATACATTGCTAGGTTCCGAAGTAGTTGTGTTTTGAAGGTGATGGAACCAGTGTAGTGCGACCGGGGAAGTACCACCACCACACTATTAGTGGTGGTGGTACTTCCACTTCCTACACCCACACCACACCCCACACTAAGCGTGAAGCATTTCTTGCGTTTCGATGGAAGGGTGTGGTTGCCGGCACACTTTTATATGAAGCGACCATCATAGTCCTTGGGAGTAGCAACGCATCTGTGAATGACTTCAGATAGAACCCATGTTTTGTATTGATTACAGATGTCCATGACCGGCAGTGACCACTTATCAGGTGGACAGCACGCTCGTTTGCTACTTCAGTCAGTTAAAAAAAAGTTTTACCTTAATTTTATGTTAATATCAAAAAGCTAGGTTATAAAGTCATTTGTATTCACACAGGCGATGTAAGTTGAGTTAGAAATTGTTGAAGTACCTTACGAGATTGGCAAATTTAAGAATTTTGAAGTGAGTTTTTGATACTTTGTTTTATAATGAGGAAGCTACTTACATGTAGTAAATGAGCACACAATGGGTGGCCACTGCCATGGGTACACTTGTAATCAACTTCAGATAAAAATAGATCTAGAAACGAGGAGAGTTGAGTTAGACATTTCTGAAGAGCGTAACAAGATGCTCCCGTTTGAGAAATAAAAGTGAGTTTTTTTTTATCTGATTGAAGTAGCAAACGAACATGCAGTCCACCTGATAGTAAGTGGTCACTGCCACACATGGACAAGCAACTTCAAACAGGACATGGGTTCTATCTGACGTCAATCACAGATGCGTTGCTACTACCGAGGACTATGATGGTCGCCTCATATAAAATTGTGTCGGCAACCACACCCTTCCATCGAAAAGTAAGAAATGCTTCACGTTTGAAATAGGTGTGTCGGTGGTATTTCCCCGGTCGAACTATACTGGTTCTACCACCTTCAAAATGTTCTTTGCATGTCGCGAAACTTAGGTGAATAAAAAAATGATATTCCTGCAAAATCACATGTGAACAATGATGAGCACAAGCCTTTGTATAGCTTATAGGAACTATTACCTCAATAAACCTTTATTCCAATTATTCCTCTTGAATGTCACCTAGAAAAATAACGTAGGTAGTTATAAAAACAATATACGACATATGTTCATATGGAACAGAGGGGAATAAATATGCATGGAAATCTTTGAATAAATTCAAAAGCAATCCGTATTCAACGAGTGTGTCTGCAAAATTTTCCAACGATGAAAATTTTTCATATTTTAGAAATAGCCACATTTTACGAAGTTTATGGTGGAGTCCTGAATATTTTCAAGCCAATGTTGTTCCTGTAAATCCTCTGCTGATGTATGGAAATCTCGTTAAAATAGGCTTAGGTGCTTTTAAGCTGGTTTATCTAGTACATTTGTTCGGAGATTTGCATGGGATGATAGATAAAGGAATTGAAACTACGGATGCGATAAAATATATACATCACTGCATAGTATAAAACAAAGTCGCGTCCCGCTGTCTGTCTCTATGTATGCTTAGATCTTTAAAACTACGCTACAGATTTTAATGCAGTTTCAATAGATACAATGATTCAAAAGGAAGGTTTGTACTAGGGATGTAACGAAGGTCACTTATCGGAACCGAAGTCGGAATCGGAGGTTTTATCAGTCAATAAACATTATGGCAAAAAAAAAAGTTTTTTATTCGGGCAAATTTGTACATGACGTGACTTAAATACTGCCGCACAGCCCAAACGAATGTAATTAGAAATTTGCACTGTGTACTTTTATAGTGTAGGTGAGCACCAGGAAAGATTTTTTTGTAAATTACTCCTTAATGGGATAAAAATGTAGAGGAAAGTTTGTATGAAAGTTCATCAATTTGGATGCAAATTTAATGAAACTTAGTATTTGGCTTTGTGGTTCAATATATTGTTGACTACTGACAAAATGGTAATGGATGAAACATATTGCTCTGTGCGAAAGAAGTTGCGGGTTCTGCTGGTACATTCTTATGCTAGAAGGACAGTCCCCTCTTTCTAACGCAGTTTAATAAGAAAGGTGACGAAGAAACGTTTTCTTTTTAATTAATCCACCATTTTCTCTTCATATTTAAAAATTATAGCTTATTTCATTCCGTAAACTGTGACGATTTCAATGATACATCATTGAACTGCTAGTAACAACGTGCGACAGTAAACCTTTTCAACTTTAATTACAAAATAAAAAAAAGTGTGTGTAACACGACGACCACAAGAGTTGGCATGTTTCCTATTAACATTTTCCCATAAACAGTTAACAAATTACCTAAATCAAATTCTATAGTCAAGATATAAATCTCCGATATAAAAAATTCGGAACCGCAATCGGAAGTTCCGACTTATCGGAACCGGAATCGGAGCTCCGTTACATCCCTGGTTTGTACGTATATACATGCATAATATAGAGGAGGAACGATGACCTGAAGAAGACAGCGGGAAACCGTTGAATTCAAAAAGCAGAGGACCGATTGGAGTGGTTGGAGTTAGGGAAGGCCTATGTCCAGCAGTGCACCTTAAATGGCTGATGGATGGATGGATGGATTTATACGTCATAAAAATATTTTAAAATATAGCATCTTTTTTGACCGAAAAAATCAGCAACGTTACGATCATATTACCAGGAAAGCAGTAACTTAAGGAGTTTCAAAATTATAAACATTTAAAAATGGAATTGTTTCAGGTCACAATGAAGAAGCGTGACGTAGTGCTGATTACAATACTGAGCTGTGGGGCACTAGCTGTCCTTTTCGCTATTGGAGCGTATCTGTACTTGAGACGCAGGAAGCGAAAGAGAGAGGACGATGAGGACGGCACCAGCTGCGCTATCCGGTGAGTTTGACTAATTTATTATGTGAAAATTGAGGTAGCAAAGAGTATGCTTTTCACCTGATTGTGAGAAGTCAGGGCTGATGAACAATCTGTACTTATAATAAATCTGTAGAGAAGTCAATTCTGTACATGAAATATACTCGTATTTCCAAAATAACTATCAGGGGTTGATTAGGGATCGATACTGATGCCAAAAATGAAATCAGTAAATTTTTTTCCTGTCTGTCCGTCTGTCTGTGTAACCGTTATAGAAACAAAAAAAACTTGACAGATTTTAACGAAACTTGGTACAATTATTTTTCATACTCATAAGCTGGTTATAGTATACTTTTCATCACGCTACAATCAATAGGAGCAGAGCTCCAGGCGAGTTACTCCATTTTTTAAGCTTCTGTCGCGTGTGCAACCTTAATGGTTAAAGCTACAAAGAAATCATATATGACGGAAATGTTCTCCTTAAAATTATATAAAAAATATCCCACGACAGCATATATTATATTTGTCTACTCTTACGTTTATAACACTCTCAGTCATCCCTAATTAAAAAAGTTAACATTATTTAGGCGGAAGGAAGTTCGCCGGGTCAACTAGTCCTAACTAAAATCAGACACAGTAAACGTATGTGAACAGGTAGGAAGAAAACACATCTACGATTAACTTTACATAGAAACCTAATTCGAAGAATTCACCATCAACGTACCGGCTACTCTGGAGCCGAAAGGTATTGTACGTGATGATGGCAAGCGGCCGGATGGTTTGACACTCGTGCCCTGGAAAAAGGGGAAGTCCTTGATATGGGATGGTACATGTGTTGATACATTGGCGCCATCTCATATACGGGCAACTTCGAATCACGCTGATGCGGCAGCCGAATCTGCAGAAACTGTGAAGCGGCGCAAGTATGCAGCCATTTCTCAGGACTACATATTTGTGCCGTTTGCAGTAGAGACGATGGGACCGTGGGGACCAGAAGCGAAACAATTTTACAAAGAATTGTCTTCGCGCCTGATTGACGCCTCCGGTGACCCGAGAGCTGGAGCTTACCTCGGCCAACAAATAAGTTTAGCAATACAGCGAGGTAATGCTGCTAGTGTCTTGGGTACATTTCCACGGGGCAGCGATTTGGCTCATTTATTCTATTTATAATTGTAAATTTTAGTAAATAAATTGTAAATTTGGGTAATATATTATAATGTTTTCGAGATAAATATATTATGAAATAAAAGCACTTAAATTTATTAAAATAAAAATCTCTTATATATATTCGAAGGTGGTAGAACCAGTGTAATTCGACCGGGGAAATATCACCGCCACACCTATTTCTAGCGTGAAGCAGTTCTTGCATTTCGTTGGAAGGGTGTGGTTGACACACTTTCACAAGAGGCGACCATCATAGTACGGGAAAATCAACGCATCTGTGGTTGACTTCAGAACCCCTGTTCTGTATGAAATTGATTACAGATGTCGATGAGCGGCAGTGACCACTTACCATCAGGTGGACTGCATGCTCGTTTGCTACTTCAACTTTCTACTTTCGTCATGGGGTTGAACAAAAAAATTTTGTTCTGACATCTTAGGGCATCCGCCATAATGAATTTAGAGTTAGTCCTACATAATTAAGCTACATTGTCATTGTACCATTTTTTTAAAATCGTAGACTTGATGGAAATCTACGCATAAAAATAACGTTTCTATCGAAATAAAATTAGAATATTTGTACTGCGGTATATGCTATTGGCATGCAGTCCGCTATCCGCATATTTGGCTTAGAAAACCCATCATGCAGGCAGTATTGGCAATCAATGAGATATACGGCCTGTGGGCAGTTCGATAGCTGGAAATGGCTGGGAACGACCCTACAGGCCTATGTATTCTATATATTTAGATATTTAGAAAAAATAACTGTAGGTTCTATAAAACTTTATTCTTTAGGTAATTCTTTAAAACTTGATCATGTTAAACGATTGAAAGAGCAAACGATTTAAGTTTCCGACAACTACTTGTCGGACAACTACTTATTAAAAGGAAAAAGTACAGAGGTTTATTTTTATTAATTTATTTAAACTTTTAAAACACCTTATACTAAGGGTTACAAGGGTGAACTTAATGCCTAATGGCATTCTCTGCCAGTCAACGCTGGGCGATGGCGATAATTTGTGGTAGGCATATAAATACTATAAATAATAAATTTTGCTAAATTAATCATTCTTTTAAAATATAAAACAAATATATGTATATACTATATATGTATACATATACCTATATCTCTAAATAATATATACAAGATATCTATAAATACAATAATACTAATAAAACGTAATAATAATAATACGTTTATGGTAATTACTGGCTAAGACAATATTCATTAAATAATAAATACAACATATTTATATACTTATTACTTTTTATACATTACGTAACATCATTATAAATTACTAGCTGAACCCCGCAACGTTTCCTGCGTTAAAAAATCGATGTATAGATATTTTCGTACAGTAAAAAGTAGCCTATATGTCAATCCAGAGTATCAGCTAACTCCCTACCAAATTTTATGAAAATCGCTCCAGTCGTTTAGACGTGAAGAAGTAACAAACATGCACACTCACAAACTTTCGCCTTTATAATATTAGTATGATAGTGTCAGAGCTCTCCCGCTTACATCAAAGAACTGCATCTTTACGTATTATAGTGTAAAAACAGTTAAAACCTACGTTTGCAAATAACCTTTACACAGCACTCTTAATTTGCTGATGGAGCTGCACTCTAGGTAGCCCCATCAGCAAATTTAAATCAATATTATATCGGACTTGAAGAGCATTAAGCTTAAGCGTAAGCTTTCCGGGAGGTAAGCAAGGTGTTGGAATGCAAATGGTTCGACCAGGGAGTTACAGCGAAAAACGGTTGCGGGCTCACTGTTATATGACGATATATTTTTTTATCTGACTGAAGTAGCAAACGAGCATACAGTCCACCTGATGGTAAGTGGTCACTGCCGGCCATGGACATCTGTAAGCAACTTCAAATAGAAAATGGGTTCTATCTGAAGTCAATCACAGATGCGTTGCTACTCCCGAGGACTATGACGGTCCCCTCACAAAAAACCTCACCCTTCCATCGAAACGCAATAAATACTTCACGCTAGACATAGGTGTGCCGATGGTACTTCCCCGATCGAACTACACTGGTTCTACCACCTTCATCTTAGTCACGCCATCTTAGTCCTTGGGGATAGCGTCACATCTGTGATTGACAGACGGAACAAATCTGTATAAAGTTACTTACAGACGTCAATGGACAGCAGTGACCACTTACTATCAGGTGGACTACAGGCTCGTTGTCTCGTTTATACTTATAAAAAACATAACGAGAAATTAATAGATGATAATTAAATTTGGCCGGCATTACAGAAAGTTACCAATACAATCGGCAAAGTAAAGACGAGACATCGTAAAAATGTTTACAAGTCGGAGTAATGGTTGCATAAACGACGTATTGATCCAACAACCGAACTAGTTTTGTAATAGGACTCATTTTGTCAAGTCGTAGAAATCGTTGAGAAGTCTTGTCAATATTATACGAAAGTTTGTGTTTGTGTTTGTTCCAAGTCCAAAAAATACAAGTCGGATTTCGTTGAATAACACATATATATTTATTACTGCAATAGACGTGAGCAAAGCGAGTAAATCTGCGGGAACAATGAGAGTTATTCTCAAGTCTTGCATATGTACTAGCTTAAACTGAGGCTGCCAGAGAATAGTTGCCTCTTTGATATCGCCTAATTAAGCAAGAAATATTTATAATTATGTAATAGATCTAATAATATAGTAATTATAGTATAATATAGTGATTATATAGTTGTAGATTATATAGATGCGAATTAAACTTACCCATTAATTACAGAAAGTTACCAATACAATCGGCAAAGTAAAGACGAGACATCGTAAAAATGTTTACAAGTCGGAGTAATGGTTGCACAAACGACGTATTGATCCAACAACCGAACTAGTTCTGTAACAGGACTCATTTTGTCAAGGTTGGAAAAGTCGTAGGAAACGTTAGAAGTTTTGAATGGCTTGCTAATATTATAAAAGCGAATAGTTGTAAGGTTGATGAAGTGTTTGCTACTGTTTCACGCAAAAAAAAAGTACTAGTCGGATTTCGCTGAAATTTGGCACGTAGACAGTTTATGACCTTTTTTGTTCTTGAGAGGGAAAACCTTAGAACAGTAACAGGACTCATTTTGTTAAGGTTGGAAAAGTCATAGGAAACGTTAAAAGTTTGGAATGGCTTGTTTATATTAAAAACCGAATAGTTCTAAGGATGTTTGTGTGTTTGCTACTGTTTCACGCAAAAAGTTCTAGTCAGATTTTGTTGACATTTGCAATACCAGAGGTGTACGCATTTTCGGATTTTAAAGAGAGCTTCTTTATCCTCTTTCTTGAAGAGTCCTTCGTCATGCCACTCCAGAAATACTGCACAAGGAAGTTTGCCGATAGGAGTCCAATAATGTGGATTTTTCTCAATAGTCAACTGGTATGAGGTATATGGTGCCTGGCATGAGTTTTAACCCATTTAGCGCCGCCGTACTTTTAAAAGTACAGCCATGCTTTAAGTCCTAATTTATTTAAAATTTAAATAATAAATTGATTTTGGCCAATATGCATTATCTAATGATTATTTTATCATTACAATAAGATCTTATAAGGGTGCATCTAAAATTGCAAAAATTAGAACAGGGGTTCTATCTGAAGTCAATCTCAGATGCGTTGCCGCTCCTGAGGACTAATATGGTCACCTCAAAGAAAAGTTAACCGGCAACCACACCCTTCTACCGAAAGGCAAGAACTGCTTCACGCTAGAAATAAGTATGGCGGGGGGATCTCCCCGGTCGAACTACACTGATTCTACCACCTGACAAATGTTAATGATTTGGACACATAAAGACGACGAGGGCGTCTTTGTCCAGAACGTTATAAATTTATCTAGTTATCATAATTTGCAAAATTCTCTATTTTGAATCTTTCGTACCCATGGATAATTCGGAGAAAACAATGGAAACACTACGGAGATCTGGGTCTAGATGGTC
The DNA here is from genome assembly GCA_949699795.1 of Spicauda simplicius. Taxonomy (NCBI): domain Eukaryota; kingdom Metazoa; phylum Arthropoda; class Insecta; order Lepidoptera; family Hesperiidae; genus Spicauda; species Spicauda simplicius. Next base: position 6,883,467 of record OX453084.1, read on the forward strand.
TTCCTCACCTCACGAGCCTAAAATAGGCATCGCACTCGAAGGACTCCGGTTCTTTTCCGTTGGAGATCCCGGTGTCCTTCACACAGGGCCGAGAATAGCCATCGGGGAGTTTTTAGTGAGGTAAAAATCCCACATAACTCGGCGTCGGGTACCTTTCGAAGGTTTCCCCTCGATATCAAAAAAAAAAAACATGCGTGCGTACAAAGTACACATGTCAGAAGTGAAACTTCTTTGGCGAACTAATTTATAAATCTTGTTTATATTTATACAAATCTAAAACTTTAAATTTCCAAGATTAAGAGGAAGGGAAAAAGGCGTGATACGACGTTCGCTCTGTCTCACTTTTTCTCTCAATCTTTCTCACTCGCTTGCTCCCTACTCTCACTCCACGGCTAGTTGCTCATGCTACGTTCGCCCTGTCTTACTCTCTCTCAATCGGTCTCGATCACTCTCTCTCTCTTTTCCGACACTTCCGTTGCATACCGGCGTGACGTTTCATCTGTAAAAATTTTACCCTCATGCGCCTAAAGAAGTTTCACTTCAAAAAGGTTATCTTACTCACCAGGGACTAGCCTGACATAGGCTTCGCACTCGGAGGACTCCGGTTCTGTACCATTGGAGATCCCGAAGTCCTCCACGCAGCGCTGAGGACGGCCACCGAGGGGGTTTTAGTGCGTAGTGAAAAAAAGCAAGGTTCCTACGAAGTTGCCTGTGATAGTAGCCAACACGCATAGGCAAGGCCGAATCAATCATTGTCTGCCCTTTGAAAGCCTATTTATTTATTTCACTTCATTGAACTTTTTCTGTCCATTTAACTAATATGGTATAGGACTGCCATTAATTTAATTTAATGGTAGAAATATCAACATTTGAGATATTAAATAGTTGACCCGGCGAACTTCTTTCCACCTAAAAGCCAAAAATCTAAAATTATCAGTTTTTCTCTACTATATTATACATGTACTATACATAGAATCCTTCCTCTTGAATCACTCGAACTATTATGAAAAACTGCATTAAAATCCGTAGGGTAGTTTTAAAGATCTAAGCATTCATAGGGACAGACAGTAAGAGGGGACTTTGTTTCATACTATGTAGTGATGAGAAGTAACGTATAAGGGAAAAAATTTGAGTGACCTGTAAGTTACTAAAACCCAAGATAAAAATAAATACAAGAAAAAAAGGATAAAATAAAATATAATACTTAAACAAATAGTACATTTGTATATAAGTACACATTGTTAAAATTAGTCTCAGAGTTAATTCTGAACAACAGTTGTTTTAAGAAAACATCTTTTAAATAAGTTCATTCTATTGAAACCTTTAGAGTTCTACAGATGAATGGATGCTTCGAGAAAAGTATGGTACGGCTGTGTCGCTTCTTTGCTCGACTTGGCAGGGGAACTGGCGTGCCCCCAGATTTGAAAGTTTTTATATACACACGTTTTCTACACGCATAGCCCCGCAGTAGGATTTTTCTCCTGTGTCATAGGTACCATGGACACAGACAAGACAAATATACAAACACCCAGACTCAGAACATAAATCTAAACTCATCATTCAGATGTCTGGCCGGGAATCGAACCCGGGACCCATTGCGCGTTAGACCGGTAGGGTACCGGTAGGGTAACGACTGCGCCACGCGGATCGTCAAGTAAAAGAATTAGGCTTAAATCCTTAAACAAAGACAATCATTTCACATCAAACCGATTGCCAGTTTCTTTCTTCCATTGTACAAACAGTTTTGTAAGGATTCTAACGAGACATTCAGTACCTAAACGTCTCTTTTGTTTCCATCAAGTCAACACTTTTACGATTTGTCGATTACGTCTTTTGGAGAGTTATTTGTCTGTTAGCTAAAGATAAGCGAAAAGCGAAGAAGAATTGCCTTAATGCTTAACAGTGTGCTATGCTTTCAAAGGTAGAACCAGTGTAGTTCGACCGGGGAAGTACCACCGCCACACCTATTTCTAGCGCGAAGCATTTCTTGCGTTTCGATAGAAGGGTGTTGTTGCCGGCACACTTTCACATGAGGCGATCATCATAGTCCTCGGGAGTAGCAATGTATCTGTGATTGACTTCAAATGGAACCCATGTTCTGTATGAAGTTGATTACAGATATCCATGGGCGGCAGTGACCACTTACCCTCACTTGATGGTCCACCTGGACTGCATGCTCCTTTGCTACTTCAGTCAGATAAAAGAAGGCTGCCGACCTTGAAAAGTGTCATAATTTTTGTTTTCATGGATGTCACTTTACTTTTGTCAGGTGTTAGAACTAGTGTAGTTCGTCTATAATGTACAACCGCCACATCTGTTTCTAGCGTAAAACAGTTTTTCTCCTTTCAAATCTCTTTATGACTCGTGTAAAGTCGCTACACATGTTTCTACCACTTAAGTCCCCTTAGCACGTGTCTATTATGTTACGTTAAACAATAATTCGTCCCTGTAGTTCCAGGATTAGAATAGGGCTACGGCATTCTCTGCCGGCATGCCCTGCCTGTCGTAAGGGGCTTCCGGGGTTGCAGGCGGCTAGAGTGGAAGCTCGAAATGTTCGGTCAGGCGACCCCGGGAAGGACGGCGGTATGTGTGGTCGCATACCATCGTAAAGACTTGAACGGAGCGGTGGGCCCAGCCGCCCATCTGGGAGGAGCCTGATGGAGCAACGCGTTGCGTTCCTTTGGAGATCCCGAAGTCCTCTTTGTAGCGCCGAGGACAGCCATCGGAAGGGTTTTAGTGCGGTAAAAATCCCACATAACCCTGCGTCGCTCCCACGGCGTCGGGTACTTTTTGAAGGTTTCCCCCTCGAGAAAAAAAAATGGTCAACGTTTTCGATGATAAATTGCAATGCACATTATATGTTTACATTTTATTTCATGGCTTGTAACATATTATCAGTGTGTGCTAACGTAAACAATGATTGTTATAAGGATATGTCATAAACTCGTACCAAGGGCATTGTTTGAAAAATACAGACAATGCTGACAAGTTTTGACTTACATCTAGGAATATCGGTCAAAGTCGAACATTTTCCTTAATTTTGTTTGTTCCTTCCATCGAAAACACTGTTGTTTTTCGTGTCAATCGTAATTCTTGCTTATGGCCACAACAACCTTGAAAGTACGTTAGTATTCGCATTTTTCGCGAATCATTTTTTGTGGTGACATTAATGACTTTGTGCTTTGCTTTTTTGTTATATTGAAGTAGCAAACGGGCATGCAGTCTACCTGATGGTAAGGTCACTGCCGCCCTGCGACATCTGCAAACAACTTTATATAGAACAGGGATTTTATCTGAAGTCAATCACAGATGCTTTGCTATTCATGACAACTAAGATGGTCGCCTCATATAAAAGTGAACCACAAAAGCAGAAGCGGAGATTCCTCTCTGGTCGAACTAGCCTGGTTCTACCATCATTGCCTTAACAGATTTTGTTATCCAGAGCCCTTAGTACTTAAAGTTTATTAAACACTATTGGAATGGACAAATTTATCAAATGGCCCGAATTGCTTCGAGAAAAGTATGGTACGGCCATGCCGCTTTTTTGCTTGACATGGCGGAGGCACTACCGTGCCCCAAGATCACAATGATAACTTTTAAATATGGCACATGTGATAATTTACGATTTTTGTCTTTCAGGCGGAAAGAAGTTCGCCGGGTCAATTAGTCTTCTTCTTTATAAAAAAAAAATAACAAAAAATACCACCGACCTCCTTGCCACATAAAAGTCAAAAATAATTTAAATACATGTTGGTTTAGAGCAAACAGTACTTAGTACAAAGTCCCGAAGTCGGCGCTCACCATATTTCGCTGGATCACGACGAAACTACATGTTTTATATGAAGGTTTTTATATATAATACATGTGTATTATAGTACAGAAACACTTATAATTTACGATTTTTGACATTAAGGTGGAACGAAGCTCGCTGGGTCATCTACTCTATAATAAGGCTTATTTTACTATAAATATTGTACAATCTCGCGTCCAACGTTTGCGATCAAAACGAAATGGCGAACTAAAACCTCGTTTTCTGGACAATAGCCCATTGTCCGTCCGGAGAATTGTAGTTTTACACATTCTGTTGTATACTGATAGCTGTTAGATATCTCGTGATATGGGTAGTTTGGTCACAAAATAGCATTAAACTCCACCAAATAAAACGAATGACATAATCTGGTAGAACCAGTGTAGTTCGACCGGGGAAGTACCACCGTTACACCTATTTCTAGCGTGAAGCATTTTTTGCGTTTCGATAGAGGGGTGTGGTTGCCGGCACACTTTTAAATGAGGCGACCATCATAGACTTCGGCAGTAGCAACGCATCTGTGATTGACTTTGGCACAAACAGATTACAGCACTCACGATTTTTTTATCTGATTGTAGCAGCAAACGAGCGTGCAGTCCACCTGATGGTAAGTGGTCACTGCCGTCGATAGACATCTATAAACAACTACATATAAAATATGAGTTCTATGTGAAGTCAATCACAGATGCGTTGCTAATCCCAAGGGCTATGATGGCCATATATGTTTTCCACCGAAACACATAAACTGCTGCTCCGAGCAAACGAGCATCAGTCCACCTATGACTGAACTGTTGGATATGAGCGGTTACTACTTACTATCAGGTGAACTACAAGATGCAACTACAAGTATGTTTTGCTAATGTTAATAAAGAAAGCGTCTGTGTCAGCTCCGACGCACGACTGGAGTTTACTCGCATTTAAAATAGATGGCGCCATCCTTCTACATTAAAAAAATGTGTGCGTGTACTAGCGTACACTCGTAAGAAGTGAAACTTCTTTATGACGTTATTTTTCAAAAAATAATTTATTATATGCAACTTTACAGAAATTGGTTAAATAAAGGTAAATTAGATAAAGTTTAATAAAAGGCTTTTATTAAACTTTATCTAATAATCTAATCTATAATAATCTATCTAATATCACGCGTGGTAGGGATAACGTAACGTAACGTAACGGATAATGGCGCGTAACAGAAAAAGATGGCGCGTAACGAAAAAATGTTACACTAATTTTTTTCCAACCCCGATAAAGAAGTGTCACTTCAAAAATATAAATAATACCAATACATGGTTTATTATGAAAAATTATATGTAATAACGTACGTATTGAAATATTTATATTGTACGTATTTACAGACTATTTACATTACTTATCTTAACGATTTATCTTACTATTTTAAATACCATTGAGATTTTGGTAAAACGTAATCACGAAACCTATACATACCATCCACGCGTACTGATAAAATAGTTCTAAAGTTTTAACTAGGTGGCGTTATACTCAATAAAAAACAAGGTCATTCAACAGTGGATTTTGCTCCTCACATTTTTTTCATACCGGGACCTTACCGCACTAAAACCACTCCGGTGGCCGTCCTCGGCGCCATGAAGAGGACTCCGGAATCTTCTGAGCGCGTTGCCCCATCGGGCTCCTCTCAGATGGGCGGCTGGGCCCACCGCTCTGTCTAGTTTTTACGACGATATGCGACCACACATACCGCCGTCCTTCCCGGGATCGCCTGGTTGGACGGTTCAAGCTCCCACTCTAGCCGCCCGCAACCCCGGAAGCCCCTTTTAATCGCCTCTTAGTACAGGCAGGGGATACCGTAGCCCTATTCTGATCCCGGAACTACAGGGACGCTCATACAGGGACCTTATATATGCAAATCGATTCTTAAGGAGTAAACTCCAAAAAGATTTTTTAAACATTTAATTTCGGTTTTCTACAAGATTAGCAAGAAGCCAGTAAGCCTTCGTAAGTGCCCAGGAGCCTTCGAAGTAAGAAATTTTGTGTTAAGAGTTATTGTCGTAATTTTAAAGATACATATCCGAACCATATTTTGGTCCTTCCAGCCAGCAATAAAGATAGGTTTTAAATGGATATTATTATACCACGTTACGTTACAAAAGTCCCTAAAAATAAAAGCTACTTCATAGCCACTATGAAATTCTTCTATATAAAAACTGTTTTCGTGTGATTGTAACCGTAAACCTGTAAAAGTATTCTTTGGATTGCCTTGATTTGATCACAAAACATTTCATTTATGTACTGTACAAATGTTTATATATGTTTTTTTATTATAAGTTCTTATCGAGTGAACTCATTATTGTTCCACTACTGGGAACGGGTTATCTTTCAGAATGAGAGAGTTTTAGGCCATAGTTTACTGCGCTGGCTAAGTGCGAATTGGTGGACTTCACACACCTTTAAGAAATTTTTTTAGAGAACTCTCGGGTGTGTAGGTTTCTTCACGAAAATTTCCTTCATCGAAATGCAGTGACAATTAATTTCTCAATACGCTCATACTTTAAAAAAAATCAGTGATGCGTGCCAGGATTTAAAACCTCGGACCTCGTGATTGAAAGGGCAAGTTTCATCCATTAGGCAATTACTGCTCTCAAATTAAAGTTTAAGTTCTTATAGGACCAGGAAAGTCTAAGCATTGGCCATTGCTGGATATAAGCCTTTCTTAATGAGTCGTTTGTTAACCACCGCGTCTGGCATGCGTGTATGTGACTGCAGTGGGTGTTAATGATTCATAGGTAGACGCTGCTGCCCATCTCCGGGATGTTCCTTAGTCGCCCCTACGACATCCACGGGAAGAGAGGGAGCGGTGCTATTCAAGATTATACACGGCACAAACAAAACCGCTGAAGTTTCATCTTCAACCCACTATCGTTCCGCTGCTGGGCACGGGGCACAGCAGAACAATGATGGGTGTGGTAGACCTTAGACCGTAGACGTGTCTCCTCTTATAATGAGAGAGTTTAAGGCCATAGTCCACCGCTCTGGCCATGTGCGAATTGGTACACACACTCCTTTGAGATTTTTTATAAGATTTCGCAGGTGTGTAGGTTTACGCCCTGTAGTTCCAGGATCAGAATAGGGCTACGGCATCCCCTGCCTGTCGTAAGAGGCGACTAAAAGGGGCTTCCGGGGTTGCAGACGGCTAGAGTGGGAGCTCGAACCGTTCGGTCAGGCAATCCCGGGAAGGACGGCGGTATGTGTGGTCGCATACCGTCGTAAAGACTAGACGGAGCGGTGGCCCCAGCCGCCCATCTGGGAGGAGCCCGATGTTGCAACGCGCTCGGAGGATTCCGGTTGAAGTCGTTTCGAGATCCCGGAGTCTTCCTTTTCAGCGCCAAGGACGGCCACCGGGAGGGTTTTAGTGCGGTAAGAATCCCACATAACCCTGCGTCGCTCCCACGGCGTCGGGTACCTTTTGAAGGTTTCCCCCTCGAAAACAAAAAAAAAAAGGTGTGTAGGTTTCCTCACGATCTGTTTCTTCACTGTAAATTAGTGATAATCACTTTAACACGCGCTTATTATACTCATAGCCCCACACTAGGATTTTTCCTGTGTCGTGGGTACCATGGACACACACAAGACGAATACACATACACCCAGACCCAGAACATGAATTCAAACTCATCATTGAGATACCTGTCTGGCTCCCTAAATTCATGATTCAGAAACTTGTCTGGCCGGGAATCCAACCCGAGACCCATTGCGCGTAAGACCGGTATGGTGACCGCTCGGCCACGCGGGTCGTCATTTTATATTATGCATAACGAAATGAAAGCGATGAGATGTGACGTCAGGAAGGCCAGGAGTCTTCATTATTTTCCTTTTTGAATATTTCAAGTAAAACACAGCAGTAAATTTCTTCGATTTATTCACAACTGAGGAGGTCCGATCGCTTCGACGGTTAAACAAGAAGTGTTTTTCTACCGGCGTTCGCTCGCCTTTTTATAACAATGTTTAGTGGTGTGACAATAACAAATTTTCTAAAAATCATTAGTGGTAGTACCAAATGTTGGTAATTCAATAAACAAACAATTTTCGATCTTTAAACTAACTAAAATAATTATTATCGGCGACGTGTTTTTCATAAATACGCGGTGTCGCGCCGACATGCATATAATTTTAGAAAAATCAATGGTGTGTGCCTGGGAATAAAACCTCGGACCTCCCGATCGAAACCTCAAGTTTCATTAATCACTGCTCCAATGAGATTTAAACACATATAATTGGATCTGTCTTAATAATTCAAACAGTGCCATAAAGAAGGGTACTCGAGAATAAGTAATGAAATATAAAATAAATTTAAGTATCGCTATTTTTATTACTCGAAATTAAAAGTATTGTTGAAGCGGATAGAGTTAATAATCCACCCAATTAGTAAAAAAGTCTAAAATAGCCACTTCACTCAGAAGATCTGAGTCTAGGTTGATATAAAAACCATCACTGCAATTTGGGGTTTGTGAAGTAAATATTAAGGCTTATTTTAGAATGGATGTTAAATTTTTAGCTCTTGCATAACGTAGATTATTGATAAGGCATACTTATACTGATATATATTTAAGATTCTCGTTTCTACTTATAAGAAGGACCTAGCCTTTGTTAACTGATATAAGAAGCGAACGAGCATGCAGTCCACCTGATGGTAAGTAGTCACTGCTGCCCTTGGATATCTGCAAGCAACTTACGTCTTATACCGCGACCATCTTAGTCCTCACGAGTGGCAACGCATCTGTGATTGACTTCAGATAGAACTATGTTCTATGTGAAGTTGCGGTTGAACTGTTGTTCTACCACCTTTAATTATTATAACACTCATTCATATATTGCAGGTGGTACAACAGTATAGTTCGACCGGGGAAGTACCACCGCCACATCTATTTCTAGCGCGAAGCATTTTTTTGCGTTTCAATGGAAAGGTGTGGTTGCCGGCACACTTTCATATGAGGCGACCACCATAGTCCTCGGGAGTAGCAACGCATCTGTAATTGACTTCACATAGAACTCATGTTCTATTTGAAGTTGCTTACAGATGTCCATGGACGGCAGTGATCACTTACCATCAGGTGGACGGCATGCTCGTTTGCCACTTCAATCAGATAAAAAAATTGAAAAATGCGCTTAAAAATCACCATCGCTGTCGGGTTAAAATAAAATTGGTTATTGTAACAATAACTAACATAATTATTCTAAGGAACTGTTAAACAAAAGCGAAAGTAGTTCACAACATACAGAATTTCAAAATTTAGTACCGAAATATCCGCAGTGTAAAAAGTTATGGAACTCAAAAACCGCATAGCGCCTAATTCGCCACATAAATACAATGTTCATAGAACCCGCTAGAGCGAAGATCTAGATAGCAATTTAACAGAGATGGTTTTAAGTTTATATTGAACACAGCGGTTAGTTTAAATAAACATATTTTTAACTGACTTCCCAAAGGAAAGAGGTTATCTATTCGTCACGTATTTTTTTTTTTATGTATGTTCGGGCGAAATGGCCCGAAATCGTTTACCTACCGACACGATTCATATGACATTGTATGCGGCTAGTTTCACAGGCAGTCCCGTATTGAGGAAAATGAAAACCTTCCGGCAGTTTTTCCGGAAAATTGGAAAATGACGGTTTCTTAAAATCTTGAATAACTTGGGTGTTTCTGAACCGATTTCGATTTTCTTTCTTTCATTTGATAGGAAATTTCATCATTACATCTATGCTCATTTATTTTACGTTCATGTCAATCTCTCTTATAATATCTCCATAATCTGCTTTATAAAAATTTGTCACTAGTTCTAAAATTAAGATATAACTACTTCACAACAGTTCCCTAGCAATATTTAAAGTTTTTTAATTTGAATTACGGTCGAAATTCGAAAATTAAATTAAAAACTAAACTTCATATTGTCCAAAGTACGAATATTTCTCAAATTCAAATAAATTGCAATAATTTTCAAGTTATTTTGAACGCACCCGTTAAAAGTAAAAAGAGTTTAATTAGCTAAGCTGTATTTGAAAGCAATAGCGGATATTTAAACAAAGACATCGTACATTTTTGACGTTATGTTTTCGTATAAAGACATTGAATGTTTTATTTCATTTATTATCTATGTGTGTGTGTGTGTGTTAAATGCAAGGTTTTTTTTTGTTTTCGAGGGGGAAACCTTTAAAAGGTACCCGACGTCGTGGGAGCGACGCAGGGTCATGTGGGATTTTTACCGCACTAAAACCCCCCCGGTGGCCGTCCTCGGCGCTGAAAAGGAGGACTCCGGGATCTCGAAACGACTTCAACCGGAATCCTCCGAGCGCGCTGCCCCATAGGGCTTCTTTCAGATGGGCGGCTGGGCCCACCGCTCCGTCTAGTCTTTACCACGGTATGCGACCACACATACCGCCGTCCTTCCCGGGATTGCCTGACCAACCGGTTCGAGCTCCCACTCTAGCCGTCTGCAACCCCGGAAGCCCCTTTTAGTCGCCTCTTACGACAGGCAGGGGATACTGTAGCCCTATTCTGACCCCGAGGCTACAGGGACTAAATGCAAGGTAGTAGATGTAATGTGTTTTTAGTTGGTTATTTTTTTCAAATAATGTTTTATACATTATTTGAAAAAAATATTAGCATTGCGCAATCCTTCTCTACATCAACTATAACCGTGTGTAATTTCATACTCCTCCGCCTGCGGCAAGTATCTTCAAATTGAACACAAATTTTTGCTTCATGTATTAATATATAGATGAATGTTTGTCTGTATGTCCTCTATAGAACTGTAAACTATTCATTTGATCACGTGATGATCTTTAGCAAAGTTGTTATTCATGAGCTCGCGAATGTTTCTGGTGTATTTCTTATGATGGCGTAGCAACGCGCGCAGGGTACGGCTAGTGTAAAATAAATTGTTCCTTAAATTAAAAAAATATGACATGTAAGTGACAAAGATGCTTAACGTTACAACTAGTAAGAAGTTTGAAGACTTTGACAACCCGCGTGGTCGAGCGGTTACCATACCGGTCTGACGCGCAATGGGTTCCGGGTTCGATTCCCGGCTAGACAGGTATCTGAATGATGAGTTTAGATTCCTGTTCTGGGTCTGGGTGTTTGTATATTTGTCTTTGTGTGTCCTTGGTACCTACCGACGACACAGGACGAAATCTTAGTGTGGGGGCTATGAGTGTAGAAAGCGTGTTTATTTAGTAAGAAAATCGAACTGGGTCGAAATAATCGTTATAAGTTAAATATATATCAATTCCGTGATTTTTATGCGATTGAAGTACAAACGAGCATACTGTCCACCTGATGGTAAGTGGTCACTGCCGCCCATGGACATTTGTAATCAACTTCATACAGAACATGGGTTCCATCTGAAGTCAATAATAGATGCGTTGCTACGCCCGAGGACTATGATGGTCGTCTCATGTGACATCCTTCTATCGAAACGCAAGAAATGCTTCACTCTAGAAATAGATATGAAAGAAATAGGATAAAGTTTGGGTTAAATCATATAGTTATATGAATTTCAATATACCTTACCGGAAGTCCAAGATTCAAATTTCGGTAAGCACCTCAGAGTTTACGTAGCTACGTGTGAATTAGAAGTTTGTTATAAAGTATTTTGGAAGTAGGAAGGCGTGCCAAAGAATTCTCTGAAATGAAACTCAGGTATGAAAAGCCAACTTACACGATGTCATGGTCAACTATGATCTTCCCTCTGAGGTGACACGAGCCCAACAGTGGGACAGAATGATTGAAACTATAAAATTTTTCTTCCCATTTTTCCAATGCTTATATCTTTTCAAAATACAAAGAATGCAGTGTAGTAAGGTTATAGGTACATTATAGTAACAGTCAAATCAAATCAATTTATTTGTGAATAAGGTAACATAGGTACAGTTGGTATTCAAATATTTTTGTTAAATCGCTCATTCTACCACTGAGTGACTTACAAATATGCTTTAAAATAATTAAAGTTGTAATTTACAAGAAAGAAGAAAGAAAGAAAGAAAGATCTTTATTTAGTCAATTTTTGGATTACAATAATATTGATTACATAAGATGTTTAAAAAAAAAAGAAAAGGGCGCCAAAAATTTAATATGCCGGTGAAGGCGTTCTAAATGTATGGCACTAACATACTCGTATTTATCATTAAAAGACTTACTATTAGACACCATATTACAATGCTGATAACTTTAGAAGATTAAATATTTTTTGTATTTTATATTTTTAAATCATCGTTTAAGAATTCGTCATACGTGTAATAGCATTTTTCTATTAATATATTTTTAAATTTTCTGGCACATATGTGGTCTTTCTTTATTTGTTTTAATTGGTAAGGTAGTTTATTATATAACTTTATGGCCATACAGAGTGTGGCTTTTGTCACTACTGCTAGCTTTTTGTTTGGAGGGTATATTCATTTTTGTTCGCGCCGCGTATTGTCTCTATAATTACTTAATTCAAACAAATGGCGTTGTTTACGCACAAACATCACCATTTCTAATATGTATATGCAAGTGTAGTAATGTACAGGGTAGGAATAAATCGTCCCTGTAGCCTCGGGGTCAGAATAGGGCTACGGCATTCCCTTCCTGTCGTAATAAGCGACTAAAAGGGGCTTCCGGGTTTGCAGACGGCTAGAGTGGGAGCTCGAACCGTTCGGTCAGGCAATCCCGGGAATTACGGCGGTATGTGTGGTCGCATACCGTCGTAAAGACTAGACGGTGGGCCCAGCCTCCCATCTTGGAGGAGCCCGATCGGGCAACGCGCTCGGAGGATTCCGGTTGAAGTCGTTTCGAGATCCCGGAGTCCTCCTTTTTAGCGCCGAGGACGGCCACCGTCCACCGGTTTTAGTGTGGTAAAAATCCCACATAACCCAGCGTCGCTCCCACGGCGTCGGGTACCTTTTGAAGGTTTCCCCCTCGACAACAAAAAAAAAAGGAATAAATATGTTATTTTATTGTAAACTCTAGGCTATGGCATCTGGCATAGCAAAAAAAAACACAATTGTACATAACTTAAAACACGCAATATATCAAAAAAAAAAATAACAAAAAATACAACCGACTTCCATGCCACAAAAAAGCAAAAAATAATTTAAACATTTGTTACTTTACAACATACTCAGTACTTAGTATTTTGCTGGATTACGAGGAAGAAACCATGTGCATTAATTATATCACATATGAGCGTTAGTAAAGAATATGAATATACTAGCCAAAGAAGTCCTTGAAAAGTAAAATATTTTTTTATCTGACTGAAGTAGTAATCTGGTGGTAAGTGGTCACTGCCACCCATATAAATCTGTAATCAACTTCATACAGAATATGGGTTCACTTATGAAGTTAACCATCGAAACGATGCTGCTCCCGAGGTGCTATGATGGTCGCCACGTGTGAAAGTGTGCCGGCAACCTCACTCTTCTATCGAAACGCAAGAAATGCTTCCCCGGTCGAACTACACTGGTTCTACCAACTTAAAAAAGTATAATGCAATTTAAAAGTAGTAAACAAGCACGCAGTCTATTTGATAATTAGAAACTATTGTATCCCATGGATATTTCTTCTCGTTAACCCATTATTGTCTCACTGCTGGGCACAGGTCTTCTTTCAGAATGACACAGTTTTTAGGCCATAGTCCACCGCGCTGACCAAGTGCGAATCGGTGGACTTTACACACCTCCGAGACCTTTTTTTGAAAACTCTCAGGGTCATCCTCATCGTGAGGAAATCTGTCGGTTTCCTCACGATGTTTTCCTTTACCTAAAAGTAATGATAATTATTTTCTAATTAGCACATTATTTTAGAAAAATCAGTGGTGCACGCCTGGGTTTGAACCTCGGACCTCCCGATCGAGAGGGCAAGTTTCAACCATTAGGCTATCTTTGCTACTACAATCTCATTTAAAAGTTAAATTTAAAGGTAATAACAGTTAAAAGTAACATAAATGATAATATAACCAAAAAAAGAAAAAGATAATTATCTTTTAAACGTTATGGCACCAATTAGAATGAAATACATAATCCCGTCAAAATTGGCGCAGCGTAAAAGTTATGGAAATTTCAGAAACCGCATAACGTCCGTACCATTTAAATAAACTGACCACACGACTCTCAATAAAGCTAATTTTGACATTGTTCGCGCTTGACCGAAATCCATTTTTATGATATTCGCCCTTAAATACAAGAGCATTCAGTACATTTTCCGTAAACGCGTGGCTTTATAATTGTGACAAGCGCTTTCGTTTTATTTTCAGCCCTAACAGACTGTAATAGAGTCGAGTATTTGAGAACGTTTACACCGAATAGTTGCCATTGGAAAATGAACTTTATATCATTGGGCGACCCGGTCACACTTTGCTGTAACTTGTCTGATTCCCGAGGGAATTTGGGATGAACGGTATACAGACACTTTTAAATAGAAACCCAGAGTGTAAAAGTGTACCAATGTGTTGAGAACTCTTTTATCCAACCATCAGTTACTTGGGCCTAATGGTTTTGCCAATTTCCACGCCTGGCATTCCTATTGGACCATAACGGGTTTTAATGATACTCAAGAAGACACTAATGCCCATCTCCTGGATAATCCCCTTCCTTCTTGTCAACCCATTATTGTCCCACTGCTGGGCACGGGTCTTCTCTCGGAATGAGAGTGTTTTAGGCCATAGACCACCGCGCTGGCCAAAAATAAAAGAGGGGTAGACGAATGATTTTTGTGTTTAGTCCAGTTTCTTTGACCTCTCATGTATATAATGGCACATACAATATGGAGGTCAAATTGTTTTGGGATCTCCTGATTAACAATACTTATAAATAAAGCATAGACCTTCTTCGTTTGATAACTTATCGAATTCAAGATATTTTGTAATTCGATGAGAAAATCCAGAGAAAAATGTAAACAAATATTCTTCTCCGCTTGATAATATTAGTATGGGTAATAGAGTCGAGTTTCGACTACACAGTTACACACAAGTAGTAGGAGACAGCCGATTCACGCGGCGAAATTCAGTTCATTCGTGAAATTGGTGGGTCGAAGTTGTTTTGACTTCCATATTCGTTCCAAATATAAATTTCGAATATTGCTCCATTTCCACAGATTAAAAATGTGACGGTATAAACTTAAATTAAAAAATTACAGGAAGAGGATTTGAATTTGGAAAGTGGGATTTTGCGCGGAAATACGAATTCATTTCGGTTGATAACTTTGGTTAAGGGACAATACTTTTTTATTTTGGACTGCGTTAAAATGTGACGGTGGCATTTCAAGTGTTCAAAGTTTGAAATTGGAATTTAGTGCAAAAATACGAACCGTTTTCAATTGAGTTCCGTGAGTTTGAATTAGGAACAATATTTTGTTTTTTTTTTCGACTTCAACTAGATTGTTTTTTTAAACAAAGATTATTTCCGACATACATCTAAGTTATATTTAAATACAGTATAGATAGTGAGTGTGTGACGTTTCTTCTGTTTGAATTTTGGGGATGAGTCTCCGACGGTAAGTTTGCGTTTATCTTAAACTCTTTACAAGTTAAATAATATTTTCAAATATTATTTCTAATTATCATAATTTTTAAACTATTTTTTTTATTTTAAAAACTGTTTTTATGGACGAAACTTAATCGAAGGAGGTTTATAAATGCACAATCAATTATATACTTACGCTATTTTTATATTATTAAATGTACTTTACAATCTACAATTTTAAAATAGCGTAACCTTTAACCAGTGTTGTAAGTCGTTTTCTTGGTTACTATTTATTTCTATCGATTCCTGTAGTAGCTGTATGCCATTTATAAGGTAAGTGACAACTTCCACCTATAAATATAAGTAGTCCCAGCGAGAATAAGTGTACTGAGACCAACCACAAATCCTTTGCTACCTCTGAGGACTAAATAAGAACATATTATTTGTGTGTAGATAAACCTACCGTCTTAGTACATTGAAGTCGCAAACGAGCATGTAGTCCACCTGATGATAAGTCATTGCCGCCCATGAACTCCTGTTAGCAATTTCATATAGAAAAGACGACCCGCGTGGCGGAGCGGTTACCATACCGGTCTGACGTCCAGGGTTCGATTCCCGACCAGACGGGTATCTGAAAGATGACTTTAGATTCATGTTATGGGCCTGGGTGTTTGTGTGTGTCCATGGTACCCAAGACACGGAGAAAATCCTACTGTTTTTTTTTATAAGATTGAAGTAGCAAACGACCATGCAGTCCACCTGATAGGTAGTATCAGGGTTGCCAGACGTCCTGATTTTGGCGGGACGTCCATATTATTTTATCAAAATTAAATGTCCCGCGCGGGACAGGCTCAGTTCCGCTTTTCGGGAAGAACCGGACTATTGCAAAAAAAAGGTTGCCAAATATAAGTGGAACTTAAATTTGTCGACCAAAAATAAAGGGCGCCAAACCTATACAATTTAAGTCGATCTGTAGTTTGTCGACCAAACACTACAACAAGGGGCAGGGCCCTTTAGTAGCGTGAGGACTGCTGTCCCGCTTTTAACTATTAAGTCCCGTTTTTTCACCCAAAGTGTCCAAATTCCGACTTAGTAATAATAAAACTGGCAACGCTTCTACATATACTATAACGGTAACAACCTAACTCTACTGTAATGGAAATATAATTTTTTGTAGGTGGTAGAACCAGTGAAGTTCGACCGGGGAAGTACCACCGCCACACCTATTTCTAACCTGAAGCATTCCTTGCATTTCGGTGGAAGGGTGTGGTTGTCGGCACACTTTCATATGAGGCGACCATCATAGTCCTTGGGACTAGCAACGCATCTGTGATTGACTTTAGATGGAACCAATGTTCTGTATGAAGTTGATTACAGACGTCCATGGGCGGCAGTGACCACTTATCATCAGGTGGACTGCATGCATGTTTGCTACTTCAGATAAAAAAAAACTTACAAAAAAGGAGGAACCCATTGCTCTTTCTATGTTCGTTATTATCTCAGTAAAAACTTTATTTTAGGACCGTTAGTAATAACAACCCCTCAGGGGCAGTTTGCTAAAGGCCAAGTTCAGTTGCGTAAAACGTTTACCTCAAGCCCGCAGTTTATCTGCGCGAATCTCGAATTTGGCACTGTTCCCTATCTTAACGGTGGATTTATGTGATTCTCACGTCAGTTATATTAAACTTTATTTAACCACGAAGACACGGATAACCAAGATTTGGTTTTTAATTTGAATTCATGTAACTGTGACTGTTTTAGTTTAATGAGTTAGAGGGAATATGGTAGAACAATCGTTCAACCGGGGAAGTACCACTGCCATACCTATTTCCATGGTGTGGTGGTCGTGGTTGCCAGCACACTTTCACTTGAAACGACCATCATAGTCCTCGGAAGGACCAACGCATCTGTGATTGACTTTAGATGGAACCCATGTTCTGTATGAAGTTGATTACGATGTCCATGGCCGGCAGTGACCACTTTTCATCAGGTGGACTGCATGCATGTTTGCTACTTCAGATAAAAAAAAACTTACAAAAAAGGAGGAGCCCATTGCTCTTTCTATGTTCGTTATTATCTCAGTAAAAACTTTATTTTAGGACCGTTAGTAATAACAACCCCTCAGGGGCAGTTTGCTAAAGGGCAAGTTCAGTTGCGTAAAACGTTTACCTCAAGCCCGCAGTTTATCTGCGCGAATCTCGAATTTGGCACTGTTCCCTATCTTAACGGTGGATTTATGTGATTCTCACGTCAGTTATATTAAACTTTATTTAACCACGAAGACCTGGATTTAACCAAGATTTGATTTTTAATTTAATATAATGTAACTGTAACTGATTTAGTTTAACTATTCAACCGTCGCTACGGTCGAAATTCGACCGTAATTTAAATTAAAAAACTAAACTTATTGTCCAAGGTAACACGAATATTTCTCAAATTCAAATAAATTGTAATCATTTTCAAGTTATTTGAACACACTCGTTAAAGGTAAAATAAATTATCTAAAGGTAATTAACTAAGCTGTACCTATATAAAAGCAATAGTGGGTTTATTAACAAAGACATTTGACTGACGTTTTATTTAGTTTATTATGTATGTGTTTGAGTCAAATTTAGGGTAGTGTGTGTAATGTGTTTTTAGTTGATTTTTGTATGTTTTATGTATTATTTGAAAAATATGAGCATTGCGTAATCCTTCTCTACATCAACTATAACCGTGCGTAATTGCATACTCCTTCGTCCGCGCCAAGTATCTTAAAAACGGATCACAAGTTTTTGCTTCACGTATTAATATTACGTATTATTTCGTACAGGCTTACGGTGGCAGTATAAATTGCTAGTTATCATATTTTTTTACTACCACCACTAATTCTACAATTAGTAGTGGTGAAGGTGGATCCACATCCACCCTTGGCACTTACTACACTACCACTAACGTGGAGGTACCACCCGGACCTGTAGTTCTGGGATTAGAATAGGGCTGCGGCATCCCGTGCCTGCCGTAAGAGGCGACAAAAAGGGGCTTTCGGGTTGCGGGCGCCCAGAGTGGGAGCTCGAACCGCTCGGTCAAGTGACCCCGGGAGGAACGGTGGTATGTGGTCGTATACCGTCCTAAAGATTAGACGGAGGGGTGGGATCAGCCGCCCATCTGGGAGGAGCCCAATGGGGCAATGCGCTCAAAGGATTCTGGTTGCGTTTTTTTGGAGACCCCGGAGTCCTTTGTAGCGCTGACAACGGTCACCGGGGTGGTTTTAGTGCGGCAAAAATCCCACATAACCCTGCGTCGCTCCCACGACGTCGGGTACCTTTTGAAGGTTTCCGCCTCGAGAGCAACAAAAGAGGTACCACCGCCACAGTGTATATTGTGAAGCAGTTTTTGTTTTGTGTGGATGCCGGTTCATTTTTATAATGGAATGAAATGTCTTTATTTTGTATAGGCCTACGGGGGCACAAATTATCAGTTATATTTTTTTTCTTACACTACCACCGGATCGGAATACGACCTCAACTGAGAAGATCCGGCAAGAAACTCAACAAACTGGTTTGTCTCTTTTCTTATTTATATCCATTTTTTTTAATATAATTACAATCATATTTTTTTAACATGGTAATGAAAGTTATGCAGCAATATACCATTTGTCGGCTTCAATATGGTTTCGGTTACAAATGTCATAATTGTCAAGACCACTTATCGTGATGTATTTTTATACTTAAAACTAAGGATTAGGCAGACGCCAGATAAGCTGCCTGACAAAAATCGTCAATTCGTCTTTTGACATTTGAAACTTCAGTGAACTCGCCAATGCAATGCACTTTTGTTTATTACAACATTCGGTATGATTGATCGCTAAATGATTTTATCAAAATGCCACAAATACAAAAATGGAGCAAATAGGTCAAGTTTAGCGCTCCAAGGTGCAGCCAAGTTTAAGGTTCTATAAATTTATCTCGATTTTATCTGAAAATGAAATTTGGCAGCGCTCCACCGGTAACATTTATGACGCGAAATTTTAATGTAATTTAAGTATAGTGTATTTAAATGATAATATAAAATGAGCAGCGATAGCCTAATGGCAAGTCTTAACCTTGTTCTCTCGATCGGGAGGTCCGAGGTTCAAACCCTGGCACGCCTGATTTTTTCTAAAATTATGTGCGTATTAGAAATTAATTATCACTGCGTTTCGGTGAAGGAAAACATCCTGAGGAAACCATACACACCTACATAAAAAGTTCTCAGAGGTATGTGAAGTCGATCAATTCGCACTTGGCCAGCGCGGTGGGCTATGGCCTATAACTCTCTCATTCCGAGAGAAAACCCGTGCCCAGCAGTGGGACAATAATGGGTTACGACGTATTTAAATAAAATATTACTTATCAGACTCTCAGTGACTGTTGAATATGGAAATAGTAAGTTGGTAGAACGTATAGGAATCGACCAGGGACTTATTAGAAAGAAGAAAGAAAAACATTTATTTTGGTCCATCGACTCAAAGACAGAATAGGCACATACATCTAAATTAAAAAAAAAAGTTATTAGGTAGGATTAAAAGTAACAACATTCGAAAAAAAATATATGTTATCACCATACTAATTTCTAGCGTGACGTCTTTCTTGCGATTTAATGGAAGGATGTTCTTTCTCACTTTCATATGAAGCAATCATCTCAGTCCTCGAGGATAGTAACGTATATGGGATAGACTTTTTTTTTATCTGACTGAAGTGGCAAACGAACATGCAGTCCACCTGATGGTAAGTGGTCATTGCCGCCCTGCGACATCTGTAAACAACTTCATACAGAACAAAGAAGAATGGGTTTCAGCTGAAGTCAATAACAGATGCGTTGCTACTCCCGAGGACTATGATGGTCGCCTCATATAAAAGGGTGACGTCAACCACACCCATCCATCGAAACGCAAGCTTCACGCTAGAAATAGGTGTGGTGTTGGTACTTCCGCGGGCGAACTACACTGGTTCTACCTATTAAAATTAGAGATAACTTGCTTTTTCACGCGTCTCCACTCATTTAGGTCATGTTTAAGATTATCCTGCGTTCTAATCTAGGTCATGAATAAATAATTCATTAATTATTGCTAAGATTTAGGTGGAATTTACGCAGATGTGTAAATTCTATTCAAATCTAATTTAGTAGTTTCCATTCCAGTAGTTTTTTGATGAAAGGATAATAAGGGAACGTATCCAAACGACATATAATATTATGGGATGTATTTTAAATTTCAATTTACAACAGGCGTTCATGGCGCCCTGTTATTTCATTTCTGTATTTTTGATATTACAGCCTAGTTACATGATTTTTTATGGAAATTAAAACCGCATATCGTAAGTACACGCTAAATCATCAATCCATCACTACTCACCATCATCACCACATTGATGTCCACTGCTGGACATAGGCCTCCCCTAAATGGCACCACTCTAACCGGTCCTGTGCCCTCTGAATCCAACGGTTTCCCGCTGTCTTCTTCAGGTCATTGGTCCACCTAGTGAGAGGGCGACTTGTGCTTCTTTTGTCTTAACGTGGTCGCCACTCTAGGATCTTTCTTCTCCATCGGTTATCAGTCCTTCCAGCGATGCGGCTATCCCACTGCCGCTTAAGCTTACTAATTACCTACCAGGAAGTAATTAGAACGTTTATTTTATTTTATTTTTATATTAAGGCTTACTACGTGCCTCTATATTACAATTTCATGGAAAATTTTCGCTGAAAAAAATTAAAAATATTTATCTTCCAACATTCAAGACGGAACTCTTACATGTAGAGTCTCTTAATACAAGTCTCATGGCGTCAAGATGATGAAAGCCTCTCAAGCTTGATATACTATGTAGAGTGCTCTCTACCCTCGTATCCCTTGAACTCTACACGACTTAAAACACACGTATATTAACGGTTGCAACTCATATTACACGCAAGTAGTAGAGTTTATTATATATTTAATTAATACGTTATTTTACTACAAATCGCCTTCTGTACCAAATGTGACAGATGCGTTGTTATCGGGAGTAGCATCTTATCTGTGATTGACTACAGATAGAACCCATGTTCTGTTTAAAGTTGCTTACAGATGTCCACGAGCGGC
Source organism: Spicauda simplicius (assembly GCA_949699795.1). Taxonomy (NCBI): domain Eukaryota; kingdom Metazoa; phylum Arthropoda; class Insecta; order Lepidoptera; family Hesperiidae; genus Spicauda; species Spicauda simplicius. The sequence continues at coordinate 6,904,841 of OX453084.1, forward strand.
AGTGATCACTTACCATCAGGTGGACTGCATGCTCGTTAGCTACTTCAATCAGATAAAAAAAAGCATTCTCTAACAATGGGTTAAACAGAAAACATGCAAGAAAATATTGAACAAGATGATGGTAAGTGGCAACTTGTCCATGAACATTTGTAATCAATATCACGTAAAACATACGTTGCTACTCCCGAGGACTTACATGGCCGCCGCATATAAAAGTTGCCGGCAACCACATTCTTCCATCGAAACGCAAGAACGCTAGAAATAAGTGTGGCGTTGGTACCTCCCAGGTCGAACCATGTGCCTCCTACCACCTTACATATATATATAATGTTCTACGCTCTTTATGAAATTAAACATTACTTAAAAACGTGCGGCACTCGACTGCCGCGGTAAAGATATTGCATTTTTATCCCTTATGCAATTATAATTATTTATTTATGCAGTATTTTTTGTTTTATAATAATTCAAGTTTTTTTCTTTGATACAACAACCGGAGTCCTCCAAGCGCAATGCCCCTTTTGGGCTCTTCCCCGGTGACCAATTGATATTCTCCATGCTTCTCGATGTTTACAACGGCATGCGGCCACACATGCCATGGTCCTTCCCGGGGTCACTTGGCTGGTCGGTCCGAGCTCCCACTTAGCGCATGCAAAGGAAGGCCTTTAGTCGCCTCTTACGATAGGCAGAGGATGCCGTAGCCCTATTCTGGTCCCGGAACTACAGGGACACAGAACAGGGGTCCTATCTGTCAATGAAAGATGCGTTGCTCTGCTCAAGGAGTAAGGTCGTCTTATATTAAAGTGAAACGACAACCATATTATAACTAGCTTAGCATAGCTTCACACTAGAAATAAGTGTAAGGGTGTTGCCTCTCCAGTCAAACTACACTGGTTCTACCACCTTCTTCTTCTTAGAGTGTCTCTCCAACTAGTGAAGGTTGGCAATCAGCTTGTTAAAGTCGTCCTTATTGTTTGCTCGGAAAAGCTCAACTGCACCAGCTATTCCGGTTCACTCCCTGATGCGTAACCACGACTTCTTTCTCCTTCCGACTTTCCTTTTTCCAGGAACTTTGCCCATCATACTTTCTACCACCTCTTATCAACCCATTATTGACCCACTGCTGGGCACGGGTCTTCTCTCAGAATGAGAGAGTTTTAGGCCATGGTCCACCGCGCTGGCTAAGTGCGAATTGGTGGAGTACTTTCTACCACCTGATATACTATAATTATTTTACTATTTTGCAAATAGATGCAGTACTGCTGGTATTACATTTTTCAACCAACAATTCAAAAAGAAAAGAAAATATTCAAAGCTTTCATAATATAACTCCACATCGAAGTTTAGATAATATCTGACAGCTTTCAAAGCACAGGCTGCTATAATATTAAAAGGTTTTCCGGTCAAAGGTTCTTCTTTGAATGAAAGAGTTATAGCTGATATTATAACGTAATACTTCAGCTTTTGCTTCGTGTTATGATTATGTATGGTTATTCACGTGGCTTTGCTCGCTTCGGTAATGTCTACCACGGTATTATATCCTACTAGCTGTCCCGACAAACGTTGTTTTGCCATATAAAAAATTAAAAAAAATGTTAAGGGTGGACAACCCTTAAGGGGTATGAAAAATAGATGTTGGCCGATTCTCAGACCTACTGAATAAGCATATAAAATTTGGTAAAAATCGGTCAAGCCGTTTCGGAGGAGTATGGCAACAAAAACTGTGACACGAGAATTTTATGTATTAGATGTTTTTTGTTGTTTATTTTATTGTTGAGCCTAACGATAAGGCAGACGGGCCACCTGAAAGCAGTCACCGTCGCCTATGGACATTTGCAACACCAGGGGAGTCGCCAATGCATCGCTGGCTTTGAAGGAGCGTTCTTTTTACACCTTTCTTGCTATGTGTTAATATAGGTCCTGAACTTTGTGGTCTAAAGATGGTAGAACCAGTGTAGTTCGACTGGGGAAGTAACACCGCCACACCTATTGCAAGCGTTAAGCAGCTCTTGCGTTTCGGTGAAAGGGTTGTGGTTGCCGGCAAACTTTTATATGAGGCGACCATCATAGTCCTCGGGAGTAGCAACGCATCTGTGATTGATTTCATATTCAATCCATGTTCTATATGTAGTGGCTTATTGCGGCAATGACCGCTTACCATCAGGTGGACTGCATGCTTGTTTGCTACTACGGTCAGATAAAAATGTCTCAAATTTCAGCGAAATCCAATCTGTAGTTTTTGCGTGAAAGAGTAACAAACACACAAAAATCCTTAGAAACTTTCGCATTTATACTTTTATAACTAGCCTTTGCCTGCAACTTCGCTTGCCTTGAAGCCCTTAAATAAATACCAAAGACCAATAAATAATCTAATCGAACTAAATCATGTGATTCAATATTTAAAAACTACTACAACCTAAATAATAATAAAAAGTATCCTTTATTTTTTCAATGTCGCTAAGAATATGTGTGCAAAGTTTCGTGATAATCGGTTAAGTAATTTTGTCGTGAAAGCGTTACAAACAAACTTACAGTTCCATTTATTTATTTTTATATTTATTTTATTTATTTATGCACACACAAAGGATTAAATAAAAGGCAACAAAAGTTAAAATAAACTATAAGTGCAGAGGTACTCCTTATTTCTAAAGAAATCTTTATTTTATATTATGTTATCTAAACATTAGTATTTAGTATTAGTAGGGATAACTATAAGATAGTCGGTATCATTTCAAAACTGTTACTTAACTGATATTTAATTTCGGTATCGATATTCGATTTATTTTCTGGTACTGATATCAAAGTGACTATATTTTAGTGTGGATACCGATACTTTCATGAGGCGACCATCTTAGTCCTCAGAAGTAGCAACGCGTCTTTGACGACTTTAAATAGGCCTATCGTTATATATAAAATTGCTTACAAATAAAACACACATTCTACACTTATAGCCCCACACTAGGATTTTCTCCTGTGTCGTAGGTACCACGGACACACAAGACGAATACACAAACACCCACACCCAAAACATAAATCTAAACTCATCATTCAGATACCTGTCTGGCCGGGAATCGAACCCGGGACCCATTCGGCGTCAGACCGGTGCGGTTACCGCTCCGACACGCGGGTCGTCCATGTCAATGTGTAATGATGGCTTTTTTTTTTGTTCTCGAGGGGGAAAACTTCAAAAGGTACCCGACGCCGTGGGAGCGACGCAGGGTTATGTGGGATTTTTACCGCACTAAAACCCCCCGGTGGCCGTCCTCGGCGCTAAAAAGGAGGACTCCGGGATCTCGAAACGACTTCAACCGGAATCCTCCGAGCGCGTTGTCCCATCGGACTCCTCTCAGATGGGCGGTTGGGCCCACCGCTCCGATTAGTCTTTACGACGGTATGCGACCACACATACCGCCGTCCTTCCCGGGATTGCCTGACCGAACGGTTCGAGCTCCCACTCTAGCCGTCTGCAACCCCGGAAGCCCCTTTTAGTCGCCTCTTACGACAGGCAGGGGATGCCGTAGCCCTATTCTGATCCCGGAACTACAGGGACGGTGTAATGATGCCTAAATTAAAACACTATTCTTCTTCTGACGCAGTCGGATAAAACGCATTTAAATCGGGCGTTCCAATTCCCTCTCAATCCGACTGACGCTATTCCCATTAAGCAGAATTTACGGTAATTATACGAGTCAATGTTGAACGCGATAGTTTGAACTATTCTGAGTTTCGTATAGTTTTTAGTAGGAAAAAAACGGAAATACTATTTAAAATACAATTAATAATACTAATAGGAGAATTAATAATACAAATAATAATAGGAGAATTATCACTGGCAGAACCTACCTTGATAGCACTTTAATGTCATTATTTTGACATGGAATCCAAAAAAGCATTAAATTAAATAAAGGTTCATAAAAATTAAAAAACCTTCTGCTTCCAACAATCTGCTTAAACTGAAGCTAGTCAATAATTTTAACAGTTGGGTTTTTGTATTAATATTTTAACTGTTACCTGTCCTTGTACAAAATATATGCGATTACGTCATTGTAATAGTAAACATGCATGCAAATACATAGTTATGCAAAGCAAACATGCAATAAAGTGAAAATTACCCCATTTTCAAACCATTTAACTCAGATCGTTATGAAATTAGTCATTCAGGCGACTAAAATTGCTGGAACTTATTTTCATAATATCGCTGAACTTTCCGACCTGTGGTTAACCACAAGCGATGATTTTGTTTAAGTTATATAATTAAATAGATAGATAGATGATCATTTATTCGTTTTGCTCACACGCACACATTTGGTTATTAAACAAGAGTACAAAATGACAAAAAAAACACAAAAGAGGGTGCAAAGCATCACTAAATGGACACTGCCCAGGATTATGTTGGCATCCGAAGACTGCCAGCGCTGATCTTCCGCAGTGTCCAACCGGTGACGACACGACGTAACGGCTTATTTAAAAAAATACATTTTACTATACTAAATCTAACCTAATAACATAAAAAAGAGAACTAATTGTTATCTGTGATAACTTGTGACTCTGACATTTCTGCAAAGAGATTAACAACACAACGATTACATTTCTGATTGTTAGTCAAATCATTTTCAATTAAAATCAGAAATTGTAGAACCTATTGTGGTTTGACACGAGAGGTACCACCGTCACACTTTTTTATACTTAAACCTGATGATAAGGCAGGCAGGCCTTAAAATAAAAAAAATATATGTAACTGACAATTTGTATTCATGTATGTATCACCACTTATTAGGAGATTCTGCTTTTACTGGCTCTTCGCTATTCTCTCACAGTACAACACCTTTCCAACAGCTGAAACTACTCCAACGAATTCCCGACCTTCGTAAAGTTAGCGGATTGGAAATAGTCAGGAAAATTCCTAAAATCACATCAAAACTAATATTCGACTCTATTCGTTCAGAAACAAGTCGTTTAGCTCATTTGTGGGTTGTATAAATGTCTTGGTATTAAGGTAATAATTCAGTGGCATTACCAATTCAAATGTGGGGAATTTATACGTTCAAAATATTAGGTTAAGTTTATCCAAACGAATGGGGGATTAACGGTCGTATCCGACTGCGTCAGTGTTTTTCGAGCGTATGTCTTTTTGTATGAAAGAAAGAAAGAAAGATCTTTATTTAGTCAATTATTGGGTTACAATAATATTGATTACATAAGATGTTAAAAAAAAAGGGCGCCAAAAATTGAATATGCCGGTTAAGGCGTTCTAAATGTATGGCACTCACATACTCGTATTTATCATTAAAAGACTCACAATTAGACACTATATTACAATGCTGATAACTTTAGAAGATTAAATATTTGTTGTATTTTATATTTTTAAATCATCGTTTAAGAATTCGTCATACGTGTAATAGCATTTTTCTATTAATATGTATGAAGGTATGTCTGTATCTGTCATACGCAGTACGTACGTTGTGAGCAGTGATAGCCTACTGGTTGAAACTTGCCCTCTCGATCGGGAGGTCCGAGATTCAAACTCAGGCACACACCAATAATTTATGTGCGTATTAGAAATTAATTATCACTGCTTTTGATGAAGGAAAACATCGTGAGGAAAACTACACACCCGAGAGTTCTTCAAAAAAAAGTTCTCGGAGGTGAGTTAAGTCCAACAATTCGCACTTGGCCAGCGCGGTGGACTATGGCCTAAACTCTCTCATGGGAGAAGACCCGTGCCCAGCAGTGAGACAATAATGGAATGATGCGATCTGTCATACTAATATTATAAAGGCGAGAGGTTGTGAGTGTGTATGTTTGTTACTTCTTCACGTCTAAACGGCTGGAGCGATTTGCATAATATTTCGTAGGAAGTTAGCTGACACTCTAGATTAACATATAGGATACTTTTTACTGTGGGGAAATATCTTATTCCCACAGAACATCGATACATTGATTTATTTAACGCGGGCGAAGCTGCGGAGTTCTGCTAGTATATGGATATATTCTATTATCTCGAAGGTGGTAGAACCAGTGTAGTTCGACCGGGGAAGTACCGACGCCACACCTATTTCCAGTGTAAAGCATTTCTTGCGTTTCGATGGAAGACTAAGATGGTTGCGTCATATAAAAAGCATGCCGGCAACCACACCCTTTCGAACTACACTGGTTCTACCACCAATAAAAAACTGTTTTTCTATTATTTCACTTCCAAATGAGATCATTAATGAAAAAACCCTTTATTTAATCAAAAGTTTATTCACAAACAAAAAGCCCGACCCCTATAGACTTTGTCGGGCTTTGTAGAGTCCGTAGAGTCATTGTTAGTCCGTGTATATAGCCTTTTACAATGCTCTACGTGGATAGAGTTCAAATGACTGCAATATCAGTACTTGACATTGAAATATGAACCCGCTTTTGCTTATGATTTTATTATATGCTGGATATTCTACACGAATAAGTGTTATAGGGACTTTGAGTAGAATGTGAAACAAGAGTTTATTATGAAACAGCAAACCTGACTGGTAAAATCAAAATTGTTTGTAATAATTTACTCAACTAGTCACTCGTTACATCGGTCGAAATTCGACCGTAATTTAAGTTAAAAAAGTAAACTTTATATTGTCCAAAGTAGTGCGAATATTTCTTAAATTGAAATAAAATGTACAAATTTTTAAATAATTTTGAACCGGGTGCGTTCAATATAAAAAGAGGTTTAATTAGCTAAACCGCATTTAAAAGCAATAGGGGGTATTTTGACAAAGACACTGACATTTCTGACGTTACGTGTTTTCATAGTAAGACATTGTATGTTCTATTTCACTTATTATTTATGTGTCTTTGACAAATGCACAGGAGCATGTGTAATGTGTTTTTAGTTGATATTATGTATGTTTTAAGCATTATTTGAAAAAAATATTAAAATTCTGCACTCTTTCTCTACGTCCACTATAACCGTGCAAAGTTTCATACTAATCCGTCCGCGGCATATTACTTAAAAATGCTTTACAAGTTTTTGCTTCACGTATTAATATATAGACACCCTTTTTAGAAGTATGTGGAGGGGCTATATTTAAAAAGTATATAGCCTAGGTCACTGTAAACTCAGTCAATTCCAATGATATATCCAATTCATCAAGTCGTTTGGCCTGTAACGCGTGCTAAATAAATGGACATACATACAAACATATATTATATATTTGTGGCGACCTCCCGCAACTCATTAAGAGATGGCGCTACTAGTATCCTGAAATACGCTATCGAAGTATTCTTAATACCCTGCATATACATATATAAGTTCCGAACAACTTTTGGAGCACGGCCGCTCTCCATATTGACAAACTGCAATTAAATATTTGAAACACATTCGCACAATTCTTGCAAATGCGAATGTAAAAACATGAGAATATTCTTTACATGGCTAATACATATGTATATATACGGACGTGCAGAAGATCCGATTTCGTTATATATATGTATTTTGGGGATGAAATACCCCGGTACGGGCAGGGTGAACAAATTTCACGGGTCGCGTGTCGTGGCGCTTGGACGATTTGGCGTTAAGGGGTGTGTACATGATAAGAACCGCGTGGTGGATGCTTCAAATTATTAAAAGAGGTAGAAAAAGTTATTAAGCGATATGATATAAAAAGATTTAGTTGTCAGTGTCATCACTACAGTATAAAACAAAGTGGCTTCCCGTTGTCTGTCTTTATGTATGCTTAAATCTTTAAAACTACGCTACGGATTTTAATGCAGTTTTTTTAATAGATACAGTGTTTCAAGAAGAAGGTTTTATATAATAAATGCAGAATATAGTGGAGGAACACTGATAATTTTAGATTTTGAGCTTTTTAGGCGGAACGTAGTTCGCGGGTCAGCTAATAGGCTATATAAATTTTGAATACGGCGCCTGTGAGCAGAGAAAAAGGCGAGGAAAGAGACGATTTATTAACATTATGATAACAATTTAAACAAATTTTATTGTAATTCAAATTAAACCTAATATATAATACTACATTTTTTATATTATAACTCTTAACGTTACTATTTTACGCAAAATCCAAAAAAACGTCCAATAAATTGTAATTAAAAGAACCCGACTGCTCATTCAACTAACACTGAAGGCAATGAATCATTTTCAAGCAGTTATCTTTTTATTCAACAACGTTTAGTAGTGTTTTATTGATTTTATTAATTTTATTTTTAAGATATGTACATTGTACACATACCCTTATAAAGCTCTCTTGACGAACATGCTCGCTTCAGCGACTCGAATTGATTGTGCTTTTGATCTTTATCAATAAATCTGTACAGTACCTATTACGGTTTTCCACTACTGGAAATCATTTCATATGACGGAGGGGGTGGTTCTTTTTCGCTCATCGTATCAGGATAACCTACTGTGGGCTCTGATAGGGAATGTTAGCACGAGAATAAATTGCAGACTTGATTTTAACACACAGTATATTGCCGAATTAAACTTGTTACAATCACTGAATTAATCAAACTAAATTAAGTAGGCAAGTAATCGTAGCACTAAGAACGCGGGATGATTTTAGAGTTGTCTGCTTCGGCCGACCGTCAACGATAGACTGAGGTGTCGGCCATTAAACTGGTACAACCCTAACTTCACCGAACGCCACTAGATGGCGCTGGCGTTCCGGTGTTGCCACAATACCGCCATTTCCGACACATATATCTTCCGTGGGACTGTTCTGTAAGAAATCGCGAGAAAAAGTACTTATGATATTCATCTGGTAACCGAGTTCCGGGTGTGATCCCAGGCCAGACAAACATGTTAATGATAAATTTGGTTGCGGTGCAAATTAGGATGTAACGGAGGTCATTTATCGGAACCGAAATCGGAATCGGAGTTTTTCAATTCATTTTATCGGAATCGGAAGCGGAATCGGAATCGGAGGTAGTGTCAGTCATTAAAAATTGTGGTCAAAAAAGTGTGTTATTCGGACAAATTTATATATGTGAAAAAGAAAACTTACATAAATACTGTCATATCAACGCACTGCCTAAATGAATGTTATTAGAAATTTTGCACTGTTTCCTTTTATAGTGGCGAGCGCCAAGAACGAATTTTTGTAAATTTACCCCTTAACGGCATAAAACTGGAGAGGAAATTTTGTATGAAAGTCCACCAATTTACTTACAACTTAGTATTTGGCTTTGTGGTTCAATATATTGTTGACTATTGGCAAAATGGTATTGGATGGATCATATTATGCTCTGAGCAAATGAAGTTGCTGGTTCTGCTGGTACATACTTATTCTGGAACATTCCCCTCTTGCATATGCAGTTTGATAAGAAAGGTGAGGAAGGACGTTTTTTTTCAAATTAATCCATCATTTTCTCCCCATATTTACAAATTATAGCTTTTATCTTTCCGTAAACTGAGTTAATTTAAATGATACAGCATTGCACTGCTAGTAACAACATAAGTCAGTAAACCTTTTCAATTTTAGTCTTCGCTTCCTTCCAAGCTTGGTGGACGGACGAAAGATATTGGCAGGCAATTGATTTGACGACCTCCGATATCAACCTCCGATTTAAAAGTTTCGGAACTGGAATCGGAACCGAAGGTGCAATTACAAAATGAAGTTCCGACTTATCGGAACCGGAATCGGAGCTCCGTTACATCCCTGGTGCAAATGTATAATTACAGAAGGTTACTGCGAAAAAACTTATACATAAATTACATTTCTACGCATGAAAAGTCAACGTAAATGGTAATATATGAGAGATTCACTTATCATAAAATTGTCGCTAAGAAATAAAGTTATCAACTCTAACTCTGCGATAAGTGTGACTTATCTTACTTCGAAGTTACTGTAGACAGAAATTCTACTTGGTGTTTTTTGCCTCATGTTGGAGCAAGTTGGGGCATTACTCATAAGTCATAACTTTGTGGGGATTCTGTTTTATATTGAACGTACATTCATAGGTTGATTCACTTGACATTCCATTATTGTCCCACTGCTGGGCACGGGTGTCCTCTCAGAATGAGAGAGATTTAGGCCATAGTCCACCGCGCTGGTCAAATGCGAATTGGTGGCCTCCACTCACCTCCGAGAACTTTTTTTTTAAAGAACTCTCGGGTGTGCAGGTTTTTTCACGATGTTTTCCTTCATCGAAATATTTTATTTAGAAAAATCAGTGGTGCATGCCTGGGTTCAACCTCGGACCTCCCGATAGAGACCGCAAGTTTCAACCAATAGGCTATCACTGTTCCATTAGGCTATCACTGCTAAGTCACTTTACCTCAATGAAATGTCTACTACTATTTTGTATACCTACAAAGCACTTACAAATTGTTTGTTACAATATTATTTCTTACCACTGTATAAGAATACGACATCAACAGTCTATATATTGCCAAGTTCACCAAGAATTATTTTCCGCCCTAACTCGGACCAACTTGGGGCATTACTCATAAGTTTGTGAGAAATTTCGTCTATTCCGAGATTTGTATGTGCACTCGAATGATCATTGGAACGGGAAAAATAAGTGAGTTTATGACTTTATTTTGTACAGAATATGTATGAATATTAGTAGTAAAGTAGTATATTAATAGTATTAATTGAAGTGAAACTTCTTTAGGCGCATGAGGGTAAAATTTTTACAGATGTAACGTCACGCCGGTATGCAACGGAAGTGTCGGAAAAGAGAGAGAGAGAGAGTGGTCGAGACCGATTGAGAGAGTAAGACAGGGCGAACGTAGCATGAGCAACTAGCCGTGGAGTGAGAGTAGGGAGCAAGCGAGTGAGAAAGATTGAGAGAAAAAGTGAGACAGAGCGAACGTCGTATCACGCCTTTTTCCCTTCCTCTTAATCTTGGAAATTTAAAGTTTTAGATTTGTATAAATATAAACAAGATTTATAAATTAGTTCGCCAAAGAAGTTTCACTTCTGACATGTGTACTTTGTACGCACGCATGTTTTTTTTTTCATTGGAAAGGAAAATCAGGCGCTGTCTTTTTTAAGGTTCCGTACCCAAAAAGGCAAATACACAAATCTATTACTGAGTCTCCGCTGTCTGTCTGTCCGTCGTTTCTCTGTCAACAGGCTGTATCTCATAAACAAACGAGCATGCAGTCCACCTGATGGTAAGTGGTCACTGCCGCTCATGGACATCTGTAATCAACTTATACAGAACATGGGTTCCATCTGACGTCAATCACAGATGCGTTGCTACTCCCGAGGAATATAATGGTCGCCTCTCCTATTATGTGTGGCGGTACTTCTCCGGTCGAACTACACTGGTTCTGCAACCTTCTCAATTTTTGATACTTTATTTAAAAACACACACATTTTATACATTCACAACCCACAGTGGGATTTTCTCCTTTGTCGTGGGTGATACGGTCATAAAAAGACTTATACACAAACACCCAGACCGAAAACAAGAATCTAAACTTATTATTCAGATACCTGTCTAGCCGGAAATCGAATCCGGAACCTACTGCGTATCAGACCGGCATGTGACCGCTCCGCCACGCAGGTCGTCGCGATGTTTTCATTAAAATCACCTACTGACACGAACTGAAAATTAATTAAACTGACGGATTAACACAATATTTATCTCGGATGAGATTTTAATTGAAAACTGAGGCTACACGCTCTAATTTCGGTATATAGAAGATTAGATACAAAATATTTTACAGAGTATCTGATAGGTTAGGATCTATTGGTAAACGGTTGATGGTATGTATGGACATATGTTTACATGTAACCACAAACCGGATTAGAGTAGAAACACTCTACAACAAAAGTGCCCCTGACGACACTAGGAGATTATCATACTAATCATCCATCCATCCATCAGCCCTTTGAGGTCCACTGCTAGACGTGCTTCCCCTAAATGGCGCCACTCCAACCGGTCCTGTGCCTTCTGAATCCAACGGTTCCCCGCTGTCCTCTTCAGGTCATCAGTCCACCTGGTGGGGGGTAAACTGTGCTCCTTTTGCCTAAACGTGGTCGCCACTCGAGGACCTTCCTTTCCCATCGATTATCGGTCTCACGAGCGATGTGGCCGGCCCATTGCCACTTCAGCTTGCTATTTTGAGAACTATGTCGGTAAGCTTTGTTCGTCTACGGAATTCATTGTTGCAAATCATGCCTCGTAGCGAAATTCCGAGCATAACCCTCTCCATAGGACGCTGAGCGACCCTGAGCCTCCGAATGAGACACAGTGAAGGACCACGTTTCGGCGCCATACTAATCATACTATCATACTAATATTATAAAAGCGAAAGTTTGTGACTTCCTCACGTCTAAACAGCTGGAGGGCAATTCCACGTAAAAGTGTCCTGCGACTGAAAAAAAAAATTGAAGTAATTTACATTGAAAAATACTCCGTGTGTTGGCAAAACTATTGTATTTTTAGGTTTCATTGATGACAACACATTTTTTTTAATTTATGGCAATACGGACGTTTTTAAGGTGACGTCATAAATATTAACTGTTGGCGCGTTTTGCAACGGACTTTTAAATACATTTATAAAGGGAAAGTTTTTTGTATTATTGTAATGTTATGCTATATATTGCTACACTTGCTAATGAATTACCGATAAATAGTCAGTAATGTTTGTAATAATTGTAGCAATAAGAGATATTTAGCGAAATAATGTACAACGTCGGGATGTAGTGTCGGTCACAGTATTAGCCAAAGTTTCTCTCTATCTTTTGTAAAACTTAGTCTAGATAACTAATTTTTTTTTGTGTCCTATTTGACAAAACAATTTACATAATGCCATCCTTAAAAACTTCTAAATTTCTTTAATTATCCTTCGAAAATTTAAAAGGAGTTCGTAGTGTCAGTCACGCTGTAGAGTCGGTCACGAAACACGTAGGGTCAATCACGTTTTTTTATCAAAGTTATAGATAGATATAGTTGCCGTGGGAGACCCACCGGATTATGTGGGACTTTTAACTCACTAAAACCCCCGAGGTGGCCGTCCTCAGCACTACGTGGAGAACTCTGGGGCCGTCAATGGAATACAACCGAAGGCTTCGGAGAGCGCGACGCGCCTTTTGGGCTCTTTCCTGGTGAACATTTGTATTCACTATCCCTCCTGGTGTTTACGTCACTTAGCTCGACGGTTCGAGCTTCCACTCTTACCGCCCGCAATCTCGGAAGCCCCTTTTAGTCGTTTCTTACGACAGGCAGGGGGTACTGTAGCCCTGTCGTGGTCCCGGAACTACAGGGGCTAAAATGATTGTTTGTGCAAGTATGTACCATGAAAATTATATGCTAGCTGTAAACGCGTTTTCAGTTTCACCAGTTATTATACGACAATTTTTAAGCAAAATGTGCACTTTGTGAAGCACGAACGGCATCTTATTGATATTAAAGTGTACGTGGTATGAATTTTTTTTTTTTGTATTTTGTTCTTAAAAAATTTTTTTTTTGAACTTATTTATATCTTTAAAATGGTTTAGAAGGGCTTTATGCAGTACCCTGTAGAGTAATTTTCTACGTTTTCTGTGAAAACTACAAATATTTTGCATTCCAAAGTGACGGTAGTGTCAGTCACGTTTTGGGCTGTAGTGTCAGTCACGATTTGTTTTTCGAATAAATTTGATTCAACAATACCAAGGTTCTTAATTTTAATATTTTCCTATAATTTGCTTCATATATAACTGCAACAGATAGAGTTTAAAATTTTAAATCATGCAAATTGGAAGATTCTCGAAGTTGAAAAACACTCTCAAAAACGAGTTCTTTTTGAACGTAGTGTCGGTCACATTTACATTTCGGTAAATAAGTCATACTTCACAAAGTTTTATATGGATATTTTATATTACACAGGGATAATTGAAGATTCAACTATATAATCATACACAAACTATCACTGTGGGTATAGGAGTACAGAAAATATAAGGCAAAATAAGTCACATTTTGGGTCAAATGTAGAGTCAGTCACATATGGAATTGCCCTGGAACGATTTTCATAAAATTTGGTAGGGAGTTAGCTGACTCTCTGGATTAATATATAGGCTACTTTTTAGTATAGAAAAATATGTTATTTCCACGGGCAATCGATACATCCATTTTTTTAACGCGGGCGAGGCTGCGGGGTTCAGCCAGAAATGAAATAAAATCACATAAAGTGAGCATCATCTAATATTATAAAGGCGAAAGTTTGTGAGTGTGTACGTTTGTTACTTCTTCACGTCTAAACGGCTGGAGCGATTTTCATAAAATTTGGTAGGGAGTTAGCTGACACTCTGGATTAACATACAGGCTACTTTTTACTGTGGGAAAATATCTTACTCCCACGGTAGAATCGATAATGTGGGCGAATCTGCGGGATTCAGCTTGTAATTAAATAATATCACATAAATTGAGCGTCATATAAAGTGAGCCATTAATCACACCTTTCCACAAAGACACAAGAAATGCTTTATGTTGAAGAAAAGATGTGGCGGTAGTAGGTATCTTCCCAATCGAATAATATCTAGAAAAGTCAAGATAAAGCAAATATTAACATTTTTTAAACCTGGACTAGGATTTGTTTTTAGTTTCATTAGTGTCACAAACATATGTACGTACACGAATTCAAACAATCAATATGCACAACAGAAATTTAAATCAATAATTCAGAGAACTGAAAAAAATCCTTTAAGTTATATTTTTTTATTATTATTATTATTGTTATTATATTTGTGGGGATGTCCCGCAACTCATCAAGAGACGGCGCTACTAGTATTCTGAAACACGCTATCGAAGTATTCTCAATACCTCGCATATATACAAGTTCCGAACATCAACTGTCGGAGCACGGCCGCTCCTCAGGCATGATCATCTAGCCTGGCGGGAGATCTCCCGCCGCCAAATATTCTATTAGTTTATTATCTTTTATGTACAAAAAGCCTGTATAAAGTAAACAAAATGAAAATAATCGTCGCGACACTACACTGTTCAAAGTAAAATAGAAACACGAAACGAAAATAATTGGCTTGCTTTCTATGAGAGAGAGAGAGAGACAGACAGAGAAACATGCGCACGCCGCGCGGCTTACTACACTATAGCAAAAAGTCTTTCTATAAGAGAGAGAGAGAGAGAGCTTTTCGTTTGAATTTTTCCCGTCTAGTCTCCTTCGCAACGCGCGATAAGAAACTTCATCCCATAAGTATTATAATGATGGCGGTACAGGAGTCACCAGAGTCGAACTAACATTTTCTAATTTTACCCATGAGTCGTCAACCCATTATTGTCCCACTGTTGGGCACGGGTCTTCTCTCGGATTGAGAGAGTTATAGGCCATGGTCCACCGCGCTGGCCAAAAGCGGATTAGTGGACTTCACACACCTTCGAGAACATTTTTTTAAGCACTCTCGGGTGTGTAGGTTTCCTTACGATGTCTTCCTTCACCGAAAAGCAGTGAAAATTAATTTCCAATACGCACATAAATCTGTGGTGCATGCCTGGTTTTGAACCTCGGACCTCCCGATCGAGCGGGCAAGTTTAAACCATTAGGCTATCACTGCTAATACTTTACCCATCAAATTTACCCATAACGCTACGAAAAACTTTTATTCTGATGGTGACCCCACATCCGATTCTGAAGATTGAAGAATAACTAAGTCATAACTAAGTACTTACTAAGTAACTTTTTTCGCAGACTGTTAATAAAGTTTAGAACTTTTAAAGAATTTTTAGCGGTTGAAATTCACTTCTTTTATAACTTTGCGTGGGAATAATTTTTGTCTTTAGAATTCCTGAAAGTTATTTTCTTTTCTTCGGCTGAATTCTTTTTAACAAGCGGTCTTTTTGGATGGACTGCCCCTTTATATTTTTAGGCAGCGATTTTCTATATCTATACTAATATTATAAAGAGGAAAACGTATTTTGTATTTTTGTATGTTTGTTATGAATTAAGTTAAAAACTACTGAACCGATTGTTCGTGATTTGAGAATTGAAACTGCCGTTTTTGAAGACGAAATATGTATTGCGTATAAAGTACATTAAGCGCGTGTCGATGGTTGAGAGCGAATGAAAAAATGAATGCGTGCTAGTGATGCGCCGCCGTCGCTTCTTCGTCCGAATAGTGATGTAGCTCGGCGATGTATTCTTTAGACCACCGCTTCCAGAAGCTCTGTCGCATTTGCTCGTTGCGCTGGTATCGATTTAAGCGTGATGTGGATGCATCTGTGAGGTCGCTGCAGGCAGGTGCGACGAGCGGCCGGCCAATCAGGAAGTGACCCGGGGTAAGTGGGAGCATATCGTTGGGATCAGTGGACATAGGATTCATTGGACGGGAATTTAAGACTGCTTCAATTTGTGCCAATAATGTTGAGTATTCCTCATAAGTGAGATTCGTACTAATTACCCGACGAAGATGATATTTGCACGATTTTACCCCCGCCTCCCATAAACCACCAAAATGAGGCGAGTACGGCGGTATAAAACTAAATTTAATATTCTCGCTACTGGCATAATCTAAAATATCTTTAGTTTTGGTATTTAAAAATTGGGAAAATTCTTTTAAAGCGCCTACAAATGTTTTTCCGTTATCGGAAAATATTTGAGCAGGTTTTCCCCGACGTGAAATAAACCTTTTTAGTGCCAATATATAGGCCTCCGTACTAAGACTTGTGACCAACTCTAAATGTATCGCACGAGTTGCGAAACAAATGAATAATGAAATGTAGCATTTTTCTAATTTAGCACCCCTTCCTTTGCGGTTCAGTACAGACACTGGTCCAGCGTAATCAACACCGCAACATAAAAACGGAAATCCAGTCTCTAGTCGCTCAAGAGGCAGGTTTCCCATCTTTACGCTTAGCGCCTTTCCTCTATGACGACAACAGGTAATGCATTTATGGACAGTATTTTTTGCCAAATTACGACCCTTCAGTGGCCACCAGCTGTCTCTGATGTTGGATAGAAGCAATTGCGGACCAGCATGAAGGAGTCGTTTATGTTCAAATCTAAATAAAAGTTGCGTGAAGAGATGCTTTGAACATAAAAGTACGGGATGTTTTTTATTATAAGAAAAGGAATTGGAATTTTCTAATCTGCCTCCTACTCTAATTATTTTGTCAGAATCTAAAAATACGTCTAAGCTAGAAATATTTCTTGTCGGCTTATGGGGTAAATTGTTTATTAAAGCGTTGTACATATCAGGAAAAGAGATTTGCTGAGAAATACGAGCTAAAACTAAAGTAGAATAATTTAATTCGTCAGCTGTCAATTCCCCAAAGTAACGATTTGATTCGATTTTAGTGCGTGAATTTTTAATAAATCTTAACACATAGGCTGCCGCGCGTCTCATGCGATTAAAATTAGAAAATCGTTCAAAATTAAAAATATGAATGCAATTTGATTGAGTTATAAACGAGTTTACATTTGATTTTAATTCAGGTAAATCTTTCAAATTAATATGAGGTACATCTCGTTGTATAAAATTATTATTTTCACGTAAAAATTTAGGACCGTGCCACCAAATGTCTGAATGTTGAAGCGCTTCAAGCGAGACACCACGGGATAATAAGTCAGCTGGGTTATCCGAGCCAGCAACATGCAACCATGGCAACTCACCAGTTAGTTCATTAATTTGTACTACTCTATTTTGCACGAATGGCTTTAAAAGGTATGGTGACATTTTAATCCAAGATATAGTGATAGTAGAATCTGACCAAAAGTAAACTTTATTGAATTTTAATCTCAAAGATTTAATTATTTGGTTGTATAATTTAGCACCGACAAGTGCTCCGCATAGTTCTAGTCGCGGCATCGTCACCGGTTTAATAGGTGCTACTTTACTTTTAGCAATAAGTAACTTAACTATTATTGAAGAATAACCGTCGTAAGTACTCACGTAAGCGCACGCACCGTATGTGCTCTGAGACGCGTCCGTAAATACGTGTAAATCTATGTATTTGGTGTACGATTCTTTAATGTGGCGAGGAATACGAATTTGCTCTAAATATTTAAGTGAACTAATGAAATTTTGCCACACCGTAACAATGTTATTAGGTACTGGGTCGTCCCAATTTAATTTGCACAACCATAACCTTTGTAAAAGTATTTTAGGTATTATGATGGCAGGTGCTAATAGACCCAGCGGATCGAAAATCTGAGAAACTATAGACAAAATGGAACGTTTAGAAATAAAGTCAATGTTTTGATCGATCTGTGTCGTATAATGTAAAACGTCAGTTATTGGCTACCAACCCAAACCGAGTGTTTTAGTTAAACTGCTTTCTAAAGATAATTCTTTTGTTTGCTCCGTCATCGAATAATCTGTATTAAGGATCCACTTAACAACCGGCTTTTAAAACGTCAGAAACCTTGTTACAAATTTCAATTAAACAATTTTGATCGTCGTGTCCCGTTATTAAGTCGTCAACAAAGAAATCCTCGTTTATTATTGTCCTTATCGCGTCATCGTCGCATTCCGCCGCCAGCTGCTTGATGCATCGAATGCTCAAGTACGGCGCGGACGCAGTGCCGTACGTCACAGTATTAAGTTGATATACACCGAGCTCATCTGATTTATTATTGCGCCAAAGGATTAATTGCAAGTTTCTTTGATCAGGTTGAATATTAATTTGGCGAAACATTTTTTCGACGTCGGCACAAGCAACATATTTAAATTGGCGGAAACGTAGCAATATAGAAATGAGATCATTTTGCAAACTGGGACCGATAAGCTGAATATCGTTAAGCGATTTTCCCGATGTAGTCGAATACTACTCGCAACTTTGTGGTAGTGCTATTTTCTCGCATAACCCCGTGATGTGGCAAAAAATAATTGGGTGATGGTAACTGCTTAATGAGACTCATATGCCCTAGCCTTAAATATTCAGTCATAAAATCACAATATAGTTTTTTGTATTCAGGCGCACATCGATCTAACTTACGCTCCAGAGCAAAAAATCTATTTCGTGCATTTGTATACGAATCACCCAGTGTGTCACTGGTCTCACATAACGGAATGCGTACATAGAACCGACCGGTGGCATCTCGGTATGTAGTAGTATTGAATAATTCTTCGCATAAAACGTCATTTTTTGTAAGGTGAGATTTGGTGGGCATTTCCTCCAATTCCCAGAATTTTCTAAGTTGAGTGTCTAACGATTGAGAGTAGTTACACTGAACCTTATTAAGGCGCGGTTTATTATTATTTAACAGTGAACCCGATATTATCCAACCTAACTTAGTATTTTGTAAGTACGGACCACTACTTAAGCGAATTAACCCGTCGTTTAATAGTTCCCAAAATTTATCCGCCCCGATTAGTAACTGAATTTCTGAAGGCGAATAAAAATCGGGATCCGCTAACCGTATATTTTCGGGAATAATTACGTGCGATTTCGTATCTAAAGACGGCAACGGAGCGGTGATTTGCGATAAAACTAAACATTTAAAGCGCGTATTATAATTTGACGTCTTCGATTTTATCTTTAACTCGCAAGATTGTGTTGAATGAGTCACCGAGTTACCTACTCCTGTGACTTGAACAGTGGACTGTATTAAAGGAATTTTTAATTTTTTGCATAATGGCTCGGCGATAAAGCAATGCTGGCTGCCATTATCCAATAATGCGCTAATAGTATGATATTTATTATTTATGTCTGCGATTTCCACTAACGCTGTAGACAATAAAACAGTCTCTAATAATGAATGAGATGTATTTTCGTTGTCGTATTTAGGCGCTTGCGCTGTGGGGAAGGTTGTATGCAATGTTGTAATGGATTTAGTATATGTGTTGTCGGCAATACATGTTTCTTGTGGGGAAATTTGACGATTTTCAGTTGATCGCGGGTTGTGCACTACAGCCGATGATGGTGAAGCACAAGTGTCGTTACGATAATTATGATCGGTATGAATTAAACTATTGTGCTTCTTATTGCATAACTTGCATGAACCGAACCAACAATCAGTGTCACTGTGGCCTGCTCGTAAACAATTACGACAGAGTTTTTTCTGTTTAATGAATTTTATTTTATCTGCAATACTCAAATTTAAGAAAGAATTACATGAGTACAACGGATGATTTTCTTTACACATATTGCAAATTCTAGAACGTTTTGATTTTGATGAATTAGTAGTTAACGGAGTTGTTTGAGTTGATAAAAAATTATGAGATTTTGTTTGTTGACTTAATGATCTTTTAGGACGACTATCTAGTGGGAATTTACTGTGCGACAAATTTATAGTTTCTAGAACATCAGCCCTGTCTTTAAGGAATTTAATTAAATTATCAAGTGACAAACGAGAATTTAACTGATCTTTTGTATTTAAAATAGTACCTTTATAATTTTCCCATTCTCTTTTTGTCGATGAATCTAATTTTGAGGTAATTATATAAATACAGACACAGACACCCTGGTGTCCCAATGTTCTGTTGGCTCACCTAAGGTTTTAAGGGCACGAATGTTTTTTAGAATATTATCAATTAGCTTACGGATTTGACTTGGTGATTCTTTGTTAGTACACGGAAAAGAAAATAACGCTTTAACATGATTTTGCACAAGTAAACGATTATTATTATACCTATTTTCTAATAACTCCCACGCTATTTTATAATTTTCTTTAGAGAACTCTAAAGATTTAATAACTAAAAGTGCATCTCCGGTTAATGATGACCGTAGATAATGGAATTTTTGAACGTCATCAATGTCCTTGGAATTATGTATCATGGATAAATAGGTATCACGATACTCTAACCATTGGTCATAAGACCCATCGAAGGAAGGTAAGGCAATTGTAGGCAATTTTAAAGAACAAGAATTTTTACTACCATTTTGAATATCAGTCGTAATTTCGTTAACGATACATTTCATTTGGCCACGATTTGGCCACGTATGAATAGTACTGATTTTCGAAGGTTTCTCTTTCTAATATTTCTTTATCAATTGAAGATTCAGGGATTTTTAAATCCATTTCATCTTGAATATCAGAAAATTGATGCAGTAATGACTCCGCCTTTTTTAAACGTGTCTGCATTTCAACCCTTACTAAATCTGTTATGTTGTTCACATCAATAGAATCCACATACTTAGTAAAGAGCGTGAATTTGCCTTTTATGATTCCCCTTTTTTTATTTAGGTCTTTAATAATGTCCTCGTCACTAATCTCAAAGGGTGACATAGAATGCCTCTTTTTGGTCATTATGGGAAAAAGATTTAAAGGATAATATAAGGAATTGCAACAAAATAAAATGAATGTACCTGCGAGCGCGTGCGCATGGATCGTGACCTTTCGTGGCGCGCAATGTCAAGTTACGCCCGGTAAAACGCGTAAACAATAAATTATTTGCACAAATTGAGCACGGGAAAAATGGAATAATGAAGGATTATTGGCCTGACCCGATGCTGATGCTGGTCTCCGTTAATGATTAAGCGGTGAATGTTCGGTATTGAAGTGATATCCGTTGATGATTTGGCAAATGTCTGGTATCGAACGTCCGATTAATGCTGGTCGTCGATATTCTTCTTAGATCCGGCACTGAAGGTCCAAAAGCTTATGTTCGTGATTTGAGAATTGAAACTGCCGTTTTTGAAGACGAAATATGTATTGCGTATAAAGTACATTAAGCGCGTGTCGATGGTTGAGAGCGAATGAAAAAATGAATGCGTGCTAGTGATGCGCCGCCGTCGCTTCTTCGTCCGAATAGTGATGTGCGCGTACTGCGTGTGCGTTAACACCGATTTTAAAAAATCATTTACCACTAGAATGCTACATTATTCCGAATTAGTATTGGCTATATTTCTTCTAGAAAAACCACGACATCCTTGCTAAAACTTCAGTAACGCGAACCAGTGTCAAAAAATTTGTATGAAAATTTCACCGCGTACGCTGCAGAAACTATTGATGATACAACAAAAAAATGTTCTACAATATTAGAGAGCACATCAACATCCACAAAAACCTTCGATACCATATGTCCAACTATCGTAGTTATGTTACTATAACCACTTTTTACATTTTAAATGTTACTAAAAAAAGCTGACCTAAATCAGATCGTGATACCCATACCTTCGTGTTAATCCTTATCCAAATAAATTATTTTATATTCAAAACTGTTTTAATACCTATAAAAAACTTTAATCGGGAAGTCCGTTCAGAAGATATTACGAATTTAGGCAAATAAACACTGTCGCCGCCGCACATTGACTATCGTGTTTCGTGTATTAGTTTTTTTTTATGTTGTGGTTTAGAATTAGATTAAACTGGAGCGTTTTATATAGGATTGGTTAGGTTAATAATCTTTTTTATTAATTTTAAAATCTTAAGTCTAATAATTTCTTGGCGAAACGAAGTTCGCCGGATCAGCTAGTATTCTATAATTATTAATTATGATAAAAACAAAAATGCATTCTAGGGAAGCCTGAAGTTACGAAAGCATTATGATATAAAACTTCTGTACCTTGAGAGTAGTGATAGCATATATTATATATATATTTGATACCTATATTTCATATAGGTTGAAACTTGACCTCTCGATCGGGATGTCCGAGGTTCGAACCTAGGCACGCACCACTGCTTTTTCCAAAATTATGTCTCTCGTCTCGTCAACCCATTATTGTCCCACTGCTGGGCACGGGTCTTCTCTCAGAATGAGAAAGTTTAGGCCTTATTCCACCGCGCTGGCCAAGTGCGAATTAGTGGACTTTACACACCTCTGAGAACTATTTGGCCGTGTGGTGTCGGTCTTGTGAATAGCACCACTCCGTCTCTTCCCGTGGATGTCGTAAGAGGCGACTAAGGGATCTTAAACCAGGTGATGGGCAGCAGCATCACCCTGAGAACTTTAAACATACTGCGGTCACCAACACGCACAGCCAAGCGCGGTGACTATGGCAAAACCCCCTAATGGCAGCTCAGACGAAATCATGGCCCCCAGTCCCCGGCAGCCCCGCTATTCCTGGCTATGGTAGCGGTCACGGTTACGGCGGGGCAGGGGGTGCTAAGAATCTCCGGCAGGGATCGCGCTACCACAACCGACGACTTCTGCACCTGGCAACATATAACACCAGGACTCTGAGGAATGATGAGAAGATATATGAGCTGGAAGAAGAGGTAGACAAGCTAAACTGGAGTATTATAGGATTATCTGAAGTCCGAAGACAGGGGGAGGACACGATGATCCTAAAATCTGGTAACTTGTTCTACCACCGGGAGGGCGAACATCTGTCCCAAGGTGGTGTCGGGTTCCTCGTCAACAAGTCCCTTGTCAACAACGTTGTGGAGATCAAGAGTGTGTCGCCCAGGGTAGCATACCTTATACTCAGAGTATCCAAGAGGTACTCGCTGAAGGTCATACAGGTATATGCGCCGACATCGATGCACTCTGATGACGAGGTTGAGGTTATGTATGAGGACATATCTAAAGCCATACATACCTCAAAATCGTACTTCACGGTTGTGATGGGGGACTTCAACGCAAAGCTGGGCGTTCAATGTGGCGATGAGTTGAAGGTAGGGCCCTTTGGCATTGGTAATCGGAACCATCGAGGCCATTTGCTGGCTAACTTCTTGGAAAAGGAAGGATTCTATATGATGAACTCCTTCTTCAAGAAGAAGCCTCAAAGGAAATGGACCTGGATGAGTCCAGATGGTACTACCAAAAACGAGATTGACTTCATACTGGCGGACAAGCGGCACATATTTAACGATGTCTCTGTGATCAACAGGTTTAAGACCGGAAGCGATCACCGGATGGTAAGAGGCACGTTAAATATCAAGATCAAGCTGGAACGGTCCCGCCTTATGAAGTCGATACTCCGTCCAAGATCTTGTCAAATCCAGGGCTCTGAAGACTTTCAACTCGAGCTACGCAATCGCCTGGAATGCCTAGAAAATTGCGTTGATGTTGACGAAATGAACACCAAGTTGGTAGAAACTGCCCACGAGGTAGGGTCGAAGTACTATAAGACCCCCTCCAATAGAAGTACTCAAAGACTTTCGGTCCAAACTCTCGAACTTATGGCAAAACGGCGGGCAATGTGTGTGCAGTCTCCAGCTTCACTGTCGCAGCTTAGGCGGCTCAACGCGCAAATCTCTAACAGGATGCAACGTGACCTCCGCCTCTTTAATGCAAATCGCATTAAAGAGCAAATTGAGCGGAACCAGGGCTCCAAGGTCTTCGCAAGGGATTTGCGTGTTGGGCATAGCTTATTAACGAAGCTGAAGACGGAAGACGGCACCACAGTTGCCGCGAGGCCTGAAGTTCAGAGAGAAATTGAGCGCTTCTATGGGCAGTTATATACCGCTTCACGTGGCCCTTTGCCGCCTGTCAATGACAAGCGAGCCACGCTAACCCGACACTATACCGAAGATATCCCGGACGTCAGCCTATACGAGATTAGATTGGCCCTCAAACAGCTCAAAAACAACCGAGCGCCCGGCGAAGACGGAATCACAACTGAATTGCTTAAAGCAGGAGGGAGGCCTATTTTGAAAGCGCTCCAACAGTTGTTCGATTCCGTCATAAGCCAGGGTATAGCACCGGAGGCGTGGAGCAGAAGCGTGGTGATACTGTTCTTCAAAAAAGGCGATAGGTCTTTGCTGAAGAATTACAGGCCCATCGCGCTTCTGAGCCACGTCTACAAGGTGTTTTCGAGGGTCATCAATAATCGAATAGCTCGCAGGCTCGACGACTTCCAGCCTCCCGAACAAGCCGGATTCCGAAAAGGCTTTAGTACCATGGACCACATACACACACTGCGGCAGATAGTAGAGAAGGCCGAGGAGTACAATCTGCCGTTGTGTGTGGCCTATGTGGACTATGAGAAAGCCTTCGATTCTATCGAGACATGGGCGGTGTTGGAGTCGCTCCAGCGGTGCCAGATTGACTATCGGTACATCGAAGTGTTGAAGTGTATATATAAGGCAGCCTCAATGTCGATCCGATTACACGACGGATGTACGAACCCGATCCAATTGCAGCGCGGTGTGAGACAGGGGGATGTATTATCCCCGAAACTGTTTACCGCTGCATTGGAAGACGTGTTCAAACTGATGGAGTGGAAAGGATTCGGCATCAACATCGATGGCGAATATATCACTCACCTTCGATTCGCAGACGACATAGTCATCATGGCGGAGTCGATGGAGCACCTCAACACCATGCTCAGCGACCTCTCTGGTGCCTCTCAACGGGTGGGTCTTAAGATGAACATGGACAAGACAAAGATCATGTCTAACGTCCATGTCACACCCGTACCGGTCGTTGTAGACGGCACCACCCTCGAAGTTGTTGACGAATATATTTACCTGGGGCAGGTGGTGCAGATGGGTAAGTCCAACTTCGAGAAAGAGGTCACTCGTAGAATCCAACTCGGCTGGGCAGCGTTCGGGAAACTGCGCCATATCTTCTCATCCGATATACCTCAGAGCCTGAAGTCGAAGATGTTCGAGCAGTGTGTGTTGCCAGTGATGACATACGGCGCCGAGACGTGGTCCTTTACTGTGAGCCTCGTGCGTAAGCTCAAGGTCGCTCAGCGAGCTATGGAGAGAGCTATGCTTGGTATTTCCCTGCGCGACAGAATTCGTAATGATGAAATCCGTAGGAGAACGAAAGTTACCGACATAGCTCTCAGAATTAGTAGGCTGAAGTGGCAATGGGCAGGCCACATCGTTCGTAGGACAGATAACCGATGGGGTAGAAGAGTCCTCGAATGGAGACCACGCCTCGGCAAAAGGAGTGCAGGCCGCCCCCCGACCCGGTGGACTGATGACCTGAAGAAGACGGCGGGTAACCGCTGGATTCAGATGGCTCAGGACCGGTCGAAGTGGCGCAGATTAGGGGAGGCCTATGTCCAGCAGTGGACTTTCAAGGGCTGATGGATGGATGGATGGATGGAGAACTTTTTTGGAATAGAATTGAATCGAATTGGTGGATATTATGTGCGGAATAGAAATTAATTATCACTGCTTTTCGGTGAAGGAAAACATCGTGAGGAAACCTACTTACCCGATAGTTCTTTAAAAAAAAGTTTTCGGAGGTGTGTGAAGTCCACCAAATCGCACTTGGCCAGTGCGGTGAACTATTGCCTAAACTCTCTCATTCTGGTCATAGGTCATAATCATCTTTTTGTTAGTCATACTACTACTATTATAAAGTATATACATACTAATATTATAAAGGTAAAAGTTTGTGAGTGTGTATGTTTGTTACTTCTTCACGTCTAAACGATTAGAGAGATTTTCATAAAATTTGGTAGGGAGTTAGCTGACACTCTGGATTATCATAAAGACTAATTTTTACTGTGGGAAAATATGTTATACTCTGGACAATCAATACATAGATTTTTTAACGCGGGCGAAGCTGTGCGGTTCAGCTAGTTCTGGGATAATTTATTTATTTATCTATAAATGTAGTTTACAAGATTACAGCTCGCGCCAAGGCCTTGCAAACTCTAGAAGATTATAATTATACGATACACAAGATATTAAAAATAAAGCATTATTAACCGCAATATTTCTTAAAATTAGTCATGCACGTTGAAAAACAAAAAAAATATTTAAATACAAAAATTTTCATCAAATTTACAAATAAATGCATTCAATTGATCATTAAATACGTCGACGTTCGGGACTTGGCTATGGATATCATCGAAGAGGCTGGTGGATTGATAATTGTCAGTTAAGTTCATGGGCGTAACCACTTACCATCAGATGGAGCGCATGCTTGTTTGCTACTCTGTGTTAAATAAACCAGTTGGGTTTTCAAACTAATTATTTAAAATCGAAATCATCACAAAAGGCATTTCAATCCATTGAGTATCCACTTAGCAGATTGCTTCATACTGGTCTAGACACAATAGATGGGGCTTATTTTCTGAGTGAATAGAGCTTTTAGGCTAAATCTTCGTAAGTGCAGTACTAAATGTAACAACAAATTTTACAAAGAATCCACCTAGAAATTTTTAACTAGAATTTTCTCGCGTCTTCACCTGCTTTAAATATGTTTTGCAACCGTAATTGTTTGCCAAATTTCAACAAAATCTGACTTGAAAGTTGCACTCACTACATAGTATAAAACAAAGTCGCTGCCCACTGTCTGTCCCTATGTATGCTTAGATCTTTAAAACTACGCTACGGATTTTAATGCAGTTTTTTTTAATAGATAGAGTGAATCAAGAGGTAGGGTTTTATGTATAATACATGCATAATGTCGTGGAGGAACACAGATAATTTTAGATTATTGACTTTTAGGCGGAACGAAGTTCGTCGGGTCATCTAGTAAGTAACAAACACATACGTAGATTCTCACGATCTTTCGCATTTATAATATTAATATTAATTAAGTCAATTTATTTTAAGATTGTAATAGCAAACGAACGTGCAATGTATTTTTTATCTGATTCAAGGAGCTAGCGAGCATGCAGTCCACCTGATGGTAACCAGTCACTGCCGCCCGTAGACATCTGCAAACAACTTCAGGCAGAACATGGGTTATATCTGAAGTAAATCACAGATGTGTTGCTAATCCCGAGGACTATGATGCGTTTTTGATGGTAAGTGACCACCGCCCAAGAACGTCTGTAATCAACCCCAAAATAAGATCTGGGATTGTTTACAGATGCGTTGGTACTCCTGTAATTGTAGGGTTGGTAATCCCTAAGGTTAGAACACAGCAGCACTGAACACTGCTATTTTTGGGAAGAAATAAGTGTGACGGTGATGCCTTCCCTAGTCAAACCCAAAAAGCAAACTGACACAGGTATTTTATTACTGTATATGTTTATATAATTATATATAAAGATAAATAAATGCTTTATTTCTGCATAATAGAAAATAAAATTCTCAGAAGTTGCCAAAAAAGAGGCGAAGAGAACGTAAAATTTCGAAATAATAAGATATAAAAAAAAGAAAAGAGGATACGGTATTATATTAAAGGAAAGACTACAAAGAACTTAAGATATAAGTCGTTTGTATCTTTAGGTAATGGCCTATGTAGTTCCGGGACCAGAATAGGACTACGGTACCCACTGCCTGTCGTAAGAGGCGACTAAAAGAGGCTTCCGGGGTTGCGGGCGGGAAGAGTGGGAGCTCGAACCGTCCGGTCGAGTGACCCCGGGAAGGACGGCGGCATGTGTGGTTGCATGTTGCCGTAAAAACCAGAAGGTTCGGTGAGCAGTTCACGCCCACCAGAGAAGAGCCCGATGGGGCACACGCTGAGGACACCGGCGGCGGTCAACTGGAGTTCCCGGAGTCCTCTTCGCAGCGTTGAGGTCGGCCACCGGGGGGGCTTTAGTGCGGTAAGAATCCCACATAACCCGCGTCGCTCCCACGACCTCGGGTACTTTTTGAAAGTTTCCCCCTCGAAAACAAAAAAAAAGGTAATGGCCTAAGCTCTCATATTCCGAGAGAAGACCCGTGCCTAGCAGTGGGACAATAATGGCTTGACGATATCTTTAGGTAAACGTTGTGGGAAAAATCAAACACCGCATAGCAAAATTCCGTATATAATCAAATACAGTAGACTAAGAACAAGCGACTAACATCGTTAGTTTCAGAGCACGTGCATCTGATGTCTCTGACCTAGATATACGGACAACACGTATGTAAAATACTTATATAGATACGAATTTTGAGAACTTTCTGTTAGTTTTCAATATGAAATAAGTTTTTGAGTTAAAGCTAACATCAAAGAGGCATGCATTTAGACAAATGTGAAATACACACGCTTTCTACACTCACTAGGATTTGATCCTGTGTCGTGGGTACCATGGACACACACAAGACGAATACATAAACACCCAGACCCAGAACATTAATATTTCATCATTCAGATACCTGTATGGCCGGGAATCGAACTCGGGACCCATTGCGCGTCAGACCGGTATGGTAACCGCTCCGTCACGCGGGTTGTCAAAAATATAATAAAATATAAGGTGGGTTTCTTCGACCGGTGACCACGTTTATGCACCCCCGATTGAACAGAGTGATGACTCGGAAGACAGGACCAGGAGAGGCCAATGTCATGATATCGAGGTGGAAACCTTCAAATGGTACCAGACGCCGAGGGAGCAACGCCGAGTTATGTGGGTGTTTTACCTCACTATAACCCCCCGGTGGCCATCCTCGGCTCTATGTGGAGGACACCGGGATCTCCAACGGACCGCCGCCGGTGTCCTCCAAGCGCGATACCCCCTTCGGGCTCTTCCCAGTGAGCATTGTACTCAGTGCGCCTCCCCGGTGTTTACGACAGCACGACAGCATCTGGCCACACATGCCGTCGTCTTACACGGGGTCGCTTGGTAGGACGGTTCGAGCTCCCACTCTTACCGCCCGCAACCCCGGT
Organism: Spicauda simplicius; assembly: GCA_949699795.1. Lineage (NCBI taxonomy): Eukaryota > Metazoa > Arthropoda > Insecta > Lepidoptera > Hesperiidae > Spicauda > Spicauda simplicius. Next base: position 6,934,105 of record OX453084.1, read on the forward strand.
AGTCCCTTTTAGTCGCCTTTTACGACAGGCAGGGTAATAAAATTTACCTAGCAGAAGCTAACTCTTGTCTCTACGACATAAACAAGATATTAATAAAAAAAACAATTTACAAGGAAAAAAGACTCGCTGACTTTCTTGCCGGATCTCAGTTGAGTTTAAGTTCCGATCCGGGGGTGGTGTCTGAAAGGAAAATAAATTTAACAATTAATAATTACCCGCGTAAAAACAACCTTTAATAAATAAAGATTTAAAAAATCATAAAATTTATTCTCATAAAAAAAATATATTTCTTTTGAAATAATATGTATTCCGCTCCGCTTATCACTTAGCCCAAACCTAACTAACAACTTAATATCGCTGTGTTAAACAGCGTCATCTGAGGTTGACGGCGTTGGATGTAACTCTAATATCTGAGCTTGAGTAAACAACGCCATATTTTTCATTGCTAAAGAAACATAAATAACAGTAAGTAACGTTAAATTATTTAAGACCCGACTGCTTAAAAACAATATGGTATTTTTTATAATCTCGTCAACCCATTATTGTCCCATTCTGGGCACGGTTCTTCTCTCAGAATGAGAGTTTTGAGAGTTAGAGTTGAGAGAGATTTGAGTTTTGAGATGATTTTTTATAAATTATTGTTTTAATCGTGTCGTCACTGTAATGTTGTTCTTGCTTTTGTGTCTATAAGACAAAAGGTTTGTGTCTTTTATGATATTCAATACAGGTCCATTTAAGATTATGCACTGTATTGATTGTTAGTGTATTACGTTGACCAAACATGTCCAACGTTTCAATGAAATAATTTAAGTTTTTTTTTTAGCGTCAAAAAGCAATACAGAATGTAATTGACACAATTGAATGTATTTCACACAAATGTAATATAGTCGATTCGACTATATTACATTCGTGTGAAGTTGTAAAGCGCATTTTTTAAACAAAATAATCTAGAAAAGTTGTAACACACATACTGAACAGTAGTATACTATAGTAAGTGACTTACCAACTTTTTGGATTGTGGCCTGTCAGTAAATCAACATTACGAGATAGCCGACACTAGTTACAATTAAAAATCGTAGGACCCTTTGTATTGTCCTAATTATTTTTATGCTAATCGAATAACTACTTTTACGTAATACATATTTTTATTGCTTCTCTGACCTATGCTTCAGCGTCGTGGTGTCGTGATACGTTACTTAAGACTCAAGAATCCTCTCGACGAAACCCTGTAATATTCCTTGCGATCTTGTCAATCATGAGACATACACGAGAAAAAGAATAATTCTGACATGTTCCAATTATTTTCCTACAAGTTCAGCAGAAACGATATGATTACGAAGAAAAAACTAACCTACAGAGTTTATTGCCGGATCTACTAATATTTAATGTATATATTTACATGCCCTATGCATTCATCTGTGTCCATCCATAGGCAAGACAAAATGAAGACATTGCATATCATAATGATAACTTCGGTCACGCCTATCACGGTGAATAAAACGACAGAATTTGCGCAGAAAATTAACAAAAACCCATAATTTCTTACAAACATCCACGTTTAGAATATTAGTCAGGCTATCAGGAGGAATTTAACAGCACCAAGTCAGCCTCGTGCTACGATTTTGTACGTTACATGAAGGAATAAGTTACAAGAAGCAGACGACCCGCGTGGCGTAGCGGTTACTACGCCGGTCTGACGCACAATGGGTCTCGGGTTTGATTTCCTGCCAGACAGGTATCTGAATGATCAGTTTAGAATCCTGTTCTGGATCTGGGTGTTTGTGTATTCGTCGTGTGTGTGTCCATAGTACTCAGGAGAAAATCCTAATGTCCGGCTATAAGAGTAGAAAGCGTGTTTTAGAAAGTATTATGCTATACTAGATGGCGCTGTCTACCATAAATGAATCCGCTCCGCTTCACACTAGGTGGCGCTGTTTTACATAAATGTATCCGCTCAGTGTCTCCCTTACACCACACCCTTAGACTTAATATCGCGGTGTTAAGCAACATCTGTGCTTGACGGCGTTGCGGGACAAAAATGTATTTTCATTCTGAGAATGTTCCGCGTTTGACATTGAATTTCAGTTTTAATGCAAGCCTGATTGTAAAAATGTTTCTTTTGCTTAATATTGTGTGTTTTATGTAAAGTGTTTAATGTGTGTGGCGAATACAAACATAGATTTTTTTTATCTGACTGAAGTAGCAAACGTCCACCTGATGGTAGGCGGTCACTTCCGCCCTGCGACATCTGTAATCAACTTCATACAGAACAAGGTTTCCACCTGAAGTCAATCACAGATGCGTCGCTACTCCCAAGGACTAAGATGGTCGCCTCCGATAAAAGTGTGCCGGCAACCACACCCTTCCATCGCAAGAATTGCTTCACGCTAGAAACAGGTGTGGCGGTGGTACTTCCCCAGACGAACTACACTGGTTCTGCCACCTATAACTTGGTCTTCAGTAGCAACGGATCTGATGGCAACTGTAGATCTTATCTGGGTAGATAAGACAGTGGCCACCTAACATCAGATGAACTGTATGCTCGTTTTTCACTACAATGTGATAAAAACATTAAAACCTCATGCAAGCAAAGCTCCTCATTAACGATTTTGATATTTGTTTTCACTACTCGAGGGTTCAAAAATTGGGACAATTTTCTTGTGAGCTATTACTTTATACTAGTCACCCGTCCCATCGGTCGAAATTCGACCGTAACTTAAATTAAAAAACTAAACTTCATATTGTCCAAAGTAGCACAAATATTTCTCTAATTTAAATAATTTGCAATATTTTTTAAGTTATTTTGAACACCCGTTAAAGAGATTTACCTATTAACTACGCTGCATTTAAAATAGCGGGTATTTTGACAAAGACATCTCACATTTTTGACGTTATGTGTTTCCATAGTAAGACATTGAATGTTTTATTTCGTTTATTATACATGTATTTGAGTTAAATGCACGGTAGTGTGCGTAATGTGTTTTTAGTTCAATTTATGTATGTTATATGCATTATTTGAAACAAATATTAGCAATCCGTAATCCTTGTCTACATCAACTATAACCGTGCGCAATTTCATACTCCTCCGTCCGCGGCAAGTATGTTAAATCGGATCACAAGTCTTTACTTCACGTAAAAACATGCGTGCGTACAAAGTACACATGTCAGAAGTGAAACTTCTTTGGCGAACTAATTTATAAATCTTGTTTATATTTATACAAATCTAAAACTTTAAATTTCCAAGATTAAGAGGAAGGGAAAAAGGCGTGATACGACGTTCGCTCTGTCTCACTTTTTCTCTCAATCTTTCTCACTCGCTTGCTCCCTACTCTCACTCCACGGCTAGTTGCTAGTGTTGTAAATACGCTCGAGTCGGCGCTATAACGCTCGAGTCAACGCTCGAGCACCTTAGGAGTGCTCGAGTCGACGCTCGAGCAGCTTGGCAACGCTCCATTCAGGACTCGAGCCGTTTCGACAACGCTCGAGCGCTGGCTTGAGCGTTTAGGTAAAAAAGCTCAATTATAGCGCCGAACTCGACGCTCGACTCGCGCTCGAGCGCGAGTCTTTACAAAGTATGCGAAGAACAAATCAGTTTATTAGTAACTATATATGGTATATATATATATTTATAATATTTGTAATAGACACACATAGTTTTATTTGTATTTTAAACCTCATTTAAACATAAAATTAAAAAAAATATTAACGATTTAACATAGTTTATGTAATTACTAAACAAAACAAAAAAGGTGATTTTCAGGTCAAAAAAGATCATTCTTTATTTTTCCACCACAACGTAACATTCGTGCTCTCAGGTTCAATTGACGAGTTGAAATAAATTTCGTTATGATGATAATATGAATAGGGTTGCCACCTTTTTTTCAACGATTAAAGTACTTTGGCTATAAAAGGTATAAAGAAAAAAAGTACATAGCCTCAAAATAAAGTACAGTTTATTTTATCCCAGTGTTTTTTAAGCTCCAGAAACCTTTAGATGGTTGAAAACCTAAAATGGTACGTGATGGTAGTCAGCGAAAAAAAGGTTAAATATACATAAAATTTGACGAGAAAAAAAAAGGTCACCAAGTATACATATTCTACTATTTTCTAAATAAGATAGCTATGAAACGTAGAAATGATACAATTTTTGTTTCACACAAAACTGCTTATAATCAAACTTTTTTAAACCTAGAAAATAAAGTATTTTCGCGTACCTACTTTATTTTTCTCATAAAGTATACACTACAATTACTCCAAATAAAGTATAATACTTTATAATAAAGTACGGGTGGCAACCCTAATTATGAACGATGTTGAAAATAAAATAAAGGTAAATTATAGCAAAAACGATTACCTATACGCCGATAAAAAAAATGTTTTCAGTTTTGTGTCCTGTCGTGATTTCGGGTGCATAGACACTCTCACGACGCGTTACAATAACTAAAGAATGCCCTCTCGTGAAATAATTATTAATTTACCCCCAGTAAAAATGATAACGCTTCGACGCTCAAGCGCGCAACTCGAGCGCGAGCCTCCGAGTCTTCAACGCTTACGAGTCCCAAACGCTCGAGCGCTCAACGCTCGTGCATTGAACGCTCAATAGCGCCGGCTCAACGCTCGACGCTCGACGCTCAGCGCTAATTTTTACAACACTACTAGTTGCTCATGCTACGTTCGCCCTGTCTTACTCTCTCTCAATCGGTCTCGTTCACTCTCTCTCTCTTTTCCGACACTTCCGTTGCATACCGGCGTGACGTTTCATCTGTAAAAAATTTACCCTCATGCGCTTAAAGAAGTTTCACTTCAATAATATATAGAGAAGATAGCAACATTCTATACCATACCAGTAGAACCACAAATATTACTATACTCCAGAACATTGAACATTCCAGACTAAAACTAACCCTAATTGCATTCTAGTACGATGCTGCTGGAATGCTTATTGGATACATTGTTATTATGCATAATTAATTTACGCATTGTATATGCAAATGATATTTGCTAACACAGTAGATTAGGTAAGATTGGTTTATGGTTTTACACTAATACTAGCGGAAACCCGCAGCTTCGCCCGCGTTAAAAAATCTATGTATCGATTATCCCGTGGGAATAAGATATTTTGCCACAGTAAAAAGTATCCTATATCTCAATCCAGAGTGTCTGCTAACTCCCTACCAAATGTTATGAAAATCGCTCCAGCCATTTAGACGTGAAGAAGTAACAAACATACACACTCACAAACTTTCGCCTTTATAATATTAGTATTTTTAAACTAATTATAGCTGAAACTTGCAGTTTCGCTCGCGTTATAAAAATCGATGTATCGGTTGTCCCGTGGGAATAAGATATTTTTCTACCGTAAAAAGTAGTATATATGTTAATCCAGAGTGTCAGCTAATTCCCTACCAAATTTCATGAAAATCGGTTCAGCCGTTTAGATGTGAAGAAGTAACAAACATACACACTCACAAATTATCGCCTTTATAATATTAGTATGAAGTATGATGAGGATAAAAGGATATATAAGGATAACTACAGGAGTAGGTACCAACGCATCTGTAGACAATCCCAGATCTTATTTGGGGTTACATAAAACATACAGGCGGGGTATTGAACCCGGAACCTCTTCAATTATTAAAAGCAAATGCATAAACATGACAAAGCATAATTGTGTAGTACAAAAATAGCCCTTTTACTCCGCCCTTGACCCACAATTCTATTCCTTTGGGTAACAAAGTTATAAAGGCTGACAGTCGAGTGACATAGCACTATTTGGAAGGGTGGTTTGATCTTCCACGAATAACAGCTGAAGCTAGAAATAAACATCTTATAGGTAACAATAATACTTAAAGATTTAATAATAATTATAATAATAATAATAAAAATAATAAAAATCTGTATTTTTCTTATCACAAAGCAATATTTTTAAACTATTTCTATAATAAGTTGGTTCTTGGTTATTACTATACTTTGTGAGAATCTAGAATCCGTACTAGGGTAACCTATATGACAGATCTCCAGGCCCTCACCATTCATTGTTGTATTTATTATCAGATTTTAAAAAAAGGCACTTTCTACACTCATAGCCCCAAACTACGATTTTCTCCTGTGTTGTGGGTGCCATGGACAACACAAAGACGAATACACGAACACCCAGACCCAGAACAAGAATCTAAACTCATCATTCAGATACCTGTTTGGCGGGGAATTGAACCCGAGAAATTAAATAACCCGTCAACTAAATATGTTTATTTCTGTAGCAATTCAAAACGTAAAAGAGTTTGATCTTTGTTAATAGATGGCGCCACATTATCGTAGAAAATGTCGTTTGAAATCAAATATTTAATCGTTGTTTAAATATCAATAATAATTACTGATTTATTATAACAATATTTAAAAATAACACATAAAAACATACTAATACACTTATTCTTTATTAAATCTTTCAATCGTTTCAAATTTATACAATAAAAAAGATTGTCAATTGATATTAACTCAGTTGTTGACATTTTTGATCGCGAATGCCGTTTCTTGGGCTATAGTTATGATTTATTTTCTATTAATTACATACCTATGGTGATGGTGCATTTTAATAGGCATTTAATTTAAAGATATTTAAAGTAAATCAAAAAATAAATGGTGTTGATAGTGCAGTTTTTCGGACTTCTTTTTTGACATATACCTACAAACTTGCGAACATCGAATAATAAAAAAAAATATTCAATTTCTTAAACATTATATTGAGATAAGTTTTTCTGGAGTGTCTAGTGTTATAAAAAAGTGTTCATTTTGTAATAAGTCAGCTCACAGGTATTACCCAGAAAGTGTGTGTGTGTGTGTGTGATAAAAGTAATCTAGGTTATGACTTCTCATGGATAAGGTAAGAATATTTTCGCTTTGCATTGACAATGCAGTAGGCATAAACATTTACATATAACTAGTCACCCGTAGCATCGGCCGAAATTCGACCGTAATTTAAATTAAAAATCAAATGTCATCTGACATTCTTGACGTTGTGTCTTTTCATAGTAAGACATTGAATGTTCTATTTCATTTACTAAGTACATATGTGTTTGTGACAAATGCAAGGCAGTGTGTGTAATGTGTTTTTAGTTGATTTTATGTATGAAAAATGCATTATTTGAAAAAAATATTAACATTCTGCACTCCTTCTCTACGTCCACTATAACCGTGCAAAATTTCATACTAATCCGTCCGCGGCATATTACTTAAAAATCCGTCACAAATTTTTGCTTCACGTATTAATATAATGATATTTATTAACCTAGAATAAATATTGAGTCACATCAGTTTTTTTGAATAATCTGTTTGATCTTTGAAATAGATGTCACAAAGTTGTTTTACATGGATAATTTTTGACCCAATTCTATGCTTATTTATTTATTCAACACAATTATTTCCAGGTAGTAAGTCTTTGTAAAAGCTATACTGGAATTTGACAAACATAAAAATGTATAAGAAACAGCGACATCTATGATGCTACAGCGGAACCTTCAAGCTATCGCTATTGCGCATCGCGGTTTTCTAACCAAATCGTACCAATTATTTCCCAAAGATGGCACTAAAACCAGTTTTACAACTAACGTGTAATGAAATGAAAATATTCTAGGACGCCGAATATAAATGTTCAAACAAATTGCAAATATACTTATTGATTTGCAAAGGTATATAATTAGTATGTAAATATTAATATTTCAATTTTACTTGTTGCAGAATCGACCAATCTTCAACTACGGATGGCAGAGAAAAAAATATGAACAGACTTAACGGAATCCTGAATCTAAAGACGCCGCTCATAAGCACGAAGACTTTGGGGTAAGTCTTTTCTATTTTAAAAAGTATATTAGGTTTTTTTATCTGTTTTTTATTCCAGGGCTGATTGTAGGTTGACGTTTTCGACTTGTTTATTTCATCCTAAAAGTTTGGTTTTACATTTTTCCGACTTGTTTATATTTTATCTTAAAAGTTTATGAAGACTTAACTAGATGGCGTTAAATCCAAATGTTTGGTGAACGTAACTTTGAATACAAAATTACGTAACTGGGTAGTATACCTGAATACAATTATAGACATAAAATATGATTATTACCAAAATGCGATTATAATTCGCAAAGAGTGGCAATTATAATAACATTCCTTAATTTGCATTAGTTTAGTAGAATGTGTAGTGCTACTTTAAAAGTATGAGAGTACAGTAATAGCCTAATCTTACGGGACAGGTAGGAATAACTAATTAACGTCGTCTACGTCTGAAGTGGGAAATAGTTTCGCATATAAATACATAATATATATAATGAAGTGGGCGTGACTTCAGGAAGGCCAGGGTCTTCATCACTATCCATTCTTGAAGTTTTCGAGTAAAAAGCAGGAATTATTCCTCTTCGATTTATTCAAAGTTGAGGAGGTCCGATCGATTCGACGGTTGAATGAGAATCTTCTTCTACCGGCAGGCGCTTGCCTTTTTATAATAGAGTTGGTTGACATGACTACAAATTTATGGAGGTTAAACGAAATTAACCTCTTTAAAGATCACATAATAATCCTAATTTAATGTACAAACAATTTTCGATCTTTAAACTAAAATAATTATTTTCGGCATAGTGTTTTTCATAAATACGAGGTTTCCCGCCGACATATATATATTTAATTATTTATTGATTTAAAATAAGTTTAATAAGTTTAATGTACGCTTAATGCTATAAGAATTTTCTACTTGTTAATGTTTAAGCTAAATAGAAAACATGCAAAGTGAAATTGTATAGAATAATTAGGTAGGTATATGAAATTAAAGGTTACTTAACAAAATAAATAAATTACGAATAAACATACACTACCCAAGGGCTGGTACGGATTTTTGCCCAAGAATCAGTTTGGCCATACAAAGAGGTAACGCCGCCAGCATTCTTGGGACTCTCCCAAGAGGCAGCGATATGGACTCTTTGTTTTATTTATAATTCTTCGAGGTGCTAGAACCAGTGTAGTTCGACCGGGGAAGTACCACCGCCACGCCTGAAGCGCCATAGCGTGAAGCATTTCGATAGAAGGGTGCGAGTGCCGGCACACTTTCACATGAGGCGACCATCACAGTCCTCGGGAGTAGCAACGCATCTGTGATTGACTTCAGATGGAACCCATGTTCTGTATAAAGTTGATTACACATGTCCATGGGCGGCAGCGGCCACTAACCATCAGGTGGACTGCATGCTCGTTTGCTACTTCAGTCAGATAAAAAAAACTTTTTATTTATATTGTTTTCATAAGATAAAAAAATGTTTTATTTATTTTTAATATTTTATTTTGTATATAGGTACTGTAAATAGATTTGTTTGTTACGTAAATTTATATAAAACTATTACACATTTATTTCAATTACAATAGCAATTTGAGAAAAAAATAAAGCCGCGTATCAGAGCTGATGATATTTTTTTAGATCTTCACCTTTCCTAGGGTTCAATAACCTATCTATACCTCATATGAGCTACCGTATAGCCTAGTTCTAGGCGATGGGTGCCGTAATGTAAGATTCATGTCGTCCCTGATAAATGTCTTCCGGTGAACGTGAGTGTGGTGTGAGACTGAAATTTTTAAACCTATTTCTTACATCTATCTTTTACTGACATTTTAATGTATATGTAGATTGCATTTATTTTTGATAAATTCAATGGATTTTAATGAAATAATTACTAAATGTTGCCACTTTACATCGACTGTAGATTGTTTTCTGTAAATTATTACTTATCCTTTAAAAATCTGGTGTTTTAGAAGTAAACAAATTGAAAGACAAAAAAATCTAAGAAATAGATATTTTTGTATTATTACTTGATTCTTAATCGTCCAGTCTAACAGTTTTTCTTTGACATGAGCGAGTAAGTAACGACAATAACGCTGTCGCATATTGAAATAATTATACATGAATCTAAACTCATCATTCTGATACCTGTCTGGCCGGGAATCGAACTCGGGACCCATTGCGCGTCATACCGGTATGGTAACCGCTGCGCCACGATTATTAGGTTGGCCACAAAAGCGTTATTATAGATCCAAGAATATTTCATGTAAATCGTATCAGTGGTTCTATCGTGAGTAACAAACCGACACAGCATCTCATATTTATATATTAGTATAGATTTTCATCCAAACAAAAGAAGGCTTTCCTAGGGTTCAATAACCTATCTATACCTCGTATGAGCTACCGTATAGCCTAGTTCTAGGCGATGGGTGCCGTAATGTAAGATTCATGTCGTCTCTGATAAATGTCTTCCGGTGAACGTGAGTGTGGTGTGAGACTTAACCATTTTTAAACCTATTTCCTACGTCTATATTTTAAGCACCATTTTAACGAAGACTGGGTTTTTATCTTTTAGACTATTACCCGCGTAGTAGCATGTGTTAAAATGTAACGAAATTAGATTGTAGTAACTTTTGATAGAATAGGTAACAAACACTCTTACATACTTACAAACCTTAGCATTCATCTATATCTATACTAATATATAAAGCTGAAGAGTTTGTTTGTTTGTTTGTTTGTTTGAACGCGCTAATCTCAGGAACTACTGGTTCGAATTTAAAAATTCTTTTTGTATTGAATAGACCAATTATCGAGGAAGGCTTTAGGCTATATAACATCACGCTGCAACTATAAGGAGCGAAGAAATAATGGAAAATGTGAAAAAAAAAACGGGGAAAATTATTCATTGTTTTTGCGTCGTTTTATCGTATATCGTAATAATACTTTCTAAATACGCGGACCAAGTCGCGGGCACAGCTATAATTAATAAGATAAGCAGATTTGTTGCACTTGCTATTTCAATTCTGCAAAAGTCTAGTTCCATCCATCCATCCATCAGCCCGTTGAGGTCCACTGCTGGACATAGGCCTCCCCTAAATGACGCCACTCGGTCCTGTGCCTTCTGAATCCAACGGTTTCCCGCTGTCTTCTTCAGTCTAGTTGTTCAATGAAAATTCTTTCTCCATATCATAAGGTATTTATATTATTTGCGGGTATCCCATATGGAAACCATTTGCGTCGAGTTGGGTTTCCTATTTACAAATAAACTCGTAAATAGCGAGAACTCATAGTCAGTAGGGAACCTGAAGAGAGCGTAGTGATAAGCGGTAGCGAGTTAGAAAAAGAGGGTGAAAATCGGTTGTCTGTAAAGTCGGTTTACTGAAGATAGTTAAAGTCGGTTTACTGACGATAGTTGAACGTGACAGCGTCATAAGAAAATACTGATGGAATGGTTGCATTTTTCAAAAGAAAATTTTAATTTTGTTTGATAAATATTTTGTACGGATATAGGAGTTAAATGAAAATCACAATGCAATTGATCAAGTTACATTTATTTGTACACATAAATACAATTATGTCATTTTTTTGATATAATTGTATTTATATTTTTATATTGTTTATTGATGCAAATTTAAAAAAGCGTTTATTTAAATAAATGATTATATAATCTCGACCAACTGAAACCAATCTACTAAAATTGAAGTTAGTTAATAGTTTTCGGTAGTCGATTTTTTTAAATTAAATAATTTAACTATTAGACCAGGGTCGATAATTTTTAAAACCAATTAAAATCGCAGTAGGATGAAACCCATTAGAAAAGGAGGGGAATATTATAGAAATGAAGGGAAAAATAATTTACGGGCGATCTGAGGTCGGGAAGGGGATGGGGGTGAGTCTTTAAGGGTAAAAAACGGTTTTTCTCGATTTCCGGCAAAACTAAAAGTCCTATCGAAAAAAGTCAAATCAGATCGCCCGTAAATTATTTTTCCCTTCATTTCTATAATATTCCCCTCCTTTTCTAACGGGTTTCATCCTACTACGATTTTATTTCACTTTTTATTATTTTTAAAGGCTTCTACCCTGGTCTATATATGATTTTTGATACAATGTGTTCTCGGTCTAAATTTCTGTCAATGATGTTTGGGTTCAATGTAGGCACTTACTGTCGTTTCGTATTTTCCTCGGATTGGACCTTACTTGTTTGGAGGCTTCATATTATTTTAGGAGTGGCCACATTTTTGGCGTAACACGTATTTAGACGCGTTGGGAGTGAATTTTGTGAAAAAGGTAAAGTTATTTAGATATAAAAACATTTGTTCTTAGCTGTCTGTCTATTTTCTTATTATTGTGTTTTTGTTAACTGATTGTCGTCAGTACTTTGTACTAATATTTAAAAAAGGAAAACTTTGTATTTTTGTATGTTTGTCATGAATTAACTTAAAAACTACTGAGCCGATTTTAAAAATTATTTCACCATTAGAATGCTACATTACCCCTGAGCAATATAGGCTATAAGTTGCGTACAAATGTTCACAGGCGGCAGTGATCACTTACCATCAGGTGGACTGCATGGTTTTTTGCCACTTCAATCATCACTACAGAGTATAAAACAAAGTCGCTTCTCGTTGTCTGTCCCTATGTATGCTAAGATCTTTAAAACTACGGTACGGACTTTAATGCAGTTTTTTTTAAAGATAAAGTGATTCAAAAGGAAGGTTTTTAATACAAGCATAATATAATGGAGAAACACTGATAATTTTAGATTTTCGATTCTTAGGCGGAACGAAGTCCGCCGGGTCAGCTATTGTTATTAGGGATTGCAATCCAGCCTCATTTTCAATCCGGCTGTTTTTTTCTCAATTCGGCCGGATCCGACCGGATCCGGCGGCATTAATCGAACGGTTAAAACATGTAAAAAAAAGTATCGATTTCTAACGGTAATTATTTTTGTAATGTGGCGGAGGAGGTCCGGATCCGGTGGTGAATTGGTACCGGATCCGGTTAGTGTAAATTTGTGCCGGATCCGCCGGATGACGGGATCCGGTTTTCCGAATTGCAATCCCTAATTGTCATATATAAGAAAAGTAAAAATATGTTTGCAAGGTTTAACCTACACATAAGGGTCATTTATGTATTACGTAAGCACTAAAGAGGGAAGGGTCTTTCCTGTGTCTGTTTTTGATGACACGCGGGCCGACGGGTGCTGGGTGTTGTCAGCAACTTTTATTTATGACTACATGTTTTATACGGTTTTATCCAAGTATTAAATGTAGCACTTCAAGTTGTTGTAAATTTTAATTGGGTATCAATTTATTTTGATGAAATAAATTGATATAATTTTGACCTGGTGCCTTCGTCACCTTTTCTTCATCGCACCACTCGTCGAAGGATGAAGTTCCATCCACACCAACTGGCTCGTTTTTGCCACGGACGTGCAAGTTGTGAAATGAGCTTCCTCCTGAGGTATTCCCGGAGCGCTATGACATGGGGTTCTTTAAGAAAGGTGCGAAAAGACCTCTCCTCCAAAGCCGGCGATGCATTGGTGACTCCTCTGGTGTTGCGAATGTCCATAGGCGACGGTACATTCCATCAGGTAGCCCGTCTGCCTTATCGTTAGGTTAAAGTATAAAAATAAATAAATAATAATAACTCAATGTTACCACAAAATATGGAGTTTGCCAGGTTCTAGAAATGTAGTTCGACCGGCGAGGTACCACCGCCACATCTATTTCTAGTGTGAATCCACCTATTTGAAGCATTTCTTGTGTTTCAATGGAAACCCTTCCTTGCTTTGTACTATAACAAATATAATTTACTTGTCACTAAGTAAGTAAGTGAAATGAAATGAAATGTCTTTATTTTGCATAGGCCTTCGGGGGCGCTTACAAATTGTCAGTTACATTTATATATTTTTTTTTACAATACACCGGCTCGGAACACGCTGAGAAGATCCGGCAAGAAACTCAGTGGGTTTGTCTTTTTTCTTTCTTTTTTTTTAATTTTTTTTATTTGCCATCTTGTTGGGTAACAAAAGTTAGCTCCAGTATCCTGCCCTACGCGTAGCTATTTATGGATGGTCATAACGACCATATATTTTTGTAATACAACCTTACGTCCATGATCTAAAGTTGTATTTACAACGCTTTAAGCAAGGAGCAATAAAATTTCACTACTGAAATGAGCGCTCAATATTGAAATTGAGCGCTCTTTTTCACCGGACAGTTTTGAGACGCTGAATGTGTATCTTGGGTTTTTCTGTATCGATGAATATTCTTAACATTTTATCGTCTATATGTATATAAAACGTATTTTTGGAAATGTGCAGCTGAAAACCACCCACAGATAAAGCCCGAGAGGCGATTTATTTGCAATAAATCAGACTGTCGCTGGGAATTGCGATGACAACGGGTATCTATTTTGATAAATGGATTGGTTTTATTACCTCCATTTTCAAAGTGTAGAGGTGTTGTCATTTAAGTGTTAAATCGTGAAGTTAAAAAACCGGTAAAGAGCGAGTTTCATTTAAGCACACACACCCACGCTTTCTACACTCATAGTCCCACTGTGTCATGGGTACCATGGACACACACAAGACAAATACACAAACACCCAAAACATGAGTCTAAACTCATCATTCAGTTACCTGTTTGTCCGGGAATTGAATCCGAGACTCCTTGCGCGTCAGACCGGTATGGTAACCGCTCCGCCACGCGGGTCGTCAAGACACCGTTGTTAAGCACCGATTTATGGTTTCGTACCGTTATTTATAAATAGAAGGAAAAAAAAAACCGTTGTTTGGGGAGCTCAGTTATGTTGGTGGCGGCCGGAGGTCGCAGGGAAACTTAAATCATTCTTAACATTTAATTATACTAAAATATTAACTACATTTTAACTTAAAACTAAAGGGGTGAGACCGAGTCAATGTTAGATCTCGAAATGCCGTGGATTCTCACAATATGTGGGAACGTTCTCGGTGCTGCGTCGGCTCCTCGGGTTGCTGGCTGGGTCGCGATGCACTAGGGCTGTGCATCGGCGTTAGGGTTATGTAAAAGCTCTCTAAACATTTATTTTATTCTATTTTTAGTGTTTGTTAATATAGCGGCAATAAAATACATTATCTGTGATAATTACAACCCTCTAGATATCACGGTTAATGAGATGCAGCTTGGTGACAGACAGACAGACAAGTGGACAAACAGATACTAAAATAGTTTTGTGTCATGTGGGTTGTAAATGTCACTAGGGTTTTCCCTGAAAGAATGGGTTTCTTTTAGACCTTTAATGTATAGTAAACAACCACTCTGGACAGTAGGTTTTTATTCTCTTACTAGTTTATTAAGTTTACAGGTACTAGAACCAGTGTAGTTCGATCGGGGAAGTACCAGTTTCACACCTATTTCTAGCGTGAAGTATTTTAGCGTTTCGATGGAAGGGTGTGGTTGCCGGCACACTTTTATATGAGGCGAACATCGTAGTCCTCGGGAGTAGCAACGCATCTGTGATTGACTAGATTGATAGATTGAACCCATGTTCAATGTGAAGTTGTTTTCAAATGTCCATGGACGGCAGTGACCACTTACCGTCAGGTGGACTGCTTGCTCGTTTGCTACTTCAATGATATAAAAAAAAACGTGCAGCATTCGGGGACTTTTTTTTCCGGGACTGCCGCGGTAAAGCTATTGCATAACATTTTTTATAAACTTATGCAATTATAATAATTTATTTATGTAGAACATCATCATATAATGCGCTACAGCCGCGGGTGGGCCTTGGCCTGGTCCAGAACATTTCTTCAGTCCAGTCTATTTTGGGCTTTCTCCCTCCATCTTGTCACGCCCACAGTTTTTAGGTCTTGCATGACTCCATCTGGTCACCTGAGTTTTTATGTAGAACAGTGATAGCCTAATGATTGAAACTTGCCCTGATCGGGAGGTCCGAGGTTCAAAGCCATTCATGCACCACTAATTTTTCTGAATTATTTGCGTATTAGAAATTATTTATCACTGCTTTTCGGTAAAGGAAAACATCGTGAGAAAACCTACACACCCGAGAGTTTTCGGAGGTGTTGGAAGTCTATTTTTTTTTTACCTCTCGTCAAAGACAAGTAGAGATTTTTTGTTAGTACTTTCTGGTTTAAGGTTTTCGCAATTTTATACGGGCGGCCTTGGTCAGGATTTTACATTAAATTGTTTTATTTTGTAGGGTATAAGAGTTGAAACATGACGTCAGTGATGGAGATTTTTAATTTTTTATTTATTTATTTATTTTTAGTCCACCAATTCACCATTGGCCAGCGCGGTGGACTATGGCCTAAAACTCTCTCATTCTGAAAGAAGACCCGTGTCCAGCAGCGGGACAATAATGGGTTAACGAAATATTACAAGTATTGTTTCTGTTTTGGTCGACCATTGCAAAGTACATTGCAAGGTATGGACGAAAACATCACCAATGATTGTTTGGAAAAACGCAATAAACTTGTTCTAAGGGCACTCGGATTGATTGCTCATTCGCTACTTCATATTGTACAAAAAATCTACCACTTTTTCCTTTAGATAAAATAAATTTGTCAGAACATAAAACTGCAAATAGGGATTGCAATCCGGCCTCATTTTCAATCCGGCCGGATCCGACCGGATCCGGTGGCATTAATCGAACGGTTAAAACAGTGTAAAAAAAGGATCGATTTCTAACGATAATTATTTTTGTAATGTGAAATCTTTGTCTAAATATACAATCACCGGATCCGGTGGAGGTCCGGATCAGGTGGAGAATTGGTACTGGATCCGGTTTGTGTAAATTTGTGCCGGATCCGCCGGATTACCGGATCCGGTTTTCCGGATTGCAATCCCTTACTGCAAAGTTGCTTATTTTTTTCAATTTAGAATTGAATTTGAGTAACTCTTTCCATTTTGATTTTCTGTACCGTGAAATTGATTTCATTTTAATAGTTTTCTGTGATTAATGTTACTATCGCTTATGGGTGAGGGCTCAGTCGAACCTTTTACCTTATATATTTAACTAGTGACCCGTCGCAACGGTCGAAATTCGATCGTAATTTAAATTAAAAAACTAAACTTCATTTATTGGCCAAAGTAGCACCAATATTTCTTTAATTTGAATAAATTTTAATAATTTTCAAAATATTTTGAACGCACCCGTTTAAGGTAAAACGAGGTTTATTAACTAGGCTGGATTTAAAAGCAATAGCGGTTATTTTCAGAAAGACATCTGTCATTTTTGTCGTTATGTGTTTTCATAGTAAGACATTGAATGTTCTATTTCGTTTATTATGTATTGTGTTTGTGTCAAATGCAAGGTAGTGAGTGTAATGTGTTTTTAGTTGATTTTACGTATGTTTTATGCATTATTTCAAAGAAATATTAGCATTGCGCAATCCTTCTCTACATCAACTATAACCGTGCATAATTTCATACTCCACCGCCTGCTGCAAGTATCTTAATTAAGAAACATAAGCTTTTGCTTCACGTATTAATATACAGATGCTTTACTTCAGACTAATGGCAGCCACACACGATACAGTATACTTGCGCAAGTCTGGACTTGCTCAAGTATACTGTATCGTGTGTTGGAAGATAATTGCGCAAGTTGTTCCCTTGCACAAGTTCTTTAAAAAGTTCCAAATTTCAATTCTCAAATTGTGCAAATTTGCATTTGCACAAGTTTACATAAACGTGTGTGAAAGCGCGCGCAAGTTCAGTACTGTCTTTGGGTACAAATTTCAATTCATTCAACAAACTGATGTACGAATAATGCTTTCTTTTTCTTAACCAGTCTTTAGTCTATATTGTTCGATTTATCTTGAGAGTTTTCATTTTTTTCGTAGCTAAAATAAAGTCAACTAATACCACTGCATCATCCATACCACAAAACAACACAACCAGGTAGCTCACTTTCAAAAAATGATATTGTTTTAATTGGAGCAGATACGCACGCTTGTACGAATATCAGTGAAATGATTTTTGCAAGCATACTTGAGTCGTTTATGGTCGTCATCGAAATACGAGAATTTGTACAAGTCCAATCTTGCGCAAGTATACTGTATCGTGTGTGGCTGCCATAAGACGGTCAGTTTATATGGAAGCAAGCCGTCAACTTTACCTTTCCATCGAAACGCATGAATCGCTTAACGCTCGAAATGGGTATGACGGTGCTAACTCCCCGGTTCAACCATGTCATTTTCAAGGTGGTAGAACCAGTGTAGTTCGACCGGGGAAGTACTACCGCCACACCTATTTCTAGCGTGAAACATTTCTTGCGTTTCGATAGAAGGGTGTGGTTGCCGGCACACTTTCACATGAGGCGACCATCATAGTCCTCCGGAGTAGCAACGTGTCTGTGATTGACTTCAGATGGCACCCAAGTTCTATATGAAGTTGATTACAGATATCCATCGTATCATACATTAATTAACACTGCTTTTCGGTGAAGGAAAACATCGTGAGGAAACCTACACACTCGAGAGTTCTTTATAAAAAAAAAAAATTCTCGGAGGTGTGTGAAGTCCACCAATTCGCACTTGGCCAGCGCGGTGGACTATGGCCTAAACTCTCTCATTCTGAGAGAAGACCCGTGCCCAGCAGTGGGACAATAATGGGTTGACGACGAACAGATATCCATGGGCGGCAGAAACCACTTACCATTAGGTGGACTGCAAGCTCGTTTGCTACTTCAGTTAGATAAAAAAAATTACATTCTATATTTTCCAAATTTAGCTTACTATTTTGCAAAAGGAGATCTAACAGCAGATTAGGTGATCACGTCTGGAAATTGATCGTGCTTCGGTAGTTTCTGTCTGGAACTTGTATATATGCATGATAATGAAATGAAATGTCTTTATTTTGTATAGGCCTGCGGGGGCACTTACATTTTTTTTCTTACACTACCACCGGATCGGAATACGACCTCAACTGAGAAGATCCGGCAAGAAACTCAGCGGGTTTGTCTTTTTTTCTTATTTATATTCATTTTTTTAATATTATTACAATCATGTTTTTTTACATGGTAATGAAAGTTAGCTCCAGTATCTTGCCTTACAGTTCAGTAAAAGAGAGCCCTGTTTGGCAAGATACGCTACACTTTGACATTTATTAAATATACTATAGTAATGCATATTATTGCTCAGTCCCAAGCTGTTTTGTCTTCTATGTAATCAGAAATTTTATAATACGCTTTACGGCAAAGTTTAATCTTAATCAATGCTTTGAACTTATTGAGAATATTTCGAATGAAATCCACCAATTCGCAATTGGCCCGCGCGGTGGACTATGGCCTAAACTCTCTCATTCCGAGAGAAGACCCGTGCCCAGCAGTGGGACAGTAATGGGTTGACGACGACGAGAATATTTCGAAGGCATGATTCAGAAATACTAGTGGCGCCCTCTCTTGGAGTTACGGGAAGTAGCCATACTATATGCTTTCCTTTGGGAAGCTTTTTAAAAACACTAAGCGCAATTTTAACACAATCGTATTGTTGAAAAATCCGCTTCTCGCTCCGCTTATGAATACGCTGCTACTATTAATCTACATCCAAATGCTACACCCCACTGAGTTGTAAACCTTAACATTAATTTATTCTTGGCTTCAGATAGAATATGTTGAAAGGCTTTGGGAACAACTGGAAATATCAAAATTAAGGTAAAGTTTCTTTTGAGTCTTTTGACATTACTGCCTCTTCTGTTTCTGACTCAAAATGTTTTTTCTTTATTTGACTGAAGTAGCAAACAAGCATGCAGTCCACCTGATGGTAAGTGACCAGACCCAGACCCAGAACAAGAATCTAAACTCATCATTCAGATACCTGTCTGGCCGGAAATCGAACGCGGGACCTGAATTTAGATTCTTGGTTCTTTTTTTGATTATTTCTCGCTCTGGGTGTTTGTTTATCCATGGCACCCACGACACAGGGGAAAATCCTAGTGTGGGACTACGAGAAAGCGTATAAATATTTCACACGTGTTTTCTATCGATAGAGTTCCTTGCAAACTATCAATAGAGCTTACAAGCGTACATTTTATGTAGAGCTCTCTCTATCAGCTTAAGAATTCCTTGAATCCAGTCTTGTAAGCTTTCTTCCACGGAAATAAATCAAAAAGTAATATTCAGCTCTACATTTCAAAAAGGAAATTGGAAAGTTAAAAGAAAATCAGCTGAAGCAAAAGTAAGATATAGTTTGAAATGTAAGACAGAAATAATTAATTACGTTTCTTGTTCACGTACTGATTGAAGCGATAGCGTAGTGGTTGACACTTTCTTCCCATCGGGAGGTATGAGGTTCAATCCCAGATTTATGGTGAAGGAAAACATGAGAAAGCCTATACACCTTTTTTTATCTGATCGAAGTAGCAAACGAGCATGCAGTCCACGTGATGGTAAGTGGTCACTGTCGCCCATGGACATGTGTAAGCAATTTCAAATAAACATGAGCTTTATCTTAAGTCAATCACAGATGCGTTGCTAGTCCCGAGGACTACGATGGTCGCCTCATATAAAAGTGTGCCGGTTACCACACCCTTCCATCGAAACGAAAGAAATGCTTCACGCTAGAAATAGGTGTAGCGGTGGTACTTCCACGGTCGAACTACACTGGTTCTACCACTACTTTCGAGATTTTCTTATACAAACATACTGAACAGATTTTGTATATACAAAGATAAGATTTATTTCCAAAAATAAAAGCGTACAGAAACCTCAGTGTAATCCTCGTGAATTTATTATTTACTATACGAATGTATGCTTCATCTTAATCATAAAATCTTACGAGATAACATCTGTGAGCAGCTTTCATTAGACCCTACGAATGTATGACGGCACTCCGATTTATATGAGGCGTGGATTATTTTCGGTAGCATTTCGTGATATTTTGTTTTATGAACGCAAAGGGTTGTAGATGGGTTGTATCATTTTTAACATTGAAGTCGCAAACGAGCGAGAGAAGACTGTATGTGAACCTAGTAAGCGGTCTCTGCCGCCCATGATTATCCATCATTTATATGATGTATCCCCGCACATAAGTTGCAAGCCTCTTTTTAAAGACCTGAAACTCCTAACGTTGACGAGTATATATATATATTCGAAGTATGCGTTTTTGTCAGGACGAACATGCATCTGTTTGAAAAAAAGGTGAAAAATGTAAATTTGCAACTCGGCATCCAAATCGACTATGCTTACCACCCTCTCGAACAGCTATGCGGTCCAGAAACGCATATCATATGTGTGTTACTATATATAATAAAATACCAAATAAATTTAAAAAATTAACTGTGAATAAATTTAAAAAACAACTACATGAGTGGCTCGTTGAAAAATGTTTTTATACTTTGAAAGAATTTATGCCCTAATCATTATTTTATTCTATCAATATTATAATTGACAATAATTAAACAATACCATACTGACTCTATAAAAATGTATTTTGCACGCCAAATATGGCAAATGTGAGAAACTTTTAAATTGTGTACAAACCTTCTAACCACATTTATGCACATAAATAATTATGACTATGACATGGACTTAAGCAACTTCATATGGAACATGAGTTCAGGGATTCTGTCTTAATTTAATATACGTGCGTTGCAATTCCCGAGGACTAAGATGGTCGCCTCACAGTGTAGTTCGACCGGGGAAGTACCACCGCCACACCTACTTTTGGCGTGAAGTATTTCTTGCGTTTCGATGGAAGGATGTAGTTTCCGGTACACTTTTACATGAGGTGACCATCATAGTCCTCGGGAGTAGCAACGCATCTGTGATTGACTACAGATAGAACTGTTCTGTATGAAGTTGACTACAGATGTCCATGAGCGGCAGTGGCCACTTACCATCAGGTGGACTGCCTGCTCGTTTGCTTATTCAGTCACATACAAAAAATAAAATAAAAAAAGTCTAATAAAGTTCATAGATTGAAAATTGTGTTAATCAGATAATGGTCGTTACTATGACTTGCTTAATTCTAAAAAAAACCGACTGCTTAAAACGAATCAATCGCTCATTTGGATTTTGAGTCAAAACAGCAATATAAAAATATTATAATCCCATACTAATATTATAAATGTGAAAGTGTGTTTGATTGTCCCTCTCTCACGTCGCCACATAGCTATTATGTGATATGCTTTATATGCTGGAAGATAGGAGGGCGGAGAGCGACGTAGGCTACATTTTACCGCGCTCTCTCATTCCCATGAAAATATCAATGTTTTGTTATTTGCATCTGCCCCCCCCCCCGCCCCCCTTTTTTTGATAAAGGCGCCATACTGAAAAATTATATTGCTTACGTAACTCTGCAAACTAAGACGATCCTGATGATACTTTGTTTGCTACAATCTAACAAGCCATTTGGATTGTAGCGCGTACAAAAAATAGGACATATATACAAACTGTTTGTATGTGTGTTTGTTTGTATGTACTTTTTTGGCACACATTGCAAGACATAGTCGGCAACTAAAACGTAAACGTGCACCGTACTTTATAGACTTTATAGGGCGAAAACGTAAACAATGATCGTTTTGAGTAAACTTTTTTTTTAATTTATTTAATTACCTTACAGTGATCAAAACATACATAATCATATTGTCCGCCAAACTACAAGTGTAGTTTGTAGGCGGAGAAAGCTCTCATTTTCTTGCATTCTTATAACTATCTTAAAACTATCCTGTATCTAATTAACTAATCGCCATAATACATACATGAAATACCTGCATATATAATTTTAACTACATACACACGTACACGTACATATTATATACATGGACGTATATACATACGTATCCATACTTACACATACACACATATACCTATTAAGTTATGGATTCTAAATAAAAATCTTTTACTTTGTTTTTAATTTGACGAAAACTAGTAGCTCCTGATAGAATGGGAAGGGAATTCCATATATCCGGTTCAATAAAACTTAATAATACTGAATAAACTTGAACTAATTCCACAGATCAAAATAATTGTTAAGCAACGAACATCCATTTCATTCCATTACTCACCCCTTAAGGGTCAATATTCTGTGCACTTCCCATTAATTATTAGACCTGACGGAATGTCTGTAATCCGGTGTTATAATCAACGCTGTGCACTTGATATGCAAATTTAGATCTTATTCGCTCGGAAGACGGTACGTGCTGGATTTGGTTTGAGGCGAGCTGACATACGGGTGGTAAGGTTGGAGATTAGAAATACGTTCTTTTTATTAGTAATTTAACAACTTTTTTGTTTCTCATGTTATTATTATTTGTAATTATTAATTTCTTAGCTTCACTAATTCTACCGACGTGACCATCGCCGATACAATACAATACGTAATTGTAATCTAGGCTTAATAGAATCTTTTTTTTTGCTTTTTTTTCCTTTTTACAAGTTACAAAGTTACAACTTATGTAGACCAGTTTATTGTTATATCGCATATCTGAATTTAACCGCTCCGATTCTATTATTATTATTTTCTATCCACATTCGGGCACTGTCGATGTATTGGATATATATGTCGGAAATGGCGGTATTGTGGCAACACCGGAACGCCAGCGCCATCTAGTGGCGTTCGATGAAGTTAGGGTTGTACCAATTTAATGGCCGACACCTCAGTCTATCGTTGACGGTCGGCCGAAGCAGACAACTCTAAAATCATCCCGCGTTCTTAGTGCTACGATTACTTGCCTACTTAATTTAGTTTGATTAATTCAGTGATTGTAACAAGTTTAATTCGGCAATATACTGTGTGTTAAAAGCAAGTCTGCAATTAATTCTCGTGCTAACATTCCCTATCAGAGCCCACAGTAGGTTATCCTGATACGATGAGCGAAAAAGAACCACCCCCTCCGTCATATTGCTTATCGAATCATTGATTTAAAAGCTATCTCCTTCTGCCTAGACTTGAGTCGTCACAGCTCTGGTCGAGATGTGCGGTATATTACATTGTCTCCTGTTGCCTGGTTGTTTGCAGAGGTTGCCTCGAAGTACGTTATAGCGGTACGTGGTAGAACTCTTATTCTCATATATTAATACGTAAAGCGAAAATTTGGGTTCCGTTTAAAGATACTTGCCGCGGATTGAGAAGTATTAATATAGCACGGTTATAGTTTATGTAGCAAAGAAAAACGAAACGTTAATATTTTTTTCAAATAATGCAAAAAATATACATAAAATCACCTTTTTTTTTGTTCTCGAGGGGGAAACCTTCATAAGGTACCCGACACTGTGGGAGTGACTCAGGGTTATGACGGATTTTTACCGCACTAAAACCTCCCTGGTGGCCGTCCTCGGTGCTCAAAAAAGAGCCCGTTGCCCCATCGGGCTCCACCCAGGGCGACTGGGCCCACCGCTCAGTCTAGTCTTTAGTCAATCTTCACGACGGTATGCGACCTCACATACCGTCGTCCTTCCCGGGATTGCCTGACCGAACGGTTCGAGCTCCCACTCTAGCTGTGCAACCCACGCAGCTTAATACTTAATGCTTGCTTGTCATCCGCTCCATCCGTATGTACCACCCAGTTCGGCACAGTAATTTATCTTACTTGTCTGTCAAGCCTGCCAGCCTCAAACGGACGGTTCAGGCCGGATCTAGCTGTATAATGCAGGCTGCATTTAAGAGCTCTTTGCACTGCTCACTTTACATCGTCATGTTTGGCTTTGTCTGTGCTTATGGGTGTTTTTGGTTTTTGAACACGCTTTCTACACTCATAGCCCCACAGTTGGATTTTCTCCTGTGTCGTGGGTACCATGGACACATACAAGACGGATACACCAACACCCAGACCCAGAACATGAATCTAAACTCATCATTCAGATACCTGTCTGGCCGGGAATCGAACCCGGGACCCATTGCGCGTCGGACCGGTATGGTAAACGCTCCGCCACGCGGGTCGTCAATGTCGCAAGTATTTCCCAAATATATGTTACAACTGTTAGTACACGTGCACTAACAGTTGTAACATATATTTGTGAAATACTGGTAAATAGTAATGATTATGTATCTTGTTTTATCTATGTTATATTATTATGTAAACCCCGCGGAAGAGCAGAGCCTCCTAACACAGGCATATTTTGCTTAAAAGGAGGCTCTGGCAACCTATATTGTAATGAACCTAAACTGACAAGCAATAAAGTATTTCTATTTCTATTTCCGTGCTCTTAGTGAAAACTGGTGTATGTAAGCTTTACTTTTGCTACAATACAATTATATCTCATTGAAATAAAAAGCGAGCATGCAGTTCATTACCCATGCACATTAGTAAACAACTTGGGTTCTATGAAGTCAAACTCGCGTTCCTACTCCCGAGGATACTAGTCAACTAGTTATTTATAAGACTTAAGTAGCAAAAGAGCATGCAATACACCAGTAAGTGGTCACTGCCGCTCATGGACATCTGTAATCAACTTTATATAGAACAGGGGTTCTATCTGAAGTCAATCACAGATGCGTTGCTACTCCCGAGGACTATGATGATCGTCACATATAAAAGTGCGCCGGCCACACTCTTCAAAACGCAAAAAATGCTTCCCTCTAGAAATAGGTGTGGCGGTGGTACTTTCCCCGTCGAAGTACTCTGGTTCTACCACCTATCAAAATGGTGATGCGGAGGTAAGTTGTTCATCATTACGCATATTTCTAGCGTGAAGAAATTCTTGAGTTTCGCTGGAATCACCACATACACCATCTCAGCCCTCGAAGAAACAACTCAACTGTGGTTGACTTTAGATAGAGCATTTGTTCCGTACGAAGTTGCTTACAGATGTCTAAGAGCGACAGTTGCCATTTACCATCTGGTGTATTGCATGCTCTTTTGCTATTTCAGTCTTATAAGCAACTAGTTGACCCTAACTTCGTTCTAAATGTCAAAATCTAAAATTACCACTTTTTCTCCACTATATTATACACTTATTGTTAGCGATAGGGAGTGAAATAAAGGAAATCGCGACACTGCTTTGAATTTGAGGAGGCTCGGGACACTCGGGAGGGCGTATTGCGCAAAGACGGTTCAGTCGCGCTCGAGACCAAAACAAAAGGCTAATGTTTTTCTGGAAAATTTTTGAATAATGTCACCGCTGTTGCGGTTCTAGCTCCCTCTGCCGCCGCCCTTCATCTTTATTGAGTTTATATATTACATAAATATACCAATAGATGGCGCCATTAGGTAGATTTGTACATATTAAAATATTCAGTAAAAACACACAGGTTTATCCGCGTACGTCATTGACCCTTATTATACATAAAAACCTTCCTCTTAAATCGCTCTATCTGTTAAAAAAAGTGCATTAAAATCCGTAGTGTAGTTTTAAAGATGTAAGCATACATAGCGAGAAGCGACTTTGTTTTATCTATGTAGTGATTGGCGTCTAGCAAAATTCTAAGAAAAACGGAGATCTATAGATAGAAACCTCCAGAGCCGAACCACAGCGTTCTGTCCTCTCCAATTCTTACCCTCTATTTTTTAAACCTTTTTTTTTGTTACGGGGAGGAAACCTTCAAAAAGTACACCGAATCCTTGGAAGAAACTCAGGGTTATGTTGGATTTTTACCCACAAAACCTCCTCGGTGGCCTTCCTCAGCGCTTGTAGTAGGGGACTCGGAAACTCCAACGGAACGAACCGGTGGCCCCTAGCACAGCGCCCCTCACGGGCTCATCTCTTGGGGGACGTGTCCCCCTTCATCATCCGGTGCTTACGGCGAGATGCAGCCACACATACCGCCGTCCTTCTTGGGGTTGCTTGTTGGACGGTTCGAGCTCCCACTCTAGCCGTCCGCCACCCCTGAAGCCCCCTCTGTTAGTCGCCTCTTACGATACCGTAGAAGTATTCTACTCCCCGACTACAGGGTCAAAAACCTACCATCATTCTATAAACCGACCCTCTAACTTTTTAAATACTTTTTTAGGTATAAAAATAAATTTAGTCAAAAATTTATGTTAGCTCATTTTAGTTCGAGTATATTTATTAAATAAATTTCTGCTTAAGTATAGCAGTGTTAAGCCTAATTAGTTGATTATGGAAGTAAGTAAGGAAGACAAACTCATCTATTTTCAATCCTATAGAAAATAAAATTACGGTTCGGTTTGCACGGTCTTTCCTACCACGCACGTGCAAGCTGTGGAATGAGCTTCCTCCTGACGTATTCCCGGAGCGCTATGACATGGGGTTCTTCAAGAAAGGTGGAGAAAGAGCTCTCCTTCAAGGCCGGCGATGCATTGGCGACTCCTCTGGTGTTGCAAATGTCCATAGGCGACGGTAACCACTTTCCATCAGGTGGCCCGTTTGCCTTATCGTTAGGTACAAATATATAAAAAAAAAAACACGTTATTGGTTTTTATGCACGTTTAGAAAAGACAAGTAATTCCAAAGGCAATATTGCAATAGCTTTTATTAAACTCAAAATATTTTGGTGCCTGGAGTTCATGACAGGTGGGTAGACCGAGAAAATGTCGGTACAAAATATATTGCATTTAGAATTTCCGTAGAAAATGTATTGTAGTGAATATTTTATATTCAACACCTGTCTGAACAAGTAGCGCGTTTTACTGTCAGAGAGAAGCGTAAAGCGAACTTTTTATCGTTTTACAAATTAAACGAAACGATTACGTAGCAACAGTATGCTTGGTGGTAATTTTTCTACCACGCATATGAGTTAAATAACTGTCCACCGCGCGGAGGACTATGGCCTAAATCTCCCTCATTCTGAGAGAACCCGTGCCCAGCAGTGGGACAATAATGGGTTGACAAGAGAGAGATATGACTTAAAAGGTAAATGTTAATCAGAGATATACTACCACCATTCCTATTTCTAGCGTGAAGCCATCTTTGTTCTCAAGAATACGCGCTTTCTACACTCAAAGCCCCACTCTAGGATTTCTCCCTGGGTCGTGGGCACCATGCACACACACAAGACGAATACACAAACACCCAGACCCAGAACATGAATCTAAACTCATTATTCAGATAAATGTTTTGCCGGGAATCGAACCCGGAACCCATCGCGCGTCAGACCGGTATGGTAACCGCTCCGCCACGTGGGTCGTCAAATGGCAACGCATCGGTGATTGGGTTTAAATTATACTTTTGTTCTGTGGCGACGTCCTGTAATTTTAAGAGGTTGCGCCATTGTATTCTCTATCGGGTTTTTTTCAACATCCTGCACAGTACCTAGTTCCGAATTGATAACATCGGAGTATGGCCATTACCCAGGCTTGGTTACTGTACCCTTGGGGTCTATCGTCCTTTAACATTATAGGAACAATTAACATTGGATCAGACAGATGTGACCCCGCTTGTAAAAGTAGTTTTAAATATGCAAAGAAATTTATCGTTTGTAGTTTGTCGTCTCGCTGTCAGACAGGTCTCGGTAGAAAAATCTAGAACTGACACGTAGTGAGAATATGAGACGTGTTTCTCTACGAAATATAACTTTTAGAATACAATATTAGATCGTTGTTTGAAAATTTGGGTTATTCCTTATTCATGGTTATTTAGAAATTGGAACTGTGTTTGTAAGCTTCGATGTCGTCCATTGTTGTCACACTGATGGGCACTGGTGTTTTATAAGAAGATGGTAGTAGCAAACTAGTATGTAATCCACCTGATGATAAGTGGTCACTGCCGCTCTGCGACATCTTAATACAGAACATGGGTTCTATCACAAATTCGGTAGCACCAGTTTAGTTCGGCCGGGGAAGTACCACCCCCATACCTATTTCTAGCGTGAAGCATTTCTTGCGTTTCGTTTGCGGTCGTGGTTGCCGGCACATTTTCACATGAGGCGACCATCATAGTCCTCGGGTGTAGCAACGCATCTGTCACTAACTTCAGAGGAACCCATGTTCTGTATGAAGTTGATTACAGATGTACATAGGCGGCAGTGACTACTTACCATCAGGTGGACTGCATGCTCGTTTGCTACTTCAGTCAGATAAAAAAACAACCTTACTTAAAAACTTTCACTTTTACAATACTACGCTTTTACAATACTAATAACTTAATACTTACTTTTGACGACCCGCGTGGCGCAGCGGTTACCATACCGGTCTGACGCGCAATGGGTCCCGGGTTCGATTCCCGGCCAAACAGGTATCTGAATGATGATTTTAGATTCCTGTTCTGGGTCTGGGTGTTTGTGTGTTCGTCTTGTGTGTGTCCATGGTACCCACGACACAGGAGTAAATCCTACTGTGGGGCTATGAGTGTAGAAAGCGTGTGTGTGTATAATGGTGACTTACAATTTTGTAAAAAGCGTTTATTTAAATTAATCCAGGCACTTGGATTTTCTTTTCATAATATTTTCTTGTTTAAAATATACGTTTTTATATTCTATAGCACGCTTGTATTAATATTTCTTGAGATACGATGATTACCTCAGACTATGAATTATAAATTTATTCATTCAAGTTACGAGGTCAGGAGGGAAGGAACTCTGAGGGTAGGTTTATAGTTAAGTGTATAGGGATGTCAGTGCCAGATTCAGCCAGTGCGGGGCCTGTAGCAAATTCTGACAGGAGGCCAATAGTTTTCCTTTAGTAAGGGCATTTAATAAAACAAAACTGTTACTAGTTAACTTTTCTGGATTTAATCTGGGAAAATTTAGAGATGACACTTTCTATATCTACTTTCTCCACCAATTCGCACTTAGCCAGCGCGGTGGACTATGGCCTAATACTCTCTCATGAGAGAAGACCCGTACCAAGCAGTGGAACAATAATGGGTTGATGACGACGATGACGATATCTACTTTCTAAATCTTCTTTTAGTTTAGGATCGTTTGGATAGAAAAGATAGAATAGAATACTCTTTATTGGACACTATAAACACACAAAACAGTAGTATGCAATAGGCGGTCTTATCGCTAGGTAGCGACCTCTTCCAGACAACCTATGCATGGAACTGGTAAGGAGAACAGGAATGAAAAGTGGGAAGTGTGTGTAAAGTTTGAACGGGGATAATGAAGGTCATAAATTACACTAGGATAAATAAGTAACATTAAGTACATAGTGGATACTATAATATAAATAGCAGGTAGGTTTTGGGCCGCAGGGTTCCTCTAGTCGCGGGGCCCGTAGCATTTGCTACTCTTGCTACGTGGCTAATCTATAGGTATACTATGATTAATCTGACTGTATGTCCTGCTTTGAACGGGACTGTCTCGTTTTTACACGACACGCGCTACAGGTGAAACGGCTTGGAGGGTTATTACATAACTAGTCACCCCTGGCAACGGTCGAATTTGACCGAAATTCAACTTAAAAAGGAATTTGATATAACCTAAAGTAGCACGAATAGTTGTTAAATTCAATTCATCGTCAACCCATTATTGTCCCACTGCTGGTCACGGGTCTTCTCTCGGAATGAGAGAGTTATAGGCCGTAGTCCACCGAGAACTTATTAGAAATTAATTATCACTGCTTTTCGGTGAAGGAAAACATCGTGAGGAAACCTACATACCCGAGAGTTCTTTAAAAAAAAGTTCTCGGAGGTGTGTGAATTCCACCAATATGGCCTAAACTCTCTCATTATGAGAGAAGACCCGTGTCCAGCAGTAGGACAATAATGGGTTGACGAGAGAAATGCACAATCTCTTATAGGTAAACACTGCATGCAATGCATATACATATCAATGAAGTAACTAATGTAATTTTACAGTGATGCGTTCGAGTATACAAAACAACAGAGTTAATGTTTTCGTCTGTGCATGTGTTCATGTCATCGTTTTATCATTTCCAGCCAGAACCAGTGTAGTTCGACGGGGGAAGTACCACCGCCACACCTATTTCTAACGTGAAGCATTCATTGCGTTTCGATGGAAGGGTGTGGTTGCCGGCACACTTTTATTTGAGCGACCATCTCAGTCCTCGGGAGTAGCAACGCATCTGTGATTGACTTCAGGTGGAACCCATGTTCTGTATGAAGTTGTTTACAGATGTCCAAGGGCGGCAGTGACCACTTACAATCAGGTGGACTGCACTCGTTTGCTACTTCAGTCAGATAATAAAAATAATGTTACTTATTTTTATAGTCTCCACTGAGCGTAGTTCATACGACCTACCTACTGTCCTAAAATGGAAGAGAATATTTCTAAAACCTTTGTGTAATTGTTTTAAGCTGTAGTGTTGTGCTAATGGGAGCTATGCTTTAAAAGAACTCACTAGAATAGCTCGTTTGCTGTTTCAGTCAGATAAAAAAAAAATCCTTAACAAAATTCAAAGCATGTTTGAACGATCCTCAAGAATGTCTATCGACCTACAGAATTACAGAGTTCTCTTCAAAGTACCGTTACGATGGGGATGTTTGATAACTCCGATTTATAACTCTATCTTCGTAGTAAATTTGTTAAAATTATGCACGGTTCTTATAATTTCTTGGAATTTAACTTCGGTTTTATTTATTGTGAAATTATTAGGGACTTTCCAAGGAGACGATTATTCGTTACGTATTTTTTTTATGTATTTTCTGATATTTTACTATCACCAATTTCATGATTCATACATCGTTGTATGCAATTTTCACAAAAGATTGTATTTTTGAAAAATAAAATAAAAAAGACACTGTTTTCTAAGTAAAAAAATCAATAAAGACACACTTTCTACACTCATATCCCCACACTAGGATTTTCTCCTGCGTCGTGGGTACCATGGACACACTCAAGACGAATACACAAACACCCAGACCGAGAATATGAATCTAAACTCATCATTCAGACACCAGTCTGTCCGGGAATCGAACCCGGGACCCATTGCGCGTCAGACCAGTATAGTAACAACTCCGCTACGCGGGTCATGGGCAGGTAAAGTTTCTTAAGACACGAATTTTATAGATTTTGGATAATTCTAGACCTTTATTTCTAGATCGTCCGTAGGGTTCCATACCCAAAGTTTAAAAAACTAATCTCTATTAGTAACACTTCCCTGTCCGTCCGTCCATCTATATATGACGACTAGCTGAATCGACGCGACTTCGTTCGCGCAGATTATAATGTAATCTATCCAACCATTATAAATTGGAGCACTACTCTTGGACATCTCCCTCCCCCATCCGTAATGAGGATTTGGTCAATCGTCATAGTCAGCAGTGGGTATTGATGCTATTCCGATAGTAGTCCCAAAAATTTTTGCGACGATTGCTTTGCGTAAAGGTACACTGATCATTGTGCGGCGGCGGTGTCCAAGACCTTCTAAGATATTGATATGTTCTCTTATATTGTACAACATTTTTTTGTTCTATTATCAATAGATATCGCAGTGTATGCTTTGAAAATTTTTAGCAAAATTTTTGTAACTTTGAATAACATTACTCAATTATAGCAAAGACGCCTCATATATTCTAGTAATAAAAATAGCCTATGTTGCTCAGGGATAATGTAGCATTCTAATGGTGTAAGAATTTTCAAAATCGGTTCAGTAGTTTTTAAGTTTATCCACGACAAACATACAAAAATACAAAGTTTTCGTCTTTATAATATTAGTATAGATATAGGACAAAGGTTCTATACGAAGTCAATTACAGACGCGTTGTTAGTCCTGATGAAGAAGATTACCCCCTATAGACGACCCGCGTGGCGGAGCGGTTACCATACCGGTCTGACGTGCGTCTGAATCATCTGACATGCATCTGAATGATGAGTTTAGATTTATCTTCTGGGTCTTTTTTTTTTGTTTTCGACACCTTCCAACCTTCCAAAGGTACCCGACGCCGTGGGAGCGACGTAGGGTTGTGTGGGATTTTTACCGCACTAAAACCCCCCCGGTGGCCGTCCTCGGCGCTGAAAAGGAGGACTCCGGGATCTCGAAACGACTTCAACCGGAATCCTCCGAGCACGCTGCCCCATCGGGCTCCTCCCAGATGGGCGGCTCGGCCCACCGCTCCGTCTAGTCTTTACGACGGTATGCGACCACACATACCGCCGTCCTTCCCGGGATTGCCTGACCGAACGGTTCGAGCTCCCACTCTAGCCGTCTGCAACCCCGGAAGCCCCTTTTAGTCGCCTCTTACGACAGGCAGGGGATACCGTAGCCCTATTCTGACCCCGAGGCTACAGGGACGTATCTTCTGGGTCTGGGTGTTCGTGTATTCGTCTTGTGTGTGTCCGTGGTACCCACGACGCAGGAGAAAATCCTAGTGTGGGGCTATGAGTGTAGAAAGCGTGTTTATATTAGTGAGCCGTGCGTATGTGCAATATTTTTCAAGCGAGAAGTTTTTCCCTCACTCTCTCACATTCATTTTCACATTTACTCTTATTTAATGTGGACGGATGCCACAGACAAAGGGCCTGAGGTCTGCACAGGGTTGCAAATGTAAAAGTTTTAGAAGTACCGTCAACAAATAAAAAACACTCGTGAAGCCCTTGATTTTAATTTTGAAATTTTCGAACTTAGTTTCTGCAAAATACCAAATCATAGTAAATATGGAATCAATAGAGTTTATCTATGACGAAGATGACAAATTTGAAGGTGGTAGAACCAGTGTAGTTTGACCGGGGAGGTACCACCGCCACACCTATTTCTAACGTAAAGCGTTCATTGCGTTTCGATGGAAGGGTGTGGTTGCCGGCACACTTTTATATGAGGCGACCATCCTAGTCCTCGGGAGTAGCAACACATCTGTAATTGACTTTAGATAGAACCGATGTTCTATATGAAGTTGCTTACTGACGTCCATGGGCAGCAGTGATCACTTACCATCAGGTGGACTGCATGCTCGTTTGCTACTTCATTATTATAAAAAAAAAACAAAGAAACAAATCGTAAAAAAAAATATGTTTCTCATACTACTACTACTACTACTACTACTACTACTACTACTAGGTACTCCGATGACTCAGCGACCCAAAGTGAGTCTTGGCCGATACGAGAACTCGCCACTTGTCCCGGTCTTGTGCGGTTTCATGCCATTCGCCAGCCTGAAGCTCGCGGAGATCTGCGGCAACCACATCGCCCCAACGAGGTCTTTTTTTTTGTCGAGGGGGAACCTTCAAAAGGTACCCGACGCCGTGGGAGCGACGCAGGGTTATGTGGGATCTTTACCGCACTAAAACCCCCCTGGTGGCCGTCCTCGGCGCTAAAAAGGAGGACTCCGGGATCTCGAAACGACTTCAACCGGGATCTTCCGAGCGCGTTGCCCCATCGGGCTCCTCCCAGATTGGCGCCCCAACGATATCTGGGGCGCTCGACTGGCTGACGACCTTGGTTCACCTACATAGGCTCTTTTTAAGCCACGAAATTCTTCCATTCTCTCAAGATGACCAAGCCCTTCATTTGTGAGAATGTTTCTCATACATATCTTTTTTACGATTTGTTTCCACGATTACTATGATTCATATCGTTATGTTAAAAAATTCTACGTTTTATTTTCTAATACATTTATTTGAAACATTGAAGGCAAGAGAAAAAATATTAATAAAAATCTTGTTACGCCAAAGAAGTATAACTTCTGACGCGAGTACATAAGTTCACCTATACTTTCTTTTTTGTTTGTTTTTTATATATAATTTAGCAATGGCACTTGTTTTGCGCTCAGTACCGCGTGACGTCACGCCTGGCCGCTATCTCGGCTGAATAACGCACCGTATAATTACACTCGCTAGTTAGTCATTCTAGTGGCAGGACTGGCTGTCATTTGACTGAGTAGCAGCAATGTCACGCTACAGCGACTTAAGCAATTGTGTGCATATTTAACCAAGTGCGTTAAAAAGGGATATTCATTTATTTAAGCGTATTTAAACATAAAAGTTTGTATGTACGCATGTATGTATATTTTTAACACGCACTACATCCCAAACGGCTTGACAGATTGTAACATTTGACATATCATCGGAATGGAGTCAGTTGTCAGAGTGACATAGGCTATATAATTTTAAATATGGTGTATGTAGAACAAGAGGGGGGGAGGGATTTTATGACCATAACAACAGGTATTAAAGCAATTTTAGTAAATATACCACTACGTATTTTAGATTGAAAAAACAATCACCTAAAAATGAAGCCTAATAAAACACTGTTACTTGTTTTGCGCTCAGTACCGCGTGACGTCACGCCTGGCCGCTATCTCGGCTGAATAACGCACCGTATAATTACACTCGCTAGTTAGTCATTCTAGTGGTAGGATCCTCTGTCATTTGACTGAGTGGTACCAATGTCACGCAACAGCGATTTAAGTAATAGTGTCTATATTTACCTGACTGCAACGAATTGTATTATGTGACATATTGTTGGAATCGATTTAGTTGTCAGGCATATGCTATGTTTTCTTTTTTTTTTTACTACAGTAGTAAACGAGCATGCAGTCCACCAGATGGTAAGTGGTCACTGTCGCCCATGGACATGTGTAATCAACTTCATACGGAACATGGGTTCCATCTGATGTCAATCACAGATGGGTTGCACACCCTTTTACCGAAACGCAATTAATGCTTCACGCTAGAAATAGGTGAAATGAATGGTAATTTAATGTATAGCTGTACATTTTAAATATGGCGCCTACGTTTACAGAAAAAGAGGGCAAAGATGTTTTTTATTAGCCAATAAACTCCGATTGCATAAAGGCAATCGTTTGAAACTGAAGCAGTAAATATTTTTAAAACAATCTAGTTTTTTAAAGTGATAATGCTTTGGGCGTGTTAGAAAAAAATGTTGAACGTAAGTTTTTATGAAGCGCGCGCACTCTGTCACGAAAAACCGACACACTGAAGTTAGCTATAGTCAACATTTTAGGTTTTTCTATCATTAGTGGCGTTTTTTCTGTAAACGTAGAATAAGGCAAAAGATAAAATATTTAAAAGATTTTTATCTTGTTACACCAAAGAAGTATAAACTTCTGACGCGAGTACATAAGTTCACCTATATTTTCTTTTTTTGTTTGTTTTTTATAAATAATTTAGTAATGACAGTTGTTTTGCGCTCAGTACCGCGTGACGTCACGCCTGGCCGCTATCTCGGCTGAATAACGCACCGTATAATTACACTCGCTAGTTAGTCATTCTAGTGGTAGGACTCGCTGTCATTTGACTGAGTGGTACCAATGTCACGCTACAGCGATTTAAGCGATTGTGTCCATATCTAACCAAGTGCGTTAAAATGGCTTCTTTATTTATTTAAGAGTATTTAAACATAAAAGTTTGTATGTATGCATGTATGTATATTTTTAACACGCACTACATCCCAAACGGCTTGACAGATTGTAACATTGGACATATCATCGGAATCGAGTTAGTTGTCAGAATGACATAGGCTATATAATTTTTCATTACGGCGTATGTAGAACTGGAGGGGGGGGGGATTTTATGACTATAACGATAGGTATTAAAGCAATCTTAGTAAATTTACCACTACAAACTTTATGTTGAAAAAACAATCACCTAAAAATGAAGCCTAATAAAACAATTTTACTTGTTTTGCGCTCAGTACCGCGTGACGTCACGCCTGGCCGCTATCTCGGCTGAATAACGCACCGTATAATTACACTCGCTAGTTAGTCATTCTAGTGGCAGGACTCGCTGTCATTTGACTCAGTGGTACCAATGTCACGCTACAGCGATTTTGCCTGCGATTGTGTCTATTTTAGAGACAGTAATTAGCAATTAAAAACTTTTAGCCTAGACATTTAAATAGCAGTATTTTGCGTATGTGGCTCGGGGTTCAAATCCTAGACAAGGACCTCTGTGCTTTTAAAAAATGAATTTTCACAGACTTTAACGATAAAGGAAAATGAGGAAATGTATGTAGGATTAAAAAACTAGATGCCTGGGCAAATCTATGCAATATGTATTCTGTGCGAAGGAACTGCTGAGCACGGGTCTTCTCTCAGAATGGGAGAGTTTAGGCCATAGTCCACCGCGCTGGCTAAGTGCGAATTGGTAGAAGAAGAGATAGTTTTACTTTAAAATGTTGACGACCCGCGTGGCGCAGCGGTTACCGTACCGGTCTGTCTCGCAGTGGGTCCCGGGTTCGATTCCCGGCCAGACAAGTGTCTGAATGATGAGTTTAGATTCTTGTTCTGCGTCTGGGTGTTTGTGTATTCGTCTTTGTATGTGTCCGTGGCACCCACGACACGGGAGAAAATCCTACTGTGGGGCTATGAGTGTAGAAAGCGTTTTAAGTTTAATTTTAAG
Source organism: Spicauda simplicius (assembly GCA_949699795.1). Taxonomy (NCBI): domain Eukaryota; kingdom Metazoa; phylum Arthropoda; class Insecta; order Lepidoptera; family Hesperiidae; genus Spicauda; species Spicauda simplicius. The sequence goes on from OX453084.1 coordinate 6,971,016, forward strand.
TTAAGTTTAAAATCCACATGAATATATCTGGAGGTTCCGTAAATACTTCTAAAAGGTATGGAAAGAATGACAGTTTGTCGGCGTGGTGGACTACGGCCTTGCTAATGAATTCTTGTTATTCTGAAAGGAGACACGTGTATCGCAATGAAATAGAAGTGGCTTAATGATGCTCATGAAATGACAACGTTTTTACCCAATTATATTTCTTATTAAACTGCGTAAGCAGATAAAAAGTGAAAAAAATACTTCTAAAGTTTACCAGGTGGTAGAACCAGTGTAGTTCAACTGGAGAGGTAGCATCGCCATATCTATTTCTGGCGTGAAGTATTTCTTGCGTTTCGGTGGAGGGGTGTGGTTGCCTGCACTTATATATGAGGTGACCATTTTGGTCTTCGGGAGTAGCGACGCATCTGTGATTGACTTCATATAAACTTATATTCTATATGAAAATGCTTACAGATGTTCATGGGCGGCAGTGACTACAAACATTCGGGTGGACTGCATGCTCGTTTGTTTTTTTTTTAATCTGACTGAAGTAGCAAACGAGCATGCAGCCCTCCTGATGGTAAGTGGTCAATGCCGCCCGGGGACATCTGTAATCAACTTCAAACAGGACATGGGTTCTATCTGAAGTCAATCACAGATGCGTTGCTATTCCCAAGGACTATGATGGTCGCCTCATGTGAAGGTGTGCCGGCAACCACACCCTTCCATCGAAACGTAAGAAATGCTCCACGCTAGAAATAGGTGTGGCGTTGGTAATTCCCTGGTCGAACTGCACTGGTTCTACCACCTTGAATTGCTCTTCAATCTTATACCAAAGCGTATGTAACATCTTTTAAAATGTACAAAAGCTATACCCCAAAATAATCTAAAAGATTACGACGGACCCTCGCGAGAATTCCACGAAAAATTTCATAAAAACATGAACATAAGGACGAAAGTTGAATTTAAAATAAAAATTATCTTTATATACAAAACTTTTGCAAATTTGTCCCTGAGAGGTTCTGAATAATATTTGAAGACGTTTTCTTAAATTGAAATAATAAGTAAAAATGCAATTTGAAAGTAAATTGTTGTTGCTTTTTGATTCGTTACTACCTCTGAGATCTAAGTAGATTAAAGCTTTACGATAAAGTTAAATCAAGATTGGTGATTGGATTAGATTCGAGAGGGGGGACCCTTCTCCAATCTAAGGTCACATTTTTATCTCCATTTGTTCTTTAAAAGGTCGTGAAATTTTAAGAAATAGGGATAATGAGTAGTTTTTGACATATTTACAAGGTGGTAGAAGCAGTGTAGTTCGACCGGGGAAGTACCACCGCCACACCTATATGTAGCGTGAAGTATTTCTTGCGTTTCGAAAGAAGGGTGTTGTTGCCGGCACTCCTTCACATGAGGCGACCGTCATAGTCCTCGGGAGTAGCAACGCATCTGTGATTGACTTCAGATGGAGCCCATGTTCTATATGAAGTTGATTACAGATGTCCATGGGCGGCAGTGACCACTTACCATCAGGTGGACTGCATGCTCGTTTGCTACTTCAGTGAAATTAAAAAAAAATATTGTAAGTATATTTTTTTCCTAACGAAACCTCTTGTTTGTTGCCATTGAATTCCTTGAAACTTTTCAGCTATTGCAACCCTATTTCACACCGTTTAGGTATGTCGACTTCCTCGCAGTGTTTTCTTTCACAGGGCTCTCTTTTACTGAACTGCAAGGCAAGATACTGGAGCTAACTTTCATTACCATGTAAAAAAAAACATGATTGTAATAATATTAAAAAAATGAATATAAATAAGAAAAAAAGACAAACCCGCTGAGTTTCTTGCCGGATCTTCTCAGTTGAGGTCGTATTCCGATCCGGTGGTAGTTTAAGAAAAAAAAATGTAACTGACAATTTGTAAGTGCCCCCGCAGGCCTATACAAAATAAAGACATTTCATTTCATTTCATTTCATTTCACTATAAAACAGAAGATAATCATTATAAAATATCTTTATTTTTTATCAAATACTAACTGAACCCCGCAGCTTCGCCCGCGTTAGTAAAATCGATGTATCGATTATCTCGTGAGAATGAGATATTTTCCCACAGTAAAAAGTAGCCAATATGTTAATCCAGAGTGTCAGCTAACTACCCTACCAAATTTTATGAAAATGGCTCCAGCTGCTTAGACGTAAAGAAGTAACAACACACTCACAAACTTTCGCCTTTTTTGTATTACTAGTTGACCCGGCGAACTTCGTTTCTCCTAAAAGTCTAAAATCTAAAGTTATCAGAGTTCCTCTACTGTAGTATGCATGTATTACCTTTTTTTTTTGTTTTTGAGGGGGAAACGTTCCAAAGGTACCCGACGCCGTGGGAGCGACGCAGGGTTATGTGGAATTTTTAACGCACTAAAACCCCCCCGGTGGCCGTTCTCGGCGCTGAAAAGGAGGACTCCGGGATTTCGAAACGACTTCAACCGGAATCCTCCGAGCGCGCTGCCCCATGGAGCTCCTCCAGATGGCTGGCTGGGCCCACCGCTCCGTCTAGTCTTTACGACGGCATGCGACCACACATACCGTCGTCCTTGCCGGGATTGCCTGACCGAACGGTTCGAGCTCCCACTCTAGCCGTCTGCAACCCCGGAAGCCCTTTTTAGTCGCCTCTTACGACAGGCAGGGATACCGTAGCCCTATTCTGACCCCGAGGCTACAGGGACGATGCATGTATTACCTAACCTAAAAACCTTCCTCTTGAATCACTCTATCTATTAAAAAAACTGCATTGAAATCCGTAGCGTAGTTTTAAAGATCTAAGCAGACATAGGGACAGACAGCGAGAACCGACTTTGTTTTATACTATGTAGTGATTATAGTACTAGTTGACCCGGCGAATTTCATCCGCCCAAAAGTCAATAAATCATAAATTATCAGTTTATCTCTACTATATTATATGTGTTTTATATACAAAAAAACCTTCCTTTTGATTCGCTCTATCTATAAAAAAATGCATTAAAATCCGATGCGCAGTTTTAAAGATCTAAGCAAACATAGGGATAGACAGCGAGAAGCGACTTTGTTTTATACTATGTAGTGATATAGTTTATATATAGTATGATGATCTTATTCAATGGACGTCCTGAGTGGTGACACGCAGAAGGTTCGATTCCTGGCTACATGATGAACGTACATTTCAGTTCTGCGTCCGGGTGTTTGTATGTCTTTGTATATGTGCATTGTACCCACAATATGAGAAAAATACGAATTTGCGGATATCAATTATCAGTGTACGAAAAAAATATTTTTCTTATTTTTATTTATATTAAATTATGAAGCAGATGTTTATGTAGAATTGTATAAGTTGGTGTTTTCACTGATTTATGTAGCAAAAGACCACGCAGTCCACCTGATGGTAAGTGAAGTCCACCTTATGTAACCGGCGGTGTTACAGATCAAAGCAAATTCGCTTAAAACATGGGCTCTGTTAAAAGTTAATCACAGATACAGATACAGCAAGGCAGTGATAGCGTAATGGTTGAAACTTGCCCTCTCAATCGGTAGGTCCGAGGTTCAAACCCAGGCACGCACGCACAGATTTATGTGCGTATTAGAAATTAATTATCACTGCTTTTCGGTGAAGGAAAATATCGTGAGGAAACCTACACACCCGAGTATTCTTAAAAAAAAGTTCTCGGTGGTGTGTGAAGTCCACCAATTCGTACTTGGCCAGCGCGGTGGACTATGGCTATAAGTCTCTCATTCTGTGAGAAGACCCGTGCCCAGCAGTGTGCAGTGACAATAATGGATTGACGACGACGTAGATTGCCTTTTTTGTTTTCGAGGGGAAACCTTCAAAAGGTACCAGACGCCGTGGGAGCTACGCAGGGTTATGTGAACGTGCTACAAAGAGGACTCCGGGTCGCCTGACTGAACGGTTCAAGCTCACACTCTAGCCGTCCGCAACGCCGGAAGCCCCTTTTAGTTGCTTCCTACGACAGGCATAATATAGTGGAGGAATACTAATAACTTTAGATTTTTGACTTCGAAGTTCGCCGGGTCAACTAGTTATTAATAATAATAAACTTTAATGTACCCAGAAAGGAGAAGATTATATTACATCGCTACCTAACTAGTCAACTAGTTATTAATACTAATAAACTTTAATGTACCCAGAATGGAGGAGATTATATTACATCGCTACCTAAACCATTTATGAGTAGCTGTAAGTCTCCGTACGTCCCTGTAGTTACGGGTTTAGAATAGGGCTACGGTATCCCCTGCCTGTCGTAAGAGGCGACTAAAAGGGGCTTCCGGTGTTGCGGGCGGCTAGAGTGGGAGCTTGAACCGTCCAGCCAGGCGATCCCGGGAAAGACGGCGGTATGTGTGGTCGCATATCGTCGTGGGCCCAGCCGCCCATCTAAGAGGAGCCCGATGGGGCAATGCGCTCAGAGGATTCCGGATGCAGTCCTTTGGAGGTCCTGGAGTCCTCTTCATGGCGCCGAGGACGGCCACCGGGGGGGTTTTAGTGCGGCAAAAATCCCACATAACCATGCGTCGCTCCCACGGCGTCGGGTACCTTTTGAAGATTTCCTCCTCGGAAAAAAAAAGTCTCCATAATAATTTTGTAACTTCGAAATTGGTCATAATCTACTGCCAATTAAAACTGGTACAATGCCTCTTTTCCTTAATTGAAGTAGTAAATGAGCCTGAAGTTCGCCTGATGGCAAGATGACTTCTTCTTTCTGATAAGAACTTGTAATTAACTCCGATTAGAGCGTAGCGTGTAATTAGTAAGTTGAAGTGGTAGTGAGCTGGTCTATGTCGCAGAACCGATGGCTCCGGGGTAGATGAGTTCTTGAATGGTGACCACAGGTCGGCAGATGTAATTTTTTTTATTCCATTGATTTTATTGACCTGGTGCCTTCGTCACCACACCACTCGCCGAAGGATGAAGTTGCATCCACACCAACTGGACTCGTGGCGATCCTCCACGGTTCGGTTTGGACGCTCGTTTTTTCCACGGACGTGCAATTTGTGGAATGAGCTTCCTCCTAGGTATTCTCGGAGCGCTATGACATGGGGTTCTTCCAGAAAGGTGCGAAAAGAGCTCTCCTTCACAGCCGGCGATGCATTGGCGACTCCTCTGGTGTTGCGAATGTCCATAGGCGTGGGTGATTACTTTCCACCAGGTAGCCTGTCTGCCTTATCGTAAGGTTAAAGTATAAAAAGAAAGTAGTAAACGAGCTGTAGATCGAACGATAAGCGGTCACTGCCGCTCCTGGTTACCTCTACTTCACCATTTACCCATATTTTATATGGTACTTCATATAAAACATGGGTTATATTTTAAGACAATCATTGATGCGTTGCTGCCTCTGAGGACTAAAGTGGTCGTAGTGTAGGACGCCATCCGGCTTGCTGAACTCGACGGTCTAAAGAAGGTTGGTGGTGGCTGGACGTGAAGAATGGAGGACCGAGCGTTGTGGCACACCTTGATACATTACTTGGCCCAGCAGTGGTACGCAAAAGGCTAACGTGATGAAGACAGGTTCTAGCAACCCAAGTCTGATTGACTTCATATAGAACCATGGTTTTGTATGAAGTTGATTACTTATGTCCCATGGCGGCAGTGTCTATTTAACTTGAAGTAAACTGCAAAGTCGTTTTCTTCTATTAAATTGTTAAAAAACTAAGGGCACTGAGCTTCTTATAAACGTACATTGATAGTATGAAAACGTTTTGCCATATTTACCCGTTGTTAGCTGCGTGAATAAACTTCGCGCGGTTTTGCCCGCCTAGGTCTCGTCTACCACTCTAATGAGTACCTTGCAAGTTAATCTAGGTGATAAACAATATTTGTACCAAATTTCAGTGAAACCTGATTAGTAGTTTGCGCAAACAACACAAACACACATCCTTTTTTTTTTGTTTTCGAAGGGGAACTTTCAAAATGTACCCGACGCCGTGGGAGAGACCCAGAGTTATGTGGGATTTTTACCGCACTAAAACCCCCCCGGTGGCCGTCCTCGGTTCTATAAAGAGGATTCCGGGACCTCCTAACGAATGCAGCTGAAATCCTCTGAGCGTATTGACCCATCGGGCTCCTCCCAGATAGGCGGATAGGCCCACCACCCAATCTAGTCTTTCTGGTGGTATGCGACCACACACACCGCCGTCCTTCCCAGGATCGCCTGGCCGAACGGGTCGAGTGCCCACTGTAGCCGCCCGCAACCCCGGAAGCCCCTTTTAGTCGCCTCTTACGACAGGCAGGGGATACCGTAGCCCTATTCTGATCCCAAAACTACAGGGACGACAAACACATCCTAACAAACTTTTTCATTTATAATATTAATAATACTATGAATTCGCTTAAACGCATAAACGAGTATATGAAAATTTAATTCAATTGAGCGCTCCATTCAGAGTGAAGTCCGTTAAGAAAATCGCCTATATAAAAAGCCGCCTAAAATCATGTAAATATGCTACGCTACGCTTTCGTAGCGGTCCGTAGCGCTACGCGCAGTTACGATGCTACGGCCCGTAGCGCGTAGCAGTGTCGTGTCAGATGACGTCGGGGCTGCACGTCTGTCGCTTTACTCTGTCTCTCTCCCTCTCTCTCATATTTCGCGAATTTCAAAATTCAACCTTCAAACCGAAAGCAATAATCGAGTGGTATATCCCTAAGTGATAAGTGTTAAGTGTTTGACTGTTGTTAACTTAACACTCTTGTTGTTTTTTTTGTTATCGGTGACGTTTTCGTTACGAAGAATTGTTGTTGTTATGTAACAGGTTTGTTGTAATTATTAAACGTTTTTCTGACATATAGTATATGCAAAAAAATCATAATTTTCGCTCTCAGCGTACATGCATTTTCTATTAGTTTTGATAAAAGAAAAATACTTTTGATAATTTGCATATACTTTTGTCAAGCCAAATATGTGTTAATGCCCTTAATTATTATCAAAATATTATTCACATACATTTAATTAAGTAACACAAAAGCTTTTTTAATATTTTTGTACTGTTCAAGTTTCGCTAATTAATCTTCTTTTGATTAAAAAATGTTCATTAGAACAATGGGTTGAATGAGTGACTGAATTCAGATGAAAGTTCCTCCTGAAACAATGAGGGTTGTAAATGAGATACATTTCTTCAGTTATCAACGTCCCAGATTTAGACAATTTGAGACAATCTTTTATTTATTAAACGCTGTGTAATTTTGACGTGCGTAGCCAACGATTTCCGCGTGACGCGGTTTCGGGTTCGATTCCGGTCATGTAAATATTTAAAAAAATGATTTTATTTTCTGGTTTTGGATGTTCATGTGCGTCCATGGCATAGTTGTCATGGTGTTTTGGGTAACAATGGAATTAAGATATAAAATATAGTATTATAGTAGGGATTCTAACGTGCAGTGATTTATTTTTTACTGTTTTGATTTTTTTATTGTCTTATTGACAAAATATTTTGAGAATATTAAGAAAATATCGAACTATCATTATTATATGATTTTAGACTAATATTATCGCGGAATTGACACATTTTAATGCGTAACGGGTAATCACGATATGCGGTTTTTGGATCCTTTTCGAATTCTTTTTGCCGCAAAAACCGAATATCGTGAGTACCCGCTAAGCATTAAAATGTATTATTATGTTATTCCGTGAAAGGGTGCCTATCCTTTGAGAATCAAACACGGCGATACCTAAGTAGCAATGAAGTGCTAAATTAGTCTCATGTGAGTGATGTGACAAGGTGACACATTTGGTACATAAAAAGACAGATTTACCATCTTACTCCCCAGAGATCAGCAACACATTTGTTGATAGCTTTGATCCCAATCTTACTAACATTTAAAAGTGAAAGTTTGTAAGGTTGTATGTATATTGATAAATCTTTTATGCCAAAATTACTAGTTTAATTTTGAAGACAAAAAAATTATGCTCTGAATTAATACACATCGACGGGCTATTAAAACAGAATTGTATATGAAAAATTACCAATTTACAGTATGAAGCTTAGAAGTTTTGTGGACATACAAACATCGATTACTTATGCAAAGAAAGACGATCTATGGAAATTCATTGTAATAGCTATTTAGGAACTTATTAAATAAAGTCCTAAATAGCTATTACAATCACCTATTACAATCAACAAAGTTTCATACTGTAAATTGGTAATTTTTCATATACGACTTTGTTCTAGGGGCCAGTCGAAATAGTACTTATTATCGTCGTAAACGCGACAGAAGCGGGCGGAGCAGCGGGAATTAGCTAGTTAATGATATATTTAAACTTAACTTCACGGGTTACCACTTACCCTTAAGTAAATTATTTAAACTTACAAAAATTAATTAAATTCAATTACAATTGAAAACTGACATTAAACGGTACTCTGATGTAAATAAAAAAAAAATCAAACATTAAATTTGACGTTCAAATTCTGATTAGTATTTTTCCAAAAATTTCTTCGTAAGGAATAACTTGGTTTATCCTTCAAACAAAGATCTGTTCCCGCGGGGCTCGTAACAGGAAACTAACGAAACTGGAGGGTTTGTTGGGCGGAGAGCTTAACGATAGGCGGTCCCTTTCACATTTGAAGTTAATGCTAACAAAGACGGCGAATATTACAATCAAAATGTTGTAGAAATCCGTGACAATTATATTATGCGCTGCCCGGGAGCGTATTTCCCGAAAGGTACAATTTGGACCTCTTCAAGGCCAGAGTGATTAGGCTGTTTCTAGGCAGGCATGCTACATCTTCGACCGCATCATCACTTACCATCAGGTGAGATTGCGATCAAATGTCTGCCTATAAATTGTAAAAAAAAATTGAAGCGAGCTTTTTTGAAAAAAATTTTTCTCAATTATGTCTACTTCTCGCGTCGTGTTCCTCATTATTGAGGGTCGTTCAAATTCAATATTGTTCTCATGAAAGTGACTGTAAGGCGTTATGGCAAATGAAGGCGGTAGGACCACTGTAGTTCGACCGGGGAGGTAGCACCGCCACACCTATTTCTAACGTGAAGCATTCCTTGCGTTTCGATAGAAGGGTGTGGTTGCCGGCACAAATTCACATGAAGCGACCATCATAGTCCTCGGGAGTAACAACGCATCTGTGATTGATACGCATAACATAAATACAAGGAACAAGCACAATCTCTCTGCACATGTTACTCGTCTTCACAAAATTAATAATTCTTTTATGAGTCAATGTATACGCTTTTATAATAAACTTCCTGTTGAAATCAAAAATTTGTCAATGAATAAGTTCAAAGCATTGATTAAGATTAAACTTTGCCGTAAAGCGTATTATAAAATTTCTGATTACATAGAAGACAAAACAGCTTGGGACTGAGCAGTAATATGCATTACTATAGTATATATAATAAATGTCAAAGTGTAGCGTATCTTGCCAAACAGGGCTCTCTTTTACTGAACTGTAAGGCAAGATACTGGAGCTAACTTTCATTACCATGTAAAAAAAACATGATTGTAATAATATTAAAAAAAATGAATATAAATAAGAAAAAAAGACAAACCCGCTGAGTTTCTTGCCGGATCTTCTCAGTTGAGGTCGTATTCCGATCCGGTGGTAGTGTAAGAAAAAAAATGTAACTGACAATTTGTAAGTGCCCCCGTAGGCCTATACAAAATAAAGACATTTCATTTCATTTCAGATGGATCCCATGCTCTTTATATAGTTGATTACATATGTTCATGGGCGGCAGTGGCACCATCAGGTGAACTATATGCTCGTTTGCTACTTTAATCAAATAATAATAATAAAAATGAATTCTTTAATCCTAAAATTAGTTCAAACAACTTTGAGATGTCTTTTTAACTAACTCTTAGGTGTGTAGCATTCCGTATGATGTTTTCTTTCACTATAAATCAATGATAATTCATTTTTTTATAAGATTGAAGTAAGTGGTCATTGGCACCCATGGACATCTGTAAGAAACTTCACATAGAACATGGGTTTAATTGACTTAAGTCGATCATATATCGTCAACCCATTATTGTCCCGCTGGGCACGTGTCTTCTCTCGGAATGAGAGAGTTTAGGCCATAGTCCACCGCGCTGGCTAAGTGTGAATTGGTGGACTTCACACACCTCCGAGAACTTTTTTTTTTAAAGATCAGGTGTGTATGTTTCTTTACGATGTTTTCTTACAACGAAAATCAATGATAATTAATTTCTAATACGCACATAAATCAGTGGTTCCTGGGTTTGAAACCCGGAACTCCCGATTGAGCGGGCAAGGTTCAAGTCAGTCATAGATGTGTTGCTCACAAAGATTATGATGGTTGCCTCATATAAAAGTGTGCTGGCAACCAAACTATCATTTATAGTAACATTCCTATATATCCATATGCTTCGACCGAGAATATATCTATGATGGTTGCCTCATATAAAAGTGTGCTGGCAACCAAACTATCATTTAAAGTAACAATCCTATATATCCGTATGCTTCGACCGAGAATATATCTATTTCTCTCGTGAACCATTTCTTATTTCAGTGGAAGTGAGGCTGGCTCACATTTTTCATTTTTATGGCCTTTAAAAAGTACCAGTGTTTTACTGGTATAAACGTAAGGGATCTGATTCTGATCCTTTGTGGTTTTTACTTATAAAAGTTATAGTCAGAAAACAATACATGTTAATTTATATACACACTAGCTGTCCCGACAAACGTTGTTTTGCCATATAAAAAATAGTTAAGGGTGGACAACCCTTAAGGGGTATGAAAAATAGATGTTAGCCGATTCTCAGACCTACTGAATAAGCATATAAGATTTGGTAAAAATCGGTCAAGCCGTTTCGGAGGAGTTTGGCAACAAACACTGTGACACGAGAATTTTATATATTAGATTTTTCGGACTAGAAGTTTTCGCAGGCATCTTCAAAGCACTCCACCAAGAGACACAGCCAACTTCTTCCTAGCTTCTCAAATTCTTTTAGTAGCTGGTAGAACCAGTGTAGTGCCACCGCCATTTCTAGCGTGAAGCAGTTTTTGCGTTTCGATTGAAGGGTGTGTTTGCCGGCATACTTAAATGAGGCGACCATTTTAGTCGTGGGGAGTAGCGACGCATCTGTGATTGACTTCAGATAGAACCACATGTTCTGTATGAAGTTACTTACAGATGTACATGGGCGGCAGTGACTACTTACCATCAGGTGGACTGCATGTTCGTTTGCTACTTCTAAAAAAAATCTATGTACACGCGGGAAATTATTTTTTGTTGCATTTAGAGTATCCTCAATATGTTAAATAATAAGTTACACAGTTACAGAGTGGGACGTTTTTGTAAATAAAAACTTGCTCCTAAAAAAATAATCTTCTTCTTCTTCTTCTTCTTCCTTCCCTTTTCCCATTATTTGGGGTCGGGTTTCCTTATCACTTTGCTCCAGGCCGCTCTGTCCTGGGTTGTCTCCGCATCCAAGTGAAGGACTTCCAGTTCCCTTCTGATATTGGACCACCACGTAGCTTTTGGGCATCCTCTTCCTTTTGGTTGTTCAGGGAGGTTTAAAGCGATTTTTCCTAAAAAAATAATAGAAACCTAATAATAATTTAAAAAACATAATATAAAAAACATTGGAAATAGCATATCCCCGTTACGACTAATAGCTGTTGGTTTGAATGAAGTGAAAATTGTCAAATGTTTTTTTTGAATACAAAAAACGTTATGATGACGATCTTTTGTGTGTGTCCATGGTACTCATGACACAGGAGAAAGAGTGAGGCTATGAGTGAAGAAAGCGTGTATGTGGATTTAAAACTTAACAGAATAATGAAATAGATATGCCATATAACTTAAACTAACGTAATGTGTTTTAGTATGAACGTGGCAAAGGGATCGGTAGGCAACCTTGACCTCAGAAGGGATGCGGACCCCGTTTAATATAATCGCTAAGGGTTGGTGACAATCGTTTTCGCAAACCGTGTTAAGACAAAAAGTGCTATAGAACTGTTATTCGTTTTATTGTGTTTTTAAACGTTCTTTACTTAATTTATCTTTATATTAGTGTTGAACATTTAAATTTAATGCCTTATAATTTTTAATCTAGATCCATACATAGTCTGTGGTATTATATGCCTTTACTATTTATTTTTGTCTATGCCTTGTGACGCGCGCTTTATCTCGTTTATGTTAAAACATTATAAGAAATAAATAGTGAAACTACAGTAATTTCAGTTGTTTAATTCAACAATTAGGTTATCGCAAAACGAAAAAACGCAATTAAAAATTAACTTACTTAACTTAGTAACTAAAGACTACGTTTAACTTAGTAAGTAAAGACTTGACTTGACTTGACTACCCGCGTGGCCGAGCGGTTACCGTACCGGTCTGATGTGCAATGGAAATCCAGAAGGTTCGATTCCCGGCTAGACAAGTATCTGAATGATGAGTTTAGATTCCTGTTGTGGGTCTGGATGTTTGTGTATTTGTCTTGTGTGTGTCCATGGTACCCACGACACCGGAGAAAATCCTAGTGTGGGGCTATGAGTGAGTGAGTGTAGAAAGCTGTGTGTAGAGAATCATGAAGTTAGTTTTAACTTTTATTTTGTAAACGTTTTTTGACTAATTTAGTGTAGATGGTGTTACATAACCCTTACATTGATGCACAGCCCTAATGCATCGCGTCCCAGCCAGCTACCCGAGGAGCTGACGCAGCACCTGAAACGTTCCCACAAATCGTGAGAATACACGGCATTCCGAGATCTCACATCGACTCGGTCTCACCCCTTTAGTTCTAAGCTAAAATGTAGTTGTTACTTTTAGTTTAAATTAAATATTAAGTATGGTGTGTTTCTCTGCGACCTCCGACCGCCACCAACATAGGGTATCTAAAAATTAAATTAGTTTAGATGCAACAAACAGTAGACATTAAATTAGTCAAAAATGAACTCAGTTATCTTAATAATTAAAGATTACATAGTAAATAGCTCAATATAAAAATATTACAATAATATTGTAGGTGGTAGAACCAGGGTAGTTCGCCCGGGGAAGTACCACCGCCACACCTGTTTCAAGCGTGAAGCAGTTCTTGCGCGAGATGGAAGGGTGTGGTTGCCGGCACACTTTCACATGAGGCGACCATCATAGTCCTCGGGAGTAGCAACGCATCTGTAGTTGACTTTAGATAGTTTGATAGTTGGTCTATATGAAGTTGTTTACAAGAGTCCATGGGCGGCAGTGACCACTTAACACCAGGTGGACTGCATGCTCGTTTGCTACTTCAATCTTTTAAAAAAATCTGACGAAAGGCAAAAACCTTGAACTAGAAATTACAGTCAACCAATTTTTCTATTGTTCTCTATTTTTTCGGGGAATCTACGGAAGTGAAGTCGTGGCGCCATCTTGCCTATTTCCACCGTAAAATGGAACATGCGCTCAAAGAGGCTAGATAATTACAGGCATACATAGCTCTAAGCGAAATTACATGCGCTTAGAATTCAGTGTGTTATTTTGGTAAACGTTTATGTAAATTTGAAGTAACAAAGGATGCAGTTCACCTGATGGTAAGTGCTTACTAACAGTAACTTACTTTTGTGAAGGTGGTAGAACCAATGTAGTTTGCAAGTACCACCGCCATACATATTTCTAGCGTGAAACATTTGTTGCGTTTCGAGGGACGGGTGTGGTTGCCGGCACATTTTTATATGAGGCGACCATCATAGTCATCGGGAGTAGCAACGCATCTGTGATTGACTTCAGATAGAAGCCATGTTCTGTATGTAGTTGATTACAGATGTCCATGGGCGGCGGTAACCACTTACCATCAGGTGGTCTACATGCTCGTTTACTACTTCAGTCAGATAAAAAAATAGTCGTCGTCAACCCATTACTGTCCCACTGCTGGGCACGGGTCTTCTCTCGGAATGAGAGAGCTTAGGCCATAGTCCACCGCGCTGGCCAAGTGCGAATTGGTGGAAAAAATAGTGGTGGATAATATATGTATCCAACTTCATCTAGACTAAGGGTTCTATTTAATGTCAATCACAGATGCAATGCTAGCCCAGTGGAATCTTTTATATACGTAAAGCAAAACTTGTGATCCGTTTTTAAGATACTTGCCGCAGGCAGAGGAGTATGAAATTACGCACGGTTATAGTTGATGTAGGGAAGGATTGCGCAATGCTAATATTTTTTTCAAATAATGCATATAATTTAAATAAAATCAACTATAAACAGATTACACACACTACCTTGCATTGGCACAAACACATACATAATAAACGAAATAGAACATTCAATGTATTACTATGAAAACACATAACGAAAAAATGTCAGATGTCTTTGTCAAATACCCGCTATTGCTAGTCGTAATACTTTGGACAATATGAAGTTAAGTTTTTTAATTTAAATTACGGTCGAATTTCGACCGTTGCAACGGGTGACTAGTTAATTGAAATACCTTAAACAAATATTTCCCACTTACCGGACTCTAAATGTTCTTTTAGAGAACAATGCTTAACACCGCTGTTAAAGAGAGTAATGTCTATGGGACGATTCCTACAGAACCAAAAAGGGTTCCAACCACGTACGGAAGTCATTAGTGGCAAATGAGTATGCGGTACCCCGAATCGTAAACGATCACTGCCGTTTATTGTTTACCTGTAATTATGTTGATTATATTGTGTATTCTTGTTAACAAGGTGGTAGAACCAGTGTAGTTCGACCGGGGAAGTTCCACCGCCACACCTATTTCTAGCGTGAAGCATTTCTTGCGTGAGATGGAAGGGCGTGGTTGCCGGCACACTTTCATATGAGGCGACCATCATAGTCCTCAGGAATAGTTAACGCATCTGTGATTGCCTTTAGATACAACCCACGTTCTGTATGAAGTTGATTACAGATGTCCATGGGCGGCACTGACCACTTACCATCAGTTCGATTCCATGCTTGTTTGCTTCAGCCTTATAAAAAGACTTAATTGGGATTGAAGTATTACCTAAACTCAATTAAAGTTATATTGCTAGGCCTTAGGACTAACGCCCTGTAGTTCCGGGATCAGAATAGGGCTACGGCATCCCCTGCCTGTCGTAAGAGGCGACTAAAAGGGGCTTCCGGGGTTGCAGACGGCTAGAGTGGGAGCTCGAACCGTTCGGTCAGGCAATCCCGGGAAGGACGGCGGTATGTGTGGTCGCATACCGTCGTAAAGACTAGACGGAGCGGTGGGCCCAGCCGCCCATCTGGGAGGAGCCCGGTGGGGCAACGCGCTCGGAGGATTCCGGTTGAAGTCGTTTCGAGATCCCGAAGTCCTCCTTTTCAGCGCCGAGGACGGCCACCGGGGGGGTTTTAGTGCGGTAAAAATCCCACATAACCCTGCGTCGCTCCCACGGCGTCGGGTACCTTTTGAAGGTTTCCCCCTCGAAAACAAAAAAAAAAAAAGGCCTTAGGACTAAGAATGCCTCGAAAAAGGTCTAAACTTTAAAGCAGAACGTAGCAACGGTACTGATATTATAAGGCAAGTTAGCTCTGGCGCTACTAACATAAATTCATTCTAGTAAAACCCAAAATATTATGAAAAGCTAAAAATATTCTTCTTAAAATGTTTTTATGAAACATTGTGTTTACCTTCTTATGAGTCATGTAACAAAATTCTCGTGATATTTACTGAAGCCTTAAATAAACAAGGCTTCTTCCCATCAAAACTTCCGATCTTGCTATCATATGAAATTCCCAAAATATTTCCTCAAAGGATTCTCAAAAAAACGTTTCGAATATTAATTTTGCACGTGATCTTTCGGTATATTTATTTTAATATTTGAAGTACTATGTATTTTGATTGTAACTGTGTTATTAGTATTACAATAATATTAATGGTACTTCATTTTAAATTGTGTTAAAAAAAACGTGCGGCACTCGGTGACTGTCGCGGTAAAGCTATTGCATAGCATTTTTTTATCAACTTATGCAATTACAATTATTTATTTATGCAGTATTTTTTCTTTCATATTAATTCGAGATTTTTCTTTGATACTATATACATTCTTACAAACTGCTGCTTACATATTCGTCCGATTTCCGAGGAGCTCGTCTCGATCCATGCGAGCTTCGTACTGTCGTACCATACACACACGTTAAGCGAATGTTGACCGCGCTACATGGTAGGTGGAGTGGAGGGGTGTTAGGTTTTTTCGTTACGGAATTTCTTGATTTGGTCGCCGCGCTCAAAATCCGCCTTAAAAACTATGCAATAGCTTAAAAATTGTTGTTTTGATTTTACAAGGTTGAACGTATGTGCTTCGACCGAGAGGGTGCAAACGCCACAGTTACTTCCAGCGCAAAGCAATTATTGCGTTACGGTATGAGGGTGTGGTTGCCGGCCCACTTTTGTAAGAGGCGGCCATCTGAGTCCTCGGGAGTAGCAACGCATCTGGGATTGACTTCAGATAAAACCAATGTTCTATATGAAGTTGCTTATAGATGTCCATGAGCGGCAGTGACCACTTACCATCAGGTGGACTGCATGCTTGCTTGCTACTTCTATATAGTAAAAAAAACAGCCGTGCTTAACATTTTTATTATGTGGCAGAATCAGGTTTGGCGGTAGTGCATACGTAGTCCAATTACTATGGGTTCTACTACCTTCATTTCATTTTTCTTCCATAATTCCTTATTGGAATAGTAGCAGTAATAGTAGTAGTAGTACTAGTAGTAGTAGTATTAGAAGTAGTAGTGGTGGTGTAAGGGTTCTATAACCCTCACTTTATCTCTTCTTCCATCATTCCACAGTAGCGTGGTGGTAACCTAATGTCTTTTTCGAGGAATGAACTGTGGCTGCATAGCCCCTCTCTCCCCACTGTTCAACTAATAGTTGGACAGTAAAAAGTGGTAAACTTACCACAAAAATCTCTAAGACCTTAGCTGATATTGATAGGGAAAAATCACGTAAATAACTCAAAGATGGGTCTAATTTGGTATCCAACGGCGTGTAGAGGAAACAATCTTGTCCTGTCATTATTTATCAATCTAATTATATTGATGAGCATGACATCTATAGCGGAATGGCAGGAAATCAATTTGATGTTAAGCATTGTTAGGAGAAATTTGTCTTTGTTTAGAATTGGTTTAGCGTGTATTGAACGAGAGGTTGAAACGTTTTTTATTTGAAGCTCTCGTAAAGATACCGAATAGAACACAAACACACTTCATTCATACACACACACACACGCAACCCCCTTTCACACACACATCCTGCATACTTTGTTACATTACACACACATTTCTCCCGGACAAAATTGTATTCTTTAGCTTTTAAGTTTCTCATATTAAGTAACCTTTGTATGTCTTATGAGAAATAAATGATTTTTAAACCCAACATCCGTAAGAGTAGCAACGCATTTCTTATCAGATGTAGGACCCCAGTTCTATGTGGAGTTAGTCTGTGTGTTATCATCAGACTACTTCAATAGTACAAAACGTGATATTAAGATATTACTTCAGTTGTCATTGTTATCATCCATTGACCCACTGCTGAGAAGAGTAGACCCGTGTCTTCAACCCGTGTTTTTCAAGATCTTCGGGCGTGTAAGTTATATCACGATATTTTCCTTCACTGTGAAGTGGAGATAGGAACATTCTTAATCACCAATCATTAAAAAAACTACTTGAGTTTCTGGGATTTAAACCTTGGACCTCCTGGTTGATTTTGACTCTCATTAGAAAATCATTGTTCAAACTATCACAACTTATTCTAGTCATCTCGTGCTAAGCACATCATTCAAACCCACCCATCCATTGGCCCATCCTAATCCTTAATAGGTGTTAGTACCAGTGTAGTCCGACCGGGGAGGTACACACATCTCTTGCGTTTCGTTGGAAGGGTGTGGTTGCCGGCATACTTTTACATGAGGCGACCATCATAGTCCTCGGGCATAGCAACGCATGTGTGATTGACTTCAGATAGAACCCATGTCCTGTTTGAAGTTGCTTACAGACGTCCATGGGTGCCAGTCACCACTAACCATCAGATGGACTGCAATCGGTGTAAAAAAGTCCTTAAATCTAGCGGTTACCCGCCATCTTTTTCTGTCAAACCCACATTAATTATTCCAGCGACGAAAGCCGCGCGCAAAACGGAGTGTAAACACAAAAATGTTAATTTAAAGCCTCTCAAAGCAATTGCAACGAATTAAGCTCTCTCGTGCTCACCGGTAACCACGTATTAGGCAGATTAAAACGAAGTGGAATGTAAATTCCTCCGCATTTCAATGTCTTGATTGTTTTGTCAAAAAGTCAGAATATGTTGCATTTGGCATTTTGTGAATAGTTTTTTATGACACTGATTTCAAACAAGTACCAGTTGTATTAGGGTAGGCCTATGTGCAGCAGTGGACCTCAAAGGGCTGATGGATGGATGGATGGATGGATATTTTGCTGCCTTTTGGAAATACTTTGCTCCTATTGTCTTTTATATTCTACTATTGACGTATCTAACGGGGTTTTAGAAGGTTCAGATTTTCTTAGCATAGTTGAGAAAATAGAAATTCCTAAAACAAGACAAAACCTTTTTGTTTTTGTCGAAAAAAATCTAGTCTTTTTATTCTGTACGAATACGACGCCATTAGCATAGTGTGTTAAAAATATTTGAAACTAAGTATAAGTCAGCTAGACTTATTTTTCCTGCTGACCGCTGCTTTTAATCTACCCTCCTTTTATGGAGGGAAACATCTTAACTACTTTTGTGGAATGAAAAATAGGTTTATTAACTAAGCTGCATTTAAAAGCAGTAGCGAGGTATTTTGACAAAGACATCTGACATTTTTGACGTTATGTGTTTTCATAGTAAGATATTGAATGTTCTATTTCGTTTATTATTTATTTGTGCCAAATGCAAGGTAGTGAGTGTAATGTGATTTTAGTTGATTTTATGTATATCGAAGTGATATGCGTGAAGTGTGACGTCAGGTTGGTCGAGGAATCTTCGTTAGTGTCCATTCTTGAATATTTCAAGTAAAACACAG
This sequence comes from Spicauda simplicius, assembly GCA_949699795.1. NCBI lineage: Eukaryota > Metazoa > Arthropoda > Insecta > Lepidoptera > Hesperiidae > Spicauda > Spicauda simplicius. The sequence goes on from OX453084.1 coordinate 6,989,980, forward strand.
CAGTAAACTTCTTCGATTTATTCACAACGAGGCCCGATCGCTTCGACGATTAAACAAGAATTTTCTTCTACCGGCGTTCGCTCGCCTTTTTATAACAATGTTTGGTGGTGTGACAATAACAAATTTATGGAGGGTAAACTAAATTACAATTCTACAAATCATTAAATGTTGCTAATTCAATAAACAAACAATTTTCGATCTTTAAACTAACTAAAATAATTATTATCGGCGACGTGTTTTTCATAAATACGCGGTGTCGCGCCGACATGTATATTGTATGAATGATTTGAAAAAAATATTAGCAATGCGCAATTCTTCTCTACATCAACTATAACCGTGCGTAATTTCATACTCCTCCGTCTGCGGCAAGTATTTTAAAAACGAATCACAAATTTTTGCTTCACGTATTAATATATAGATCATACAAAGACTAGTTGACCCGGCGAACTTCGTTCCGCCTAAAAGTCAAATATATAAAATTATCAATGTTCCTCCACTATATTAGGCATGTATTATACACAAAACCCTTACTTTTGAATCACTCTATCTATTACAAAAAACCGCATTAAAATCCGTAGTGTAGTTTTAAAGATCTAAGCATACGTAGGGACAGACAGCGGGAAGCGACTTTATTTTATACTATGTAGTGATGCGTAAATGAGGGTAGGAATGAGTGTTTTTAATGACGTCGCCAGAAAATTTATGCTTTAAAAATCCTGTCGCAAATCAACATATAAATTAGTTAGGCTTTATGAACATTAGTTCGTCATACATAATTTATTTTGCTTAACATTAAAAGGGGACAAAGGGTCGTTTTGACCCTCATTATACATTACTTACACCCTTATACAAACCTTCAATTACTTTCGGGACTATTATGAAGTACTAGTAGAACCCGCGACTTCGTTTGCGCAAAGCATAATTTGATCCATCCATTAGGCTTTTGAGATCCATTGCTGGACATACCCCACGACTTATTGAACTACAAAGACAAAAACTAATTCTAATGGAGCTGGCATCAAGGGCAGATTTCTGAAAAAACTTTCAACCCCTACTTTACCCTCTTAGGGGTTGATTTTCCGAAAATAGCGAAACAAATTTTCCATCATATTAAACCGGTCAAATACTAAGTTTCATTAAGTTATCAACATCGGTGAATTTTCATACAAACATTCCCCGCATTTTAATCCCCTTAAGGGACAAATTTCCAAAAATTCTTTCTTAGTGCTCACTTTCGGTATAAAAAAAAACGGGGAGCAAAATTTCATGTTTCCAATCACATTAGTTTGGACTGTGCGTTGATTTTTTTTATAACATTGAAGTAGCATACGAGCCTGCAGTCCACCTGATGGTAAGTGGTCACTGCCGCCCATGGACATCTATAAGCAAATTCATACAGAACATGGGGTTCTCTCTGAAGTGAATCACAGATGCGTCGCTGCTCTTGAGAACTAAGATGGTCGCCTCATATAAAAGTGTGCCGGCAACCACACCCTTCCATCGAAACGCAAAAACTGCTTCACGCTAGAATTAGGTGTACCGGTGGTACTTCTCCTTGCGAACTACACTGGTTCTACCACCTATAAATTTTAGTAGTTATTTCAGTTTCCCGTCTTATTGTATATATAGAAGATTTCAAATTATTTTTCCCTAACAGTTAAAAACCTTTTAACTAAACTCCACCACCAGTTGCGTTTCCTACATTGTATCTAAGTAGTTTCCGCAACCAAATGGTAGAGTACAAAAAGTAAATTTAAATCACTTACGACTCTACACTCAACACAGAAGAGCACTCTACTTAAGCGGTCTTTCTGATGTTGGGAAAGAGTCTCACTAATAACTAGCAACGATAAACGATTAGCGAAAAATATTTTTCAACTACTTAAACTTTAAATTCAAATACTTGAATTTATAATGTTTTTCTGCGTACTCCTGTTTATTGGGCTATAAACATTTTTCAATTTCCTTAATATGGATCCCCCTGTGAAACTAGCCGCATACAATGTCGCATGAATCGTATCGGTAGGTCGACGGCTTCTGGCCATAACGCCTGAACATACATAAAATATATATATACACACGACGAATAGATAACCTCTGTCTTTTGGGAAGTTGGTTGATAAAATAAAATAATAAACGATAGTAATTTATTTACAAGAACGCATATTGAAGCAGAAGAGTTTTATTATGATCAGATTAAAGTAAAAGAAAACATGCAGTCCACTTAGGGTGTCTCCAGAAGGCAAACTGTTCGTGGCCTGAATTTGCGACGTATCGGCTTAGTACGCCCTTCCATATATTTGAAATGGAGTGTCCAAATTTTGCTAGTTTGCGCTCAATGTATGCTGTAACGCTGCGAACTGCGTTATGTTAGCTGCGTTAACCAGAGAGTTCGTTAAAAAGTTCTCATAGGTGTGTGAAGTCCACCAATTCGCACTTAGCCAGCGCGGTGGGCTACGGCCTATAACTCTCTCATTTTGAGAGAAGACCCGTGCCCAGTAGTTGAAGATGTTGAATAGGTTGACGACGAAAACAGGTGCATAGTACTAAAATTGTGCTCTTACTTTGCCTGTGAGTATCATTTGTTAAAACGTGTCGTTGTTTTTGGCTCTAGCTTTCATAATTTCTTCAAACTTGGTAATTTGAATAGGCCCCCGGGACAAACTTGTAATCTGGAAGCGAGAGATAGTTTTGGAGCCCGGTCGCTGAGCTTGTACGTCCATTTTCACTGGAGAAAGTTATGAGTGTTATTTTTATTCCCAGTTCTTTAACCTTTATTACTAGTTCCTGCTTTTAATCGTTTCTCACTTTTATCCCTTGTACTATTTCTTTCTTTCACACGTCTCTTTTGTATTTGCCGGTAAGTGATTATGGGATTTTTTTAAATTTACCGTGATCTGCACAGGCAAGAAATGCAACTGGAGTCCTCTAAGCCATGTATGTATATTTGTTACTCCTTTTTTGTTTTCGTGGGGTTTTGTTGTTGTTGTGGGGGAAACCTTCAAAAGGTACCCGACGACGTGGGAGCGACGCAGGGTTATGTGGGATTTTTATCGCACTAAAACTTGCCGTTGGCCGTCCTCAGCACAACAAAGAGGACTCCGGGATCTCCAAAGGAACCCAACTGGCGTCCTCTGAACGCGTTGCCTCAACAGGCTCCTCACAGCGCCTGGGCACACCGCTCCGATTGATCTTTACGACGGTATGCTACACACACCGCTGTCCTGCCCGGGGTCGCCTAGTCGATCTCTTCAAGCTCCCACTCTAGCCGCCTGCGACCCCGGAACCCCTTTTAGTCGCCTCTTACGACAGGCAGGGGATACCGTAGCTCTATTCTGATCTCAGAACTCAAGAGACGATATTTGTTACTCCTTTTTGGATTTTGCTTAAATTTGGCACAGACAGAATTTATGACGTAGATTGACATACAGGATATTTATTACCGTTGTATACTAAAATGGGCGAAGCCGCGACATTAGCCTGATTTTTCATAATTGTTTAGACGAGGTTATTATTACTAATCACCCGTCGCAAAGGCCGAAATTCGACCGTAATTCAACTCAAAAACTAAACTTGATATTGTCCGAAGTATTTCCTAAATTCAATTTTTATTAATTTCCAAGTTATTTTAATACAACCCAAAGGTAAAAGAGGTTTAAGTGACAAATCTACATTGACAAAGACATCTGACATTTTTGACGTTCTGTGTTCTCATATGTTGAATGATTAATTTCTTTTAATATTTATGAGTTTGTGACAAATGCACGGTAGTGTGTGAATGTGTTTTTACTTGATTTTATGTATGTTATATGCATTTCTTGAAAAAAATATTAACATTCTGCACTCCTTCTCTACGTCTACTATAACCGTGCAAAATTTCATACTAATCCGTCCGCGGCATATAATTTATAAATGCACCACAAATTTTTGCTTCACGTATTAATATATAGATTGTCAGTCAAACATACCTATCAAAATATCGCCTATCGCTCACCGCTCCATGAAACAAGTCGGAAACTTAAGTATCCATTCCGACTCTAAATTCCAGACACTACATTCCCGACTACTCTCGTTTTGCAGCGACTTTTAAATACTCCATTTTAGTGATGCGACTTCAATAGAGTTTCGTGACTCGAGTCACTCGAGTAATTATACTATATCGAGTTATACTCGATTTTTCGAGGCACGCTTATTGCAAACTCGAGTTACAAGTTTGCACTGTGTGACATTTTTATAAATCTACGAATAACACGTTTGTAAATACACGCCTATACTTGCAATTAACGACAAGCTCAACATTACGCGTATTTTAGTGATTAAAAACACTCGGCACAGCAAAGATAAAAAATAAAGTAGTCAAGGGAAATCTAGTGGCAACAATAAAATCAACTCGATGCGCCGAGTTAACTCGGTAACTCGAGTAAAACACTCGAGTGCTGTATTTTTCTATCGGGAACAAATGTGACAAATTTATTCGGGTCACTCGAGTAAAATACGACTCGAGTCGCATCACTACTCCATTTTAATGTTCAGATGCTGATGTTTATACCTTTCGCGAGTTTATATAAATATTTGTTCTATCGAGAACAAACTCGACAATTTCACTCGAGTGACTCGAGTAAAACACAACTCGAGTCGCATCACTACTCCATTTTCATGTTCAGATGCCGATGTTTACGTTTCGCGCGTTAATATATATATTTTTTCTATTGAGAACAATGTTGACAAATTCACTCGAGTCACTCGAGTAAAACACGACCCGAGTCGCATCACTACTCCATTTTCATGTTCAGATGCCGATGTTTACGTTTCGCGAGATAATAAAGTACAAATATAATTGCTACTCTAATTTTATGTTGTTTTTATTAATATTATAAATGCGTATGTTTGAAAGGATGTATGTGTGTTTGTTACTCTTTCACGGTAAAACTACTGATCGGATTTTGCTGAATTTTGCCAAACACATAGTGTACGATCTAGGTTAAGACGTTAGCTATAGTTAACATTTTAGTCTTTTGTATTGTTACTGTAGTTTTTTCTAAAATCGTAAAATAAGGCGAAAGATATTTTTTTTTAAAGATTTATCTTTATCTTTTTACACCAAAGAAGTATAACTTTTAACACGTGTACATGTACAGACACGCTTTTTTTTAATAACTAAGAAGGTGTTGAAAGTGTAGTTCGACCGGCGAAGTACCACCACCACGCCTAATTCTACCGTGAATTTCTTGCGATTCGATGCAAGGGTGTGGTTGCCGGCACACTTTCACATGAGGCGACCAGCAAGTCTTCGGGAGTAGCAACGCATCTGTGATTGACTTCAGATAGAACCCATGTTCTGCATGAAGTTGATTACAGATGTCCATGAGCGGCAGTGACCACTTACCATTAGGTGGACTGCACTCGTTTGCTACTTCAGTCAGATAAAAAACAATGTTACTTATTTTCACAGTCCCCACTGAACGTAGTTCATCAACCTACCTACTGTCTCTACTAACTTTTGTTACCCATGTAAAAACAAGATGGCATATAAAAAAAATAAAAAAAAAGATATACAAAGAAAAAAGATAAGCCCACTGAGTTTCTTGCCGGATCTTCTCAGTTGAGGTCGTGATCGGATCCGGTGGCAGTGTTAAAAAAATATATATATGTAACTGACAATTTGTAAGTGCCTCCGTTGGCCTATGCAAAATAAAGACATTTCATTTCATTTCACTCGCATATTCATACATGTATCCTCAAGTGGTGAAGTAGAAAATGGAAGAGAATATTTCTAAAACCTTTGTGCAATTGTTTCAAGCTGTAGTGCTGTGCTAATGGGAGCTATGCTTTAAAAGAACTCACTAGAATAACTTCAGATACTTTGAAGGAATTTTCTTTTTATCTATATGTCGGAGGAAGCTTTGAGTCGGGTTGTTACTTACATGTATAACGTACAATTTAGTTTGTTTACATTTTATTTATTGTTAAAACTAATAATTAAACTGTCTTTTGCTTTAAAACCATATTAATGTAATAAAAAGTAATAACTTTGTTATTTGCTTAGCGACCAATCAGAGCAGAGCATAAATGTCTCGAGTGGGGTCGAGGCGCCATCTTTTCTTGTATAGAGGTTTATAGTTTTTGCGACATTCTTTCATTGACTTTAGTAACGACGGATCGAGTTGGATCATTGGGGTGAAAATATCTGGTGGTTAAAGAGAGATCGGTACCTCGAACTCGCTGCTCGGTCGTAATTGTTCGTTTACCTTTGGTAATTATTATCGAATTTATATTAAGTTAACGATTAGCGACTTCTTTGGCTGCTAGATTTGCGAAAAGTACCACTGTCACATATATTTTTAGTGGGAACGATCTTGACGACTCGCGTGTCGGTTACCATACCGGTCTGACGCGCAATGGGTCCCGGGTTCGATTCCCGACCAGACAGGTCTGAATGATGAGTTTAGATTCATGTTCTGGGTCTGGTTGTTTGTGTATTCAACTTATGGGCCTCCATGCTGCCACAGGAGAAAATCCTAGTGAGGCTATGAGTGTAGAAAGCGTGCTTTTTTGTTTTTTGGTGAAATAATGTGGTTGTGGGCTTTCTTTTAAACGAGACGACCATCGTATTCCTCGGAAGTAGTAACGCTTCAGTGATTAACTTCTGATAGAACTTTTTTTTTGAACTCAGATTGTTGCTGTCTTTTCAATCCTAAAATTAGCTTTTATTTAACTTACTCCTTCATTTGTACTTTGCAGTAGTCCACCTGATGTTAAGTGGTCACTGTCGCTCATGTACATCTGTAATTCACTTCATACAGAACATGGGCTCTATCGAAAGTCAACCACAGATGCGTTGCCCCAGGACAACGATGGCCGTCTCATGTGAAAGTGTGCCGGCAACCACATCCTTCCATCAAAACGTAAGAAATGCTTCACGCTAGAAATAGGTGTGGCGGTGGTACTTCCCCAATCGAACTACACTGGTTCTACCACCTTCAGATATATAAGTTCCGAACAAGGGCTGTCGGAGCACGGTCGCTCCTCAGGCGTGATCACCTAGCCTTTTTTTTTTTTGTTTTCGAGGGGGAAACCTTCAAAAGGTACCCGACGCCGTGAGAGCGACGCATGGTTATGTGGGATTTTTACCGCACTAAAACCCTCCCGGTGGCCGTCCTCGGCGCTGAAAAAGAGGACTCCTCCGAGCGCGTTGCCCCATCGGGCTCCTCCCAGATGGGCGGCTGGGCTCACCGCTCCGTCTAGTGTGATCACCTAGCCTGGCGGGAGATATCCCGCCGCTAAAGCTGTTTAGCGAAACGACTTTTAACCGAATCCAAAATGGTTATGTATTTTAAATTTCATTAGTTTCCGTTTTTCTGGGTACAAAAAGCATATTATTATAGGACCCTGTTTTGAAATAACTTTCTTAAAATGTCAGTACGGTGACCACTAACATTCAGGTGAACTACATATTTTTGCTACAACAGTTCCAGAACGGACTTCGTATTTAGCCTCAAAGTACCGCTTCCATAATAAATATGGGCCTGCTACCCCCTCTCCTTCGCCATCTATTATATACGCCCATTTCAAGGATACTGGTGATATATACATGGTACATTGGGTCCTCATTAAATGGAGACGGTTCGCTGCCGTTTTTCGTTTGTTTAACGACCATTTCCTTTGGTGTTGATAGCTATAATAAACATATAAAAAAACGACTATCTAATATATAAAATTCTCGTGTCACAGTTTTTGTTGCCATACTCCTCCGAAACGGCTTGACCGATTTTTACCAAATTTTATAAGCTTCAGGAGGTCTGAGAATCGGCCAACATCTATTTTTCATACCACTTAAGGGTTGTCCACCCTTAACATTTTTTTTTATTTTTTATATGGCAAAACAACGTTTGTCGGGACAGTTAGGTTATGTATATATTAATAAGTAAAGCAAAAACTTGTTATCCGTTTTTAAGATACTTGCCGCAGACGGAGGAGTATGAAATTACGCACGGTTTTAGTTGATGTAGAGGGGGATTACGCAAAGCTAATATTTTTTCAAATAATGTATAAAACATACATAAAATTAACTAAAAAGTGATTACACACACTACCTTGCAATTGACACAAACACATACACAATAAGTGAAATAGAACATTCAATGTCTCACTATGAAAACACATAATGTCAAAAATGTCAGATGTCTTTGTCAAAATACCCGCAATTGCTTTTAAATGCAGCTTAGCTAATTGAACCCCTTTTAACCTTATTCTATAAAAATAACTTAAAAATTATTACATTTGATTCGAATTTGAGAAATATTCGTGCTATTTTTGACAATATGAATGTTTTTTCATTTAAGTTATGGTCGAATTTCGACCGTTGCGACGGTTGCGGTTGACTCGTGTCCCTTAAACTGTAAAAAAACATAACTATAAACAGTGACCATTTAATAAAAATGCTTTTTCCTAAATTGAACGATAAAAAAAACTGTACACATTAAAATATGTTTAGAGAATCAGGGTATAAAAATTACGTAATCTCTATATTCCTAAATTTCTTAAGAGCAAATTATTGATTCTAATAACTAAGTTGGAACGTTCTTCAACCCATCTCCTAAACAGTTCAAACTGTCTCTCTTTAGACATGATTGTAATGATTGACATTTCTTAAAATAAAGCCCGTAAACGATTTTCAACGTACTTCACACATAGGTATTTCATACTTTTCGAAGTTATTTACGGTACATGTCTTACTTAAGGCGAGTAAATTAATACTATGTTAATAAAAGTAAGTTAAACAAATAAGAAGTACAACTGAATATATATATGTTTCGATGGAAGGGTGTGGTTTCCGGCACACTTAAATAAGGCGACCATAATAGTCCTCGGGAGTAGCGACGCATCTGTGATTGGCTTCAGATGGAACCCATGTTCTGTATGAAGTTGATTACAGATGTCCATGGGTGGCAGTGGCCACTTACCATCAGGTGGACTGCTCGTTTGCTACTTCAGTCAGATAATAAAATAAAGAAAAAAAGTTGTGACAGCCGCTCATGGACTTTGTAAGAAACCTCAGACGGAAAAAGGTTATGTGAAGTTAATCACAGATGCTACTCCCGAGGACTAAGATGGTCGCCTCATATAAATGAGCCGGAACCACACGCTCTCACTGAAACGGTACCTTCTACCGGTACCGTAGGTGTTTGAATTTTATATCGTCGTCAACTTATTATTGTCCCACTGCTGGGTACGGGTTTTCTCTCAGAGTGAGAGAGGTTTTGACCAAAAAGATATAAAAAAAACTTCTTCAATTTTAAGTTTTGATTTTCGTGATACGCTTCACAGTAGTACTGAGCACCTTGTAGAAGCCGTGCCCACAATCTTACTTTAACGACTAGCAGAATCGACGCGACTTCGTTCGCGCAGACTATAATGTAATCTATTCAACCATTATATAATTGAGCACTAGTCCTGGACGTTTTTTTATTCTATTATCAATAGGTAATACAGTGTATGCAATGAAAAAAATATTCGAGCAAAATTTTTGACACTTTGATTCACATTACTCAAGTTTTAGTATAGAAGCCTTATATATTCTAGTAATAAAAATAGCCTATGTTTCTCAGGGATAATGTAGCATTCTAATGGTTCAGAATTTTTAAAATCGGTTCAGAAGTTTTTAAGTTAATTCATGGCAAACATACAAAAATACGTTTTCCTCTTTATAATATTAGTATAGAAAACTCAGTTCGTCGCTTCTCGCTTACGTTTCTCTATACAACAGTATACACCTAAGATGTCAAGGTAAAGTTCTGTCTTAATGGAAGTCAGTAAGTACATGTATGGAAATTGCAACGTTGACAACACGGAATTTTGTACCTTTTAACTACAGACATTGAACGTGGCAGACTCGTACTGTAAAAGAAAAAAATAGAATGCTCTTTTTTGCACACTATAAATACATACAAACATAACAATAACATACAATGTAGATAATAGTACACATTAAGTGGTCTTATCGCTAAGCAATGGCAAAAAAATATATACGAAGAAAAAAGACAAACCCACGAGTTTCTTGCCGGATCTTTTCAGTTGAGGTCGTGTTCCGATCCGGTGGTAGTGTAAAAAATATATATATTCTCATCAACCCATTATTGGCCCACTGCTGGGCACGGGTCTCCTGTCAGAATGAGAGAGGTTAGGCCATAGTCCACCGCGCTGGCTAAGTGCGGATTGGTGGACTTCACACACCTCCGAGAACTTTTTTTTTTAAGAACTCGGGTGTGTAGGTTTCCTCACGATGTTTTCCTTCACCGAAAAGCAGTGATAATTAATTTCTAATACGCACATAAATCACTCACCTGCAAGGAGCCGATAGGGCAACGCGTTCAGAGGACTCCGGTTGCGTTCCTTTGAAGATCCCGGAGTCCTTTTTGTAGCATTGAGGACGGCCGGGGAGTTTAGTGCGGTACAAATCCCACATAACCCTGCGTCGCTCCCACGGCGTCGGCTACCTTTTGAAGGTTTACCACCCTAAAAAACCATACTACCCTCTGACGAAGGAGGAAGGTCAATGAAATTGGAAATCTAGTAAGAGCCTTTCTCTGTCTGGGATTTGAACTTCTAGCTTACTTGAAATTTTATCATGAAAGCCAGACATTTACGCAACTAGGATACCAACCCCTACAATCTTATAACAATTCCTGTTTTTGTCAAATACAAGGTGGTGTGTAATGTGTTCTTCGTTGGTTTTATGTATGTTGTATGCATTATTTGAAAAAAAATACTAGCGTTGCGTAATCCTTCTCTACATCAACTATAACTGTGCGTAACTTCATATTCCTCCGTCTGCGGCAAGTATCTTAAAAAAGGATATCAAGTTTTTGCTTCATGTATTAATATATAGATCACATAATATACTTCTCATATAAAGTATTATCTTCAGTTTAAATATTAGCTCGTATGAAATTCCGATACAATTTCCAATATCTTAGTAATGTTGCCACAACGTAATAACTTATGGGGAAATTGAAATATTGCTACATCTTGGAAATGTGCTTGGTACTTCATTTAATCATACAATATCTTGTATGTTTATGAATAAAATGTAATATACAGAGCAGTGATAGCCTTTTTTTTTGTTGTCGAGGGGGAAACCTTGAAAAGGTACCCGACACCGTGGGAGCGACGCAGGGTTATGTGGGATTTTTACCGCACTAAAACCCCCCCGGTGGCCGTTCTCGGCGCTAAAAAGGAGGACTCCGGGATCTCGAAACGACTTCAACCGGAACGAGCAGTGATAGCCTAATGGTTGAAACTTGCCCTCTCGATCGGGAGATCCGAGGTTCAAACCCAGGCACGCACCACTGATTCATGTGGGTATTATAAATTATCACTGCTTTTCGGTGAAGGAAAACATCGTGAGGAATCCTACACACCCGAGAGTTCTTAAAAGAAAAGTTCTCGGAGATGTGTGAAGTCCACCAATTCGCACTTGGCCAGCGCGGTGGACTATGACCTAAAACTCTCGTGGGACAATAATCAGTTGTACCCATGTAATACACTGGTTGCACCCGGCATGTGATCCAGGGTCGATTAAAAAATGTAAAAGGAACAAGTAGGTAATATTATTAACATGTTAAAACAAAACCCGACTGCTTAAAACTTTCTTTTGTTTTAATTTGAGTTTTATTTTAAGCAGTCTGAACTTTTTTATATAAAAACCAATTTTTTTTAAGTTTTTTTTTTATTTAATGCGAATATAATATGTCGTTACAAAGAAACACCTTCTAGTGATCTATTTATGCAGTTCAATAAAAAAATGCAATTATAATTATTTATTTATTTAAGCAGTATTTTTTTCTTTGATATTAATTCAAGTTTTTTTCTTTGATACTATATACTTTCTCACATAGAGCTGCTTACATATTCGTCCGATTTCAGAGCAGCTTATCTCGATCCGTGCGAGCTTTACTGTCGTGCCACATACAACATGCACGTTTAGCGAACGCTCGGCCGCGCTACATAGTAGGCGGAGTGGGGTGTTAGGTTTTTTCGTTACGGAATTACTTGATTCGGTCGCGCTCACAACTCGCGATAAAAGCTATGCAATAGCCTACAGGATTACCAAATGCTAATATTTTTTTCAAATAATGCATAAAACGTACCTAAAATCACCTAAAAACACATTACACTCACGACTTTGCATTTGGCTCATACACATACATAATAAACGAAATAGAACATTAAATGTCTTACTATGAAAAAATATAACGTCAAAAATGTCAAATATCTTTGTCAAAATACCCGCTATTGCTTTTAAATGCAGCTTAGTTAATAAATCTCTTTTTAATTTTAAAACATTGCGACCATTGCGACGGCTGGCTAGTAGGTAGTTTGAATCACCCTTTTTTTTGTTTTCGAGTGGGAAACTTTCAAAAAAGTACCCGACGTCGTTGATCGACCCCAATTGACCGCCGCCGTTGTCCTCAGCGTGTGCCCCATCGGGCTCTTTTCTGGTGGGCGTGAACTGCTCACCGCACCTTCTGGTTTTTACGGCTGCATGCAATCACACATGCCGCCGTCCTTCCCGGGGTCGCTTGGCCGGATGGTTCGAGATCCCACTCTTCCCGCCCGCAACCCCGGAAGCCCCTTTTAGTCGGCTCCTTCGACAGACAGAGGGTACCGTAGTCCTATTCTGGTCCCGGAACTACAGGGACAACACCCTATGCGTTAGCGAACACTATGAGGCCTCATAGTGTTGTTTGTGAATAAAGTACCTACCTCTTAAAGTGCAAACCTACATTTGTAGACTATACCGAACGTCCATTAGTGCATTGATCTTGATTTCTTTAAAGTAATTCCATTACCGTCTTACCGCTTAGTTACACAAACTAGGGTCGAATATAAAAATCTAACATTGAAACCCTTTTAGCGTGTGCGAAGAAAAGGCATAAGTTCTGTGGTTATTGATTTTGCTCGTAATGTTCTCGTTTGATGTATAGCTCTGGATTTGATCCTGGCTGCATGTTCGGGTATAATCGGCCTTTTTCGGTTTTATTAGGATCTATTAAGAGTTGATACAACACTATTTTGTTAAAGATAGTTTAATAAAATATATGTTTTTGGTATTTGTAAGCTATTGCATAGCTTTTATCGCGGGCTTTGGGCGCGGCGACCGAATCATGAAATTTCGTAACGAAACGACCTAACACCCCCCACTCCGCCTACCATGTAGCGGTCAAGCGTCCGCTAAAATAATGGTACGAATTTGGCTCAAACATTTATGGCCTAAATTAATACATACAATACTCTTTACTGTAGTACGTGACTGAAACGGATGAATGCGCGAGAATTGCCAAGTGAAATCAATATTTAGGTATCATTAACAAACAAATTCGAAATTAAATCAAACAAATACACGCAGACGGACCCAACAAAGGCTTTACATAATACAGAAACGAAGTACACATGAATTATTGAAAACCAAAATCTCTTTATTCGTTCCGAATCGGCTCAAATGCTCACAATTATCAATGATAGGAATTGGCCGCGTTTCAGCTTATTTGAAATTCAAATATGACAACCGAGCCGAGACAATACGAAATAAATGTGTTTTAGGCTGGTTTCATGTTAATATTGAATTCTCGTTTTAAATAATGGGTGGACGTAAACGCATATTTATTTCAACTAGTCGGCCGTCACTTATTTTGTACAAAGTAGCACCAATATTTCTCTAATTTAAATAAATTGTAATAATTTTCAAGTGATTTTGAACGCACTCGTTAAAGGTAAAAAGAGGTTTATTATCTATTTCATAGCAAGACAAAGAATGTTCTATTTCGTTTATTATGTATGTGTTTATGTCAAATGCAAGTGAGTGTATTGTGTTTTTAGTTGATTTTATGTATGTTTTATGCATTATTTATAAAAATATTAGCATTCTGCACTCCTTCTCTACGGCCATTATAACCGTGTAAAAATTCATACTAATCCGTTCGCGGCATATTACTTAAAAATGCACCACAAGTTTTTGCTTCACGTATTAATATATAGATAAATAAATTATTAAGCTATTCCATAGCTTTTATCGCGGGCTTTGAGCGCGGCGACCGATTCAAGAAATTACGTAACGAAAAAATTCTAACACCCCACTCCGCCTTTCGTGTAGCGCGGCTGAGCGTTCGCTTAACGTGTAATGTATATGGTACGACAGTACGAAGTCCGCACGGATCGAGACGAGCTGCTCGGAACTCGGACGAATATGTAAGCAGCTGTTTGTAAGAAAGTGTATAGTATCAAAGAACAAACTTGAATTAATATCAAAAAGAATAAAAATACTGATATATAAATAAGTAAATAAAGTTATAAAAAATGCTATGCAATAGCTTTAACGCGGCAGTCCCCGAGTGTCGCACGTTTTTTTATTTAGTTTTATTACTCTCAAGTGGTAAAAAAGTATGCAGTCCATCTAAAGGTAAATGCCCACTGATAAATATCTGTAAGCAACTTCATAAAAAACAGCCTTTTTATCTGATGTTATTTCAGTTGTGTTGATTCTAAGGATTATAATATTAGCCTTATACTTAAACACTTATCATCATATCTCCATACTCATTTGCTACTTTAAACGGATAAAAAATACAAGGGCAGCCACAATTAACAGGTAGAATCAGTGTAGTTCGACCGGGGAGGTACCACAGTCACACCTATTTCTGACGTGAAACATTCCTTGTTTCGATGGAAGGGTATGGTTGCCGGTACGCTTTTATTTGAGGATGCCATCCTAGTTCTCGGGAGTAGCAACGGATCTGTGACTGACTTCACATAGAACCCATGTTCTGTATGAAGTTGCTTACAGATGTCCATGAGCGGCAGTGAACACTTACCAGCAGGTGGAAGGAGGTAGGTGCTTCCCTCACTTGTCTATGTTAATAGATTACGGACTATAAAACTAAATGACGTTAATCATAAAATGTACGTAGGTTTTCTGTCATGCACCAACTTTTTTTTACTGAAGTAGCAAACGAGCATGCAGTCCATCCATCTGTAATCAACTACATACAGAACATGGGTACCATCTGAAGTCAATCACAGATGCGTTGCTACTCCCGAGGACTATGATGGTCGCCTCATGTGAAAGTGTGCTGGCAATCACACCCTTCCATCGAAACGCAAAAATGCTTCACGCTAGAAAAAGGTATGGAGGTGGTACTTCCCCAGTCGAACTACACTGGTTGTACCACCTTGAAAAACATATGTTTTAATATAGGCATCCCGCACTTCTTTTCTATAAGTATAAACTATAACCGTGCAAAATTTCATACACCTCCGCGGCAAATTTCTTAAAAACGGATCCCAAATTTTTGTATCACGTATTACTCCTGACTACTTGCCCAATTGCTACCATTACATAAAAGATCTCAATGCCGATTTAAATTTAAAATGCAACGTATTAAATGTAGACCAGCTCCTCTCAAAAGCCAATTCAATTATGGCTCATACGAATTGAAACTCGGCAGAAAATCAGCCATTCGAATGAGATTCGCTCCGGTAACCCATGCATCAAATAAATTAATTGTTCATTAATTATTAAGCGATTATTGCCGCGAATGCGTTAAGTGGTTCGCGATGTTTTAATGCGATTAATTAATTGTGGTAGTGGTTTATATTGTCATGATTTTAATATACAAAAGATTCAACTACATTAATTGGAGTCCAAAAGTGGCGGTCGACGAAAAAATTTGGCCGGTATCTATTTTTTGTCACTATATTAAGGGAAGGAAAGGTGACGTTAAGTTTAAAAATAATCATTTCTGGTCTGCTATAAAAGGAGGGGAGTTAGACAGTCATAATATTTTTTCCCGTTAAGCAGTTCCTGTATTTCGGTGAAATGTTTTTTTTTTTCGTAACAAACGAGCATGCAGTCCATCTGATGGTACGGTACGTTCCTTCGATATCTGCAAGCAAGTTCTTGGAAAACAGAGGTTCAATCTTAAGTCAGTAAGATGCGTTGCTTCTCCCAAGGACTAAGATAGTTGCCTCATATAAAAAATAGCGGGAAACCATATCCTTTAAAAGAAAATAAAAAACCGCAATACGCTAGAAATAGGCGTGGCTTCTCGGTTAAACGATTTTTATTCTATCTCTGTATCTCTCCAGATAATTAAATTGCCTTCTTTGATCCTATCATAGTAGGCAATTTAATTAATTGTCGTCAACCCATCATTGTCCCTCTGCTGGGCACGGGTCTTCTCTCAGAATGAGAGAGTTCTTAGGCCATAGTCCACTGCGCTAGCCAAGTGCAAATTGGTGGATTTCACACACCTCCGAGAACTTTTTTTTTTAAGAACTCAGGTGTGTAGGTTTCCTCAAGATGTTTTCCTTCACGGAAAAGCAGTGATAATTAAATTCTGATACGCACATAAATCAGTGGTGCATGCCTGGGTTTGAACGTTGTACCTCCCGATCGAAAGGGCAAGTTTCAACCATTAGGCTATCACTGTTCTCATTTAATTAATTACAAAAACTTAATTAGGTCTAGAAATATGACACAGTGGTATACACAAATACACTACCTTTTCAGTTACAGAGTTGGATAGGAGTCACTTATACATTTTTCAGTGCTTAACTTTTCTCTGGCACAAATACTTTTAGTTATAACGACCACGATACGACCAATACATCGTATATAAAATTAAGCTCGTAAAAGATATTATCATTGTATTCACAAAGTATTTAGAACTATTCGTTTCTTTCCGATATCTTCTCTGGGGATCTCTCTTCTCTGATTGAGGTAGACTGCGATACCTATTCTTACCTTAAAACATGGTTGCCCATTGACATCAATCCCAACAAAATATTAGTCTTGCCTGACGTTTACTATAGATATGTTGCTACCTCTTAAAACTAAGTTAAAATGCCTCTGATAAATATCTCCCTTGTCTTCAAACCAAAACACAACGGCGTTTAACACTTTCATTTGGCAGTTGTCACATATTTAAATATTAGCCCGCAGCTTCGCCTGCACGGTCATATGTATCAACTAATAAAACATCGACGTTGTCATGGGAATGAGAGAGCGCGGCAAAAAGTAGCCTACGTCACTCTCCGCTCTCCTATCTCCCAGCATATAAACCATATCATATAATAGCTATGTAGCGACACACTTTCACATTTATAATATTAGTATGGATATAACAAGTGTAAAATATATAACTAAAAAAATGTGATAAAAATAAAACGATGACGTTCGATCGTTGTCGTATCGTAGTCGTGATACATAAACGTCTTAAGATGTGACAACGTAATGAAAAAACGCATTAAAATTCTACGGAACATATCTCATTAAGTAAAGGGTGTGCTCGCGTTAATGATATATCTTTATACTGGCTCACGTTTCGTCGTGATATGATGAAATAACCCTTACTGTGTACGAAATAGGCGCGAAATTCCTATGGCTGTGGAATCTTTTGCCATTTTTGAGGTTTGAATTAATATAGAGTCAGTTTTGTTATGAATGCTTTTTTCAGGTATGACGACAAACTTTTTTAAAATGTACTCTTGATTCACTATTGGAAGAGGCTTGTCCATGGATGGCAAGCAATTTCAGAATGGCAAAAAGCTTCATATAAAACATCGATATAAATTAATACACTGTTGAAATAGCCTAGTAAAGGTGTGATGCGAATGAGTGCGTGAAAAATAATCCACAAAGTTACTTGACAGACCTCATAAGTAGCAACCGTCCCTTGAAAAAATCAGAGACGTCAGGACTTTGAAGTCGGAATTTCCATCACCAGAAACCTATACTTAACACACTGTTATAACTTGCGGGGAGTCAGTTAATGTTATGAGATTTTGTGGATTAGTTGAGTTCCTTTTCTCCCTAAATCTAGTGAGATTTCCGCCTTCCCTCAATCATTTGAACGTCGTCGTCAACCCATTATTGTCCCACTGCTGGGCACGGGTCTTCTCTCAGTATGAGAGAGTTTTAGGTCATAGTCCACCGCGCTGGCCAAGTGCGAATTGGTGGACTTCACACACCTCTGAGAACTTTTTTTTTAAAGAACTCTCGGGTGTGTAGGTTTCCTCACGATGTTTTCCTTCACCGAAAAGCAGTGATAATTAATTTATAATACGCACATGAATCAGTGGTGCGTGCCTGGGTTTGAACCTCGGACCTCCCGATCGAGAGGGCAAGTTTCAACACTTAGGCTATCACTGCTCTGAACGTGGTTCACCATTTGAACGAGACCTTGTTTAAATTAAAAAGAAGATATTTTACTTAATTTTATTTTATAATAGTTGGCGTGGCGATGGTACCTTCTCGTTTAAAGGATTTACATTCTATATCTGGAGTATCATAGTAGGCAATTTAATTGGCAAAGGTCGTAGAACCGATGCAGTTCGACCGGGGAAGTACCACTGCCACACCTGTTTCTAGCGTGAAGCATTTCTTGCGTTTCGATGGAAGGATGTGGTTGTCGTTACACTTTCACATGAGGCGACTATCATAGTCCTCGGGAGTAGCAACGCATCTGTGATTGAGGTCAGATGGAACCCATGTTCTGTATGAAGTCGATTACAGATGTCCATGGGTGGCAGTGACCACTTACCATCAGGTGTAGACGACCCGTGTGGCGCAGCGGTTACGGTACCGGTTTGACACGCAGTGGGTCCCGGGTTCGATTCCCGGCCAGATAGGTATGAATGATGAGTTTAGATTGTTGTTCTGGGTCTGGGTGTTTGTGTGTTCGTCTTTGTGTGTGTCCATGGCACCCACCATTCATGGCACCATGACACAGGAGAAAATCCTTCTGTGGGGCTATGAGTGTAGAAAGTGTTTTAGTTTTTTTAAAGCGTTTTTTTAGGTGTACTGCATGCTCGTTTGCTACTTCAGTTAGATAAAAAAAAACACCCATAACAGGACAAATCCTACAAAAAAGCGTTATTCAAAATAAAAAGCGATGTTATATATACCGTAACTTTACATGTCATTCAATGTTCAAAACGAGTATAAAATTGCGGTTACCGGACGCCACATGGGTCAAAAATGGCCGCCGTTAACCCGCCATGTTTGTTTTAAACTCAGATATATGTATAGCTTGAAGTGTATTCGTATGAGCGATGAATTTTGAAATAACAGATGACGAGTATTGGTTATAAGTTAAATGTTTTTGGATGTGTTTTTATATAATACTAGCTGAACCCCGCAGCTTCGCCCGCGTTAAAAAAATCGATGTATTAATTGTGCCGTGGGAGTAAGATATTTTTCCACGGTAAAAAGTAGTTATATATAAGGTAGTAGGGTAGTATAAGGTAGTAGTAAGTAGGTAAACGTACGATTGCAATTCGGGTCGCCTGCGGTTATCGTACCATTTCGTACGAGGCGGCGTTTGTCCTGGGGCGGCTTCCGCCTCTGGACATCCTGGCGGATATGGACGCACGGATCTTCTTTAAGATCCGCGTCCTCCGTCAGGGGACTGAACCCTTCGACGTAAGGACGGTTGAAGCGCTTCGAAGGAGAGCCAAATGGCGCGCTCTAAGGTGCTGGCGTGGGCGACTCAAGGAGCCACATAGCATACGCCAACGGGTGGTCGACGCTATCTTGCCGAACATCCGCGCATGGATGCGAAGCAGCGGTCGAGGGACCTACCGCCTGACTCAGATACTCACCGGACATGGCTGTTTCGGTCAGTACCTGAACAGGATAGGGAGACAGGTGACGGCCCTCTGTCACCATTGCGGGCACGACGAGGATTCCGCACAGCACACGCTCGAGTACTGCCCAGCTTGGGAGTCTCGTACCGTCGTAACTAGACGGAGCAGTGGGCCCAGCCGCCCATCTGGGAGGAGCCCGATGGGGCAACGCGCTCAGAGGATTCCGGTTGCGGTTGGTCCGAGTTCCCGGAGTTCTCCTTTAGCGCCGATGACGGCCACCGGAGGGGCTTTAGTGCGGTAAAAATCCCACATAACCTTGTTTCGCTCCCACGGCGTCGGGTACCTAAACAATCCTGGGCGAATTATTAAAACAATATGTGCCATTTAACTCCTCATTTAGGTGCATTTAATAAAACAAAACAACTAAACTTCACATACCATTTAAAACATTTTAGTAAAGCCTTAGGATGTGTATGGTGCCTAATTTCGGCTTAAATATTCTGAAACGTATGTGTAAATATATGAAAGACGCTTAGACGTTATTAAAGTATTCGTCCGGACCCTTTTTATACAGTCGTTGACCTCCTTTTTCGTATGTGAAATGTGGAATTAAGAATTTAGGTTCCCTTGTGTACTGGAAGGCACGGATTTATTTATGACTACGATTTACGCAAATTTCTGACTGCTCTATTTATCTCTGTATTGAACAATGTTATTTAAACTAGTCATTCGTGGAAACGGTCAAAATTCGACCATAATTTAAATTAAAAAACTAAACTTCATATTGTCCAAAGTAGCATGAATATTTCTCAAATTCAAATAAATTGTTATTATTTTCAAGTTATTTTGAACGCGCCCGTTAAATATAAAAAGAGGTTTATTAACTAAGCTGCATTTAGATGCAATAGCGGTACTTTGACAAAGGCATCTGACATTTTTGACGTTATGTGTTATCATAGTAATTAAATGTTCTATTTCGTTTATAATGTATGTGTTTATGTCAAATGCAAGGTAGTGAGTGTAATGCGTTTTTAGTTGATTTTAGGCATGTTTTATGCATTATTTGACAAAAATGTTAGCATTCCGTAATCCTTCTCTACATCAACTATAACCGTGTGTAATTTCTCACTCTTCCGTCTGCGGCAATAATCATAATAACGAATCAGAAGTTTTTGCTTCATGTATTAATATAATATCCACATCAACCCATTATTGTCCCACTGCTGGGCACGGGTCTTCTCCCAGAATGAGAGAGTTTAGGCCATAGTCCACCGCGCTGGCCAAGTGCGAATGGTGGACTTCACACACATCCGAGAACTTTTTTTTTAAGAACTCTCGGAACTTTTATTTTTTTTTAAAGTACCTACTCTCGGGTGTGTAGGTTTCCTCACGATGTTTTCCTTCACCGAAAAGCAGTGATAATTAATTTCTAATACGCACATAAATCATTGGTGCGTGCCTGGGTTTGAACCTCGGACCTCCCGATCGAGAGGGCAAGTTTCAACCATTAGGCTATCACTGCTCTTAATTAATATAATATATAGATACTATACCTCTGTAAATATCATTCACATGATATGTACTCACTATTAGTATATTTGTATAAGTAAGTGTATGTTAGTGATTACATCACTTCCAAACGACCTCATCGATTTAGGTCACACTCAATATATTTGTTTTGTAGACGATGTTTACACGCTTTCTACACTCATAGCCCCACAGTAGGATTTTCTCCTGTGTCGTGGGTACCATGGACACACACAAGACGAATACACAAACACCCAGACCCAGAACAAGAATCTAAACTCATCATTCAGATACCTGTCTGGCTGGGAATCGAACCCGGGACCCATTGCGCGCCAGACCGGTATGATAACCGCTGTGCCACGCGGGTCGTCAATAGCTATCTGTTACGATAAATGGTGTAATGTTGTTAATTTAACAACAAATTCTATTTTTATGAAATAGCGAAACTTGTGACTTTGTTCGCGCGAACCATTTTTTTATCTGGGTGAAGTAGCAAACGAGCATGCAGTCTACTTGATGGTGAGTGGTCACTGCCGCCCATGACATCTGTAATCAACTTAAAGAACATGGGTTCCATCTGATGCTTCACGCTAGAAATAGGTGGGGCGGTGGTACGTCCCCAGTGGAACTACGCTGGTTCCCCTTAAAAATTTTAACGTCTCTCGAACCACCTTTAAACCAAAACATAGCTGTGCTTCTTGAGTCTAACTACAAAGAGTCCTCGCGGAAATTACACAGAATCAGAATGAGTGAATCAACACCTCACCAAGTTTATATACAAACTAGCAGGTCCCGCGGTTTCACTCGCGTTTATCTATACTAATATTATAAAGCTGAAGAGTTTGTTTGTTTGAACGCGCTAATCTCAGGAACTACTGGTTCGAATTGAAAAGTTCTTTTTATGATGAATAGACCATTTATCGAGGAAGGCGTTTATAATATATATTAACCTAAAGCCTTCCTCGATAAATTGTCTATTCAACATAAAAAGATTATATGGCAATTATACACATACAGCGTTTGTCCCCAAATACGTAACCGCCTGTGACCCAAATAACAGATCCGTCAGTTCAATGCCACTTAGCCTGTCTCTTATACCTAAATCTATTCGCAGTCACAAGCCTATCAATTTCAACTAGTCACCCGTCGTAACGGTCGAAACTTGACCGTAATTCAACTCAAAACTAAACTTGTATATTGTCTAAAGTACTTGCCAAATTTGTTTAAATTTTATTTATTTACAAGCTAATTTAAATACACCCGTAAGGTAAAAAGAGCTTTGATGGGCTAACCTGCATTTAAAAGCAATAAAGGGTATTTCGACAAAGACATCTGATATTTTTGACGTTACTAGTCACCGGTCACATTAATTAAATTATTAATTTAATTTAAAAAACTAAACTACATATTGTCCAAAGAAGTAGGAATATTTCTGAAATTCAAATAAAATGTAATAGTTTTCAAGTAATTTTGAACGCATCCGTTAAATATAAAAAGAGGTTTAATTAGCTAAACCGCATTTAAAAGCAATATCGGGTATTTTGACAAAGACATCTGACATTTTTCACGTTATGTGTTTTCATAGTAAGACATTGAATGTTCTATTTCGTTTAGTGTTTGTGACAAACGCGCGGTAGTGTGCGTATTGTGTTTTTAGTTGATTTTATGTAAGTTTTATGCATTATTTGAAAAAAAAAAAGTATTTCGTACTCCTCCTCTACTTAAACTATTTTAATTTAGTTTTTTAATTTAAATTACGGTCCAATTTCGACCGTTGAGACGGGTGACTAATATTAGTAATCATAAGATCTATTAAACATAGGCGAAATCTGGAGGCGCAGGCAATCAAAACTAAACTCATACACCTCATGTGCCTATAGTGTTAGTCGTCGTCAACCCATTACTGTCCCACAGCTGGGCACGGGTCTTCTCTCGGAATGAAGGCCATAGTCCACCGCGCTGGCCAAGTGCGAATTGGTGGACAGTGCGAATTGGTGGACGATTGGTTATAGTGTTAGTGGCAAGTCTAATCCCATAATGGCAAGATCTGCCTATCTCCCGCATGCAAGCGATGGACTTATGGAATACCAATGTCGTTAATTAAATACCCAGTAATATCTTACTATTCAATATGCTGCATACATGGAATAGATAACGAAAGGAGCTTAACTAGAAATTCCAGCAATTAAGTTAAATACTTGAACTTCTTTTATTTATTTGTGTATTTATGCACACACAAGAAATCAAAATACAAAAAGAGAACTTATAACTAATATTTAGTGCAAAGGTACTGATTATTTCTAAAGAAATCTTCCTGAGACTGGACATAAATTAACACAAGGTAGTGCGAGCACTTTTCTATGACAGGAAAAGAAAAATAAGAATATATATATAAACATAAATATACGTTAATATACATACATATCATATATAAAACTTAAAAAAAATATAAATATATAAATAAATAAACAAATGTACATAGAATAGGACAGACAGGTATCTCAATGATGAGTTTAGATTCATGTCCTGGGTCTGGGTGTTTGTGTATTCGTCTTGTGTGTGTCCATGGTACCCACGACACAAGGAAAATCCTACTGTGAGGCTATTAGTGTAGAAAGCGTGTTTATTCAATATGCTGCATACATCGAACAGATAACAAAAGGAGCTTAACTACAAATTTTATGTTAAATACTTGAACTTCTATTTTTTTTTATCTGATTGAAGTAGTAAACAAGCATAGACTCCATCCATTGAAATGTCTTTATTTTGTATAGGCCTACGGGGGCACTTACAAATTGTCAGTTACATTTTTTTGCTTACATTACCACCGGATCGGAGCACGATCTCAACTGCAATCCGGCAAGAAACTCAGCGGGTTTGTTTTTGTTATTTTGGCAATAAATGATTTTCATTCAATTCTACTTCACTACAAATTATTCATAATCATATGTACTAGGTTTAAATCATCATAAATTCAAATCCAAAATAATGAATCAACTTAATTATCTGGCGTCATAAATAAACACCGTACAAATCACAAATCAAGCTTTAAATCGGTCCTCATAACTTCGTTCAGTTACCTCGTTCATCCATTAATTATATTTGTGTGGTTTGTGTAGATTGTAGAGATTTTGTTTACATTTTTCTTTGTATGTTTGTTTGTTACGCTTTCATGCTAAAACTACTGAACCGATTATCATGAAACATTGTCCACTTATTCTTAGAAGTATTAAAAAAACATAGGATACGTTTTAATGCAAAACACATATCTATTTATTTATATATTTATTGCACCTTTATGAAAGTTACAACCAGTCAACCCTGGGTGGCTGGAAAATTTGTGGCTGGTGTCAATTTTATACGCGATGAAGGCATCGCGTATAAAAGTAGCAAGGGCTACTTCTGAGTGCAAAGTTAGAACACCGTTTTTGTAGTTCCTGTGGAGGTCCCGGAGTCCTCTTTATAGCGCCGAGGACGGCCACCGTGAGAGTCTTAGTGCAATAAAAATCCCACATAACCCTGCGTCGCTCCCACGGCGTCGGGTACCTTTTGAAGGTTTCCCCCTCGAAAACAAAAAAATGTGTGCGTGTACTAGCGTACACTCGTAAGAAGTGAAACTTCTTTATGACGTTATTTTTCAATAAATAATTTACTATATGCAACTTTACAGAAATTGGTTAAATAAAGTTAAATTAGAAAAAGTTTAATAAAAGGCTTTTATTAAACTTTATTTAATAATCTAATCTATAATAATCTATCTAATATCACGCGTGGTAGGGATAAGAAAAAGATGGCGCGTAACGGAAAAAAAAACATGGCGCGTAACTGAATAAGATGGCGCGTAACGAAAAAATGTTTCACAAAATTTTTTTCCAACCCCGATAAAGAAGTTTCACTTCAACCAACCCCGATAAAGAAGTTTCACTTCAAAAAAAAGGCCCAGCCGCTCATCTAGGAGAGGCTCGATGGGGCAACGCGCTTAGAGGATTCCGGTTGCGTTTCTCTGGAGATCCAGGAGTCCTCTTTATAGCGCCGAGGACGGCCACCGGCGGGGTTTTAGTGCTGTAAATCCCACATAACCCTGCGTCGCTCCCAAGGGGTCGGTTACCTTTTGAAGGTTTCCTCCTCGAGAACAAAAAAGAAAAAAATTAATGCCTCGGATAAATGTTTCCCACAATACACTCTTCAGGTAAAAATTCAACAACGCATTCTGTTATTACGTAGAAATAGGAAACTACAATTATTTTTAGAAAATACTTTCTTAATAAACGCAGAGAAAGAATCACAAGAACAGATTAAACGAAGACCTTTGTCTTTTGTTATCTGCTAACATTTCCTTAAATAAGTTAATGTTCTCATTGTTTGTGCCCGTGACCGGCCCATGGATTGCTCTATCGCCCTTTATGGCTTGTTTATGGGGAATTTAACGATGTTTGGAATCCCTGAGTGTATTAATAGGAAGAAACGGTCACTTTGCAGTATTTGTCGCATTGCAAAGCATACGCCTTTTTAAATACAGTTTTTCCATGTGGTAGAACGAATATATTTAGACCGGGGTTGTACCGTTACACCATTTCCGAGCTTTTTTTTATCTGACTAAAGTAGCAAACGAACACACAGTCCACGTGATGGTAAGTGGTCACTGCCGCCCATGGACGCCTGTAATCGACTTCATACAGAACATGGGTTCCATCTGAACTCAATCACAGATGCGTTGCTACTCCCGAGGACTATGATGGTCGCCTCATGTGAAAGTGTGACGGCGACAACACCCTTTCAAAGAAATGATGGCCATTTCTTTGGAAGGGTGTGGTTGCCGTCGACCGCCGTATGTATGTGTGTATGGACACATATACATACAGCGCTCGAATAACATTACCTTACTGACGAAGTCCGGTAAAAGATAATAATTGATTATAATTAACGAGTCGCTTATTATATTCTTTCATGAAAACCATAAAGTATTTTGCCACAAATCTAATTACTAAATACCTGATACAAGAACAGTGTGCTACTCATTATATTTTCATAATACCCAGCTAACATAGGGCTCAGTTAAGGGTAGTGCCTCCAAGCGAGAGAAGCGAGGAGCGATTGAATCTGTTAATCAAGCGAACTGATAGAGGGCACTGGTTTACATTTAGCTTTTAATTCTTAGTAGAAGGGTTCTGCAGAGTAATCTGGGGGATTCGTAACTCCCAGGATTCACAACAGGATTTTTGGTTGGCATACTTTTATATGGAGCAGTGATAGCCTAATGGTTGAAACTTGCCCTCTCGATCGGGAGGTCCGAGGTTCAAACCCAGGCACGCACCACTGATTTATGTGCGTATTATACTTTAATTATCACTGCTTTTCGGTGAAGCAAAACATCGTGAGGAAACGTACACACCCGAGAGTTCTTTAAAAAAAAAAAAGAAAAGTTCTCGGAGGTGTGTATAGTCCACCAATTCGCACGTGGCCAGCGCGGTGGACTATGGCCTAAGCTCTCTCATTCTGAGAGAAGACCCGTGCCCAGCAGTGGGACAGTAATGGGTTGACGACTTTAAAATCAGAACAACGGAAAGTTAGTTCCATTCGTAATAATATTTTTTCGCTGTCAACATACTTTTTAGTCGTGAGACAGAACCGTAATACATTTTTAATATCGCTAAGAGCTTTTATCACCCTTACAGGGCAAAAATACGAGTTTTGGTGTTATTATACTACAACGGGCCTAAGGTCGGTTAGGCAAAACTAGTTCTGAGCATAGTAGTAGGTATATGAAGTTAATCATATAAATAAACAGTGACGGTGATTTCTTTCATACATCTGTCTTTATAATACGCTTTTTATTATCTATATATTAGTAAGTAAGGTGGTGGAACCAGTGTAGTTCGACCGGGGAAGTACCACCGCCACACCTATTTCTAGCGTGAAGCTTTTCTTGCGTTTCGATAGAAGGGTGTGGTTTCCGGCACACTTTCACATGAGGCGACCATCATCGTCCTCGGGAGTAGCAACGCATCTGTGATTGACTTCAGATGGATCCCATGTTCTGTATGAAGTTGATTACAGATGTCCATGGGCGGCAGTGATCACTTACCGTCAGGTGGACTGCATGCTCGTTTGCTACTTCAGTCAAATAAAAAAAAAAAGTACTCACCATTTGATAATTAAGTTTTAAATCTTTAAACACTTATTTAAGGTCAAAATATTTTTTTCTAACCACTAACCGAAGAAAAGAGGCGTAAGAGACGACTAAAAGGGGCTTTCGGGGTTGCGGGCGGCTAGAGTGGGAGGTCGAACCGTCCTGCCAAGCGATCCCGGGTAGGACGATAGCAGGTGTGGTCGCATGTCGTAAACACCAGGAGATACGGTGACCTCAAATGCTTCCTGGGGAAGAGAGAGAGTTTAGGTCATACTACATCGCGTTGGCGAAGTGCAAATTGGTGAACATCACACACCACCGAAAACTTTTTTTTTTCAGAACTCGGATGTGTAGATTTCTCACAATGTTTTTCTTCACCGAAAGCAGTGATAATTAATTTCTAATACGCACATAAATCAGTGGCACGCGGGGTTTGAACCTCGGATCTCCCGATCGAGAGGGCACGTTTCAACCATAAGGCTATCACTGCTTTAATATTTATACATTTCAATTCATACTTACTTAAAACTAAGATGTAGAAAAAGCAAAACAGCATTTTCCTCTCAAGATTTCCTAGAAAAAATCACATAAATCTCTTTGAAATGTTTCTTAATTAACCCCGTACTTAACAAGCGTTTTTATATTTTTCTTTGTTTTGGTAAAAAAAACAACTCGCCTTTTCATTTTTAAAAACAAGTTCTAACATTGCGTTTTATGGAAACTCTCATTATATACAACGGAAAAGGGAATATAAAATAATAGTTTGTTTAAAATAACGAAGTTCTTTACTAAATATTTGGTTATTGTATAGTGAGTATATATTTTTTTGTTCTCGAGGGGAAACTGTTAAAAATATAAATCAAATAGTATGTTAAATTTATATAGCGTATTTTTCCCAACAGGCCTCATCTTTAGTAACTGTAAGGCAAGATAATGGAGCTAACTTTCATTACAATGTAAAAAAACATGAAAAAACAAAAAAAAAATAGAACATAACAAACAAGACAAACCCGCTGAGTTTCTTGCCGGATCTTCTCAGTTGAGGTCGTGCTCCGATCCGGTGGTAGTGTAAGAAAAAAATGTGTAACTGACAATTTAAAAGTGCCTATACAAAACTAGCTGTGCTCGCGACTTTGTCTGCGTGGAATAGTTATTTTGGGCATGATTTATTTTTGCAAACAACCTTTTCAGCTTTATAAATTGTAGCTGTTACCCACGACTTTGTCTGCGTCATTTTGTTGCAGCGTGATGTTATAAAGCCTAAAGCCTTCCTCGATAAATGGTCTATTCAAAAAAGAAAGAATTTTTCAATTCGGACCACTAGTTCCTGAGATTAGCGCGTTCAAACAAACAAACAAACAAACTCTTCAGCTTTATAATATTAGTATAGATAAAGACATTTCATTTCATTATAAAAGCGAGTAAAACCGAGGGGTATTGCTAATATAGAAGTTATATCATGTACCTATGTAGCTATTTTGAAAAGAATCTAGGTAAGTAACTTGAATGTAGCGAAACTCTACCTATAGAGTCTTACGAAAGACTTAAAGTATAAAACATTTAAGTCCTAGATTCTAGGTCATAATGGCCGTCTAGACTAGCTCGGACAGTTTCCGTCCGAAATAGACAGAAAACAAACATTTCCAGACTGTTGTCGGGGAAATGAAATTGTAGCTTATTGTCCATTTTGTTTGTTTGTGAAACATATTGTTTTATTTTGTTATTTTGTTTTTGTTTTTGTTTAGCGTACACAGAACGTACCTACAGTATTAGACGTGTTCTGTGAGTTTTATAAGATTGAAGTAGCAAACGAGTTTTAGTTCGAAAACGGAAGTACCACCGCCACAGCTATTTCTAGCGTGAAGCATTTCTTGCGTTTCGATGGAAGGGTGAGGTTGCCGGCACACTTTCACATGAAGCGACCATCATAGTCCTCGGGAGTAGCAACGCATTTGTGATTGACTTCAGATGGAGCCCATTTTCTGTATGCGTAGCTACTCTCGATGACTAAGATGGTTTTCTCATAAAAGTGGTAGAACCATTCGAGTTCGATTGGGGAGATACCACCGCCACGCCTGTTTCTAATATTAAGCAGTTTTTGCGTTTAGATGTAAGGATGTGGTTACCGGTTTTTTTTGGTACTCGCCGTCGTGGGAGCAACGCCGGGTTATGTAGGATTTTTACCTCACTAAAAACCCCCCGGAGGCCGTCTTCAGCGGTACGTGGAGGACTTCGAGGTCTCCAACGGAATACAACCGGAGTCCTTCGAGCGCAATGCCCCTTTGGGCCCTTTCCTGGTGACCTATTGATGCTCACCATGCTTCTCGGTGTTTACGACGGCATGCGGCAACTCATGCCGTCGTCCTTCTCGGGGTCACTTGGCTGGACGGTCCGAGTTCGCTCTTACCGCCCGCAACCCCGAAGCCCCTTTTAGTCGCCTCTTCCGACAGGCAGAGGAAACCGTAGCTCTATTCTGATCCCGGAACTACAGAGATAAATCATTTACCATCAGGACTATATATTCGTGTGCTACTTTACTGTGATAAAAAACATTCCTCCTTTAAAACACAAATAAGTATGACGTTGGTGTCTTCATAGTTTAACAATGACGGTAACTAACACCGTGGAGAACACACGAAAACAGAATATCCGGATTTATTCAGGTTAAAATGTACAAAACTCAGATATTTCCATTAGAATGTATCTTTCGCTCGGCTCGTCCCACGTTCATTTCTGTGGATGTTTTTCCAATTTTATGCGGGAAAACCCGGATATTTTCGGGTGAAAATGTATTTCTAGTCTCCATTCTTGTCTGTTATACTTCAATGCAAATCCTTTATACTCTTCTCTATATACAGGCAGATATTTTTGGTGAGAAAAATCCAACTTTTTTTTTACCTAACTGAAGGAACAAACGAGCAATTACCATGGACATCTGTAATTCTGTAATAAACTACATACAGCAAACGACCATGGACATCTGTAATCAACTACATACAGAACATGGGTTCCATCTGAAGTCAATCACAGACGCGTTGCTACTCCCGAGGACTATGATGGTCGCCTCATATAAACGTGTGCCGTCCACTTAATTCTACCGAAACGCAAGAACTGCTTCACGCTAGAAATTCGTGTGGCGGTGGTACTTTCCCGGTCGAACTACACTGGTTCTACCACCTTGAATATTAACTTCAATATTATTTAACAAAGTAAAATATCATTTAAAATATTTTTTCGATAAGAAATTAAATAAATTAAATAAAGAAAAAAAAATAAAAGACTTAAGATTGATCGTCAAATCTTCATGTGTTATTATTGCTCGGAAATGAAATATTTGCTCGACGAAAGCATCAGTGTTGGATGAATTTAAGCAAATTTCGGTACAATTTCCGGCGAAATTTCATGGTCTTATTAGATCAGACATGATTTAGGAGGGTTAGTGATGCTTATTTAATTTTTCGATACAGATATAATTGCGTGCTTGTATATTTTTTATCTGACTGATGTAGCAAACGAGCATTCAGTCCACCTGATGGTAAGTGGTCACTGCCGCCCTGCGACATCTGTAATCAACTTCATACAGAACATGGGTTCCATCTGAAGTCAATCACAGATGCGGTGCTACTCCCGAGGACTATGATAGTCCCCTCATGTGAAAGTGTGCCAGCAACACCCTTCCATCGAAACGCAAGAAATGTATCACGCTAGAAATAGGTGTGGCGGTGGTACTTCCCCGGTCGAACTACAGCAATTCTACCACCTCCATCTATATATTATAAAAAATGTGCATGTGTGTGTATTCTATATGTGTGCATAACCGTATTACAATAAAATTTTGCTCTCTATATTTCTTCATTTACTGTTAGTTAATGTAGTATGCCTTTTGTTGTCATTATAAAAGAGAAAATACAATGCAATGTAAGCTAGCTATTCATTTGAAATATACACGTTTTTCTCAGTCTCGTAATACAATAAAGAAGGCTACTTTATAGACCAGCTGGACGTCTGAAATTCATGAAATTGTAAATACTAGGTCATTCCCGCAGCTTTGCTTCAAACATCTCTTTTTTGTTATCGTGAGGGAAACCTTTAAAAGGTACCCGACGTCGTGGGAGCGACGCAGGGTTATGTGGGATTTTTACCACACTAAAACCCTCCCGGTGACCTTCCCCGGCTCTACACAGAGCACTCCGGGATCTCTAAAGGATTGCAACAGGAGTCCTCTGAGCGCGTTGCCCCATCGGGCTCCTCCCGGATAGTCGGCTGGTCCCACCGCTCCGTCTAGTCTAGTATGCGGCCACACATACCGCCGTCCTTCCCGGGGTCGCCTGACCGAACGGTTCGAGCTCCCACTCTAGCTGCCCGCAACCCCGGAAGCCGCTTTTAGTCGCCTTTTACGACAGGCAGGGGATGCCGTAGCTCTATTCTAATCCAGAAACTACAGGGACGTTCGAATACCTCTACCACGGTAATGAGTATTCTATGTGATAGTGTTATAAACTATGTTTGTGCTAAATTTCTGAGAAAACGTAGTTTTTGCGTGTCAGAAGAATAAACACACATACAGGCTCACCACCTTTCGGGTTTTATTTACTAATAGGAATAATTTTAATATAAATTAGTAAATGTAATATCTTCTATTTCTCTAAGTATACGTGAAGCAAAAACTTTAAGTAATATGCCGGGGACGGATTAGTATGAAATTTTGCACGGTTATAGTGGACGTAGAGAAGGAGTGCAGAATGTTATTATTTTTTTCAAATAATGCATACATCATACATAAAATCAACTAAAAACACATAACACACTACCGTGCTATTGTCACAAACACATACATAATAAACGAAATAGAACATTCAGTGTCTTACTGAAAACATTTAACATCAAAAATGTCAGATGTTTTTGTTAAATTACCCGCTATTGCTTTTAAATGCGGCTTAGTTAATAAACCTCTTTTTACGTTTAACGGGTGCGTTCAAAATAACTTGAAAATTATTATAATTTATTTAAATAAGAGAAATATTGGTGTTACTACCGTTGCGACGGGTGGCTAGTAATTTTAAGATATGTACATGAGTAAATGTGCTCATCATTAAATAAATGTAACGTAACTTTAAATTGCAATGACTTTTGATAGAGAAGATATATTCTCATAAAACAAAGTCAATAGTGAAGATTTGAAACAAACTTTCAAGGTTGTAAATTAAAATCAATAGTTTTGTTTTCGTATTATTTCAAAAACAGTGTTCTTATGTTACTCGTCTTCACAAAAAAAATGTGTGCGTGTACTAGCGTACACTCGTAAGAAGTGAAACTTCTTTATGACGTTATTTTTCAAAAAATAATTTACTATATGCAACTTTACAGAAATTGGTTAAATAAAGTTAAATTAGATAAAGTTTAATAAAAGGTTTTTATTAAAATTTATCAAAAAATCTAATCTACAACAATCTATCTAATATCACGCGTGGTAGGGATAACGTAACGTAACGTAACGAATAATGGCGCGTAACAGAAAAAGATAGCACGTAAAAGAAAAAGATGGCGCGTAACGAAAAAATGTTACACTAAATTTTTTTCCAACCCCGATAAAGAAGTTTCACTTCAATAATAATTCTTTTATGGGTCAATGCATGGATGTTCATTACAAAAGCATATAGCTTTTATAATAAACTTCCAATTAAAACACGAGTTGAGTAAACTCGTGTTTTAGAATCGATTTGCGTATAAGGGCCCGGTATGAGAAAAAATGTGAGGAGTAAAATCTACTGATGAATGACCTCGTTACGTTTTTGGTGCGCACCTTTGGTGCGCAACTTTCTAATTCGGTTGTGAGTGTGTTAGAGCAGTGATAGCCTAATAGAGCAGTGATAGCCTAATGGTTGAAACTTGCCCTCTCGATCGGGAGGTCCGAGGTTCAAACCCAGGCACGCACCACTGATTCATATGCGTATTAAAAATTAATTATCACTGCTTTTCGGCGAAGGAAAACATCGTGAGGAAACCTACACACCCGAGAGTTCTTTAAAAAAAAAAGTTCTCGGAGGTGTGTGAAGTCCACCAATTCGCACTTGGCCAGCGCGGTGGACTATGGCCTAAACTCTCTCATTCCGAGAGAGAAGACCCGTGCCCAGCAGTGGGACAATAATGGATTATCGAGAGAGTGTTAAAACGTACATAGGGTATGCTGCAAAGCGACTATACCTGTATGTTATTGTGTTTGTTTATATCTATAAGTGTCGACGTACTTATGTAGCTATTTTTTTTTATAAATATTAATAATTAATATTGTTATTGTGATTCTTTTTTCATTAATTTGTTATTTTACCCTATCAATCTTTTTTCAGTTAAATAAACTCTTTGCGTCTGTTTAGACAATCGGACTTAAGGAGTAAACTCCAGTCGTGCGTCGGAGCTGACACACATTTTTTTTCAATTAATAAGTTTAAAACATTTATTAAGATTAAGGTTAGTCGAAAAGCATATTAAAAAAATTGTGGTGGTAGTGTAGGAAAAACATTTGTACCTGACAATTTGTAAATGCTCACGTAGACCTATGCAAAATAAAAATATTTCATGTCATTTCGTACATCTTTAGTGATTAAAAATTAGGGAAAACTAAACAAAAGGTAAGGGTAACACTTTGATGAAACTTGAACAGTGTCATAAATTTTTACTTCTAAGCAAATAGGTTATGATGGAAACATAAGTGAAATCAAAAGGCATTAACACATTCGGGCAAATTTAATTACTTTCAAAATTGACATAAGTTAATTAAAAAAATTCTTTTCAGGTTAATCAAAAGGACCGGGTCCTGTTTTTGGAAGTTTATTCATGTTATAACAAAGAAACATCGATAAACAATCTGTGATAAAAAGGAAAGAGAGAGAAAATATCGTTCGTATCGTTGTTTGATGTAGGCGCGTTAATTGTTGCAAAACCAAAAATTCTTTATTCGATGTTGTGTTGCCATTCGAAAAAAGAGTAAGTGCACTCTAATTTGTAAAGTGGTTCGTAGATACAGGGTGTAGTTTTTTTTGTGGATAGAGCATACGGGGTGTTGTTTTTTGTTGAAAAAAAAGTATTTTTGAGCTAAATTTTTGTGTTTTGTGACGCTAGTGTCCCAGGAGTCTACAATGACGAAGAACTTTCTTACTGTCACCAACATTGTTAATGAGGGGATCAAAGGCAGCAAGATAACCAAGCTCGGCCTATCCAAGTACCTGTCGCAATCACTGTAAGTATATTTCTACTATTTTAATATCATCACCCAAAATAAGAAAAAATACCATGTATATTAACGTAATACAAATATTTTGTAAAAATAAAAATATTTTGTAAAAATATTTGTATTAACGTAATGTTAAAATTTAAATAAAGACGGCGGCATAAATGGTCTTTCGTTGGAGATTTTTTATCAACTATCACCCGTCGCAACGGTCGAAAATTGACCGTAATTTAAATTAAAATTATTAAATACTTTTTAAAACAAGCTTTTATTTCACTGATATGGAGCAATGCCTTAAGAGGATACTAGTTGCGTTCCTTTGGAGATCCGTCTTTGTAGCGCTGAGGACGGCCACCGGGGGTTTTTAGTGCGGTATAAATCGCACATAACCCTGCATCGCTCCCACGGCGTCGGGTAACTTTTTGAAGGTGTCCCCCTCGAAACCAAAAAAAAGAAAAACAAATGTTTCTCTAATAATTAAGTTGCTTCATATGAGATGTCATTTGTTAAAATCCGTAGCACTCCGGATTGAGGCGCGTGTGAAATAAATAGACATACAAAAATATATACGTACATACATACACTCGAAAAATATTACCCTCCTTTTTTACACTAAAGAAGTAGCAAATGAGCATGCAGTCCACCTGATGGTAAGTGGTCACTGCCTTATGGACATCTGTGAATAACTTCATACAGAACATGGGTTCCATCTGAAGTCAATCACAGAGGGGTTGCTACTACCGAGGACTATGATGGTCGCCTCATATAAGTGTGCCGGCAACCACACCCTTCCATCGAAACGCAATGCTTCACGTTAGAAATAGGTGTGATAGAGTCGTGGTAAAATAAACACGATGTTGTTCAACTCGATGGACGTTGAAGCGGAAAATTAAACAACTTCTAATTACTTTGTTTAATTTCCTTTGAAAACCAATTTGTTGTAATTTAATTACCTAGTAGCGTAAAGTTATGAAATTCAAGACAACTTATTTGATCAAAATTGCGATTTGTCAACATAATTGAAATAAATTTCAATTATTATTTCAAATAAATTTCAATTATTTTATTAAAACTTTTGGCAATATTATAATCAAATCTTAATAAGGATTTTTTTTTCCTTTAGGTACTATATTAAACTTTTTTTTACTATCCGGTCTATCTACAAATTAGACTCAATTTCTGAGCTAAAATCTTGCATACATATTTAAATCGAAAGAGTCATTATTGTTACATAGCTATAAGATAGCGTACACTGTAACAATATAACGAAAAAATCACGAATTTGGTTCGTTTCATTCGTTTTGGCTTCGTTTAACGCAAAAATGCTCGGACACAAACTTTTCTAATCCCCAGATGATGCAATATAAGTTATATTTGCGTACTATACTGTTCTCTTGGAATATAGAGTTACTCTTCATATAGTACAATACTATTAATATAAAATATGGGTGCCAAGCCTTTCTTTTTGTTCTCGAGGGGGAAACCTTCAAAAGGTACTCGACGCCGTGGGAGCGACGCAGGGTTATGTGGGATTTATATCGCACTAAAATCCCCCGATGGCCGTCCTCGGCGCTAAAAAAGGAGGACTCCGGGATCTCGAAACGACTTCAACCGGAATCCTCCGAGCGCATTGCCCCATCCGGCTGCTCCCAGATGGGCGGCTGGACCCACCGCTCCGTCTAGTCTTTACGACGGTATGCGACCACACATACCCCCGCCATTCCCGGGATCGCCTGACCGAACGGTTCGAGCTCCCACTCTAGCCGCCCGCAACCAAGAAGCACCTTTTAGTCGTCTTTTACGACAGGCAGGGGATGTCGTAGCCCTATTCTGATCCCGGAACTACAGGGACAATGGGTACCAAACCTAATCTGAACTGATTTACGAAGGATAGTTTTACCTAAGGTTAGCCAAAGAAGCGTATCCGTATACAGATACGGATACGCTTCTTTGGCTAGATAGTTCTCAGGGATACAGATCCCTGAGAACTAATTCGAAACGCCACGTATAAAGTATTCCCCTTACCACATCCTTCAGATTCATAGCAGCCCTTACAAACAGCTGTTGTTAGGTAGAAATAAGGGTGACGAGGGTGAAATAGGAGCAGTGATAGCCTAATGGTTGAAACTTGCCCTCTCGATCGGGAGGTCCGATGTTCAAACCCAGGCACGCACCACGATTTATGTGCGTATTACAAATTATTTATCACTGCTTTTCGGTGAAGGAAAACATCGTGAGGAAACCTACACACCCGAGAGTTCTTAAAAAAAAAAAAGTTCTCGGAGGTGTGTGAAGTCCACCAATTCACACTTGGCCAGCGCGGTGGACTATGGCCTAAACTCTCTCATTCTGAGAGAAGACCCGTGCCCAGCAGTGGGACAATAATGGGTTGACGAGAAGGGTGACGATGGTGCTTCCGGAGTCAAACTATAATTAATTTATAGGTGGTAGAATCAGTGTAGTTCGCCGGGGAAGTACCACCTCCACACCTCCACACATTTTTAGCGTGAAGCAGTTCTTGAGTTTCCTTAAAAGGGTATTGTTGCTGGCATACGTTTATATGAGGTAACTATCTTAGTCTTCCGGAGTAGCGACGCATCTGTGATTGACTTCAGATAGAACCATAAAGTATATGTATAAAGTTGCTTACAAATGTCCACAAGCGGCAGTGACCATTTACTATCGGGTGGACTGCATGCTCGTTTGCTTCTTCAATCTTATAAAAAAAGTTCCACCACCTTTAAATTATCAGACTATCAATATAGAAGGCATCATTTAATATTTATTTTTAATTCTCAATCCGACTCTATTTTTATTTAACGCAAAAGCTTTTTAATTACATATCTCGTTAATGGCGAAGGTATATTTATCACAATCAAACATTTCCACCGAGTTTTATCTCTTATTTTGCAAATGGAAACGCTCGTAATGTTAACACCGAAATGAATGACATTCTATGTATTGCTTTAGTTTGGGAATGATTTAAGTTTAATGTTATGTTACAGAAGTAGAATTGGATGGCCAAAGTAAACGACACATTATGTACAACATTGTTATATTCTCACGATTTTACACGTATACAATTTCAGAATACATTCGGACAGAGTAACGTCTTACACTTGCGAATTATTAGAATGATCCATATTACGATAATACCCTCCCTTTTATACTAAAAATGACAGGCGTTAAGGAAACCGTCACAGAGACAAAAACATTATTATTAATCTATTACATTATATAAAATTAAATATATGCATTTATAATATTTATTTATATAGCCATTTATTTATGATGTGACTTCTATTGATTTATAATATTTATAATAACATAGCACGATCAATTTAAATACAATCATTATATAGATTCTTATTGATGTTTATAACTAATGTAGTCACGAGTTTAACAGTAGTGTCCCCAGGCAAGCTACTTGTTGGTTTGTAACAGTTAACATAAATATTTAAATGTCGATAACCCATTATTGTCTCACTGCTAGGCACGGGTTTCAGAATGAGAGAGTTATAGGCCATAGTCCACTGCGCTGGCCAAGTGCGAATTGGTGGACTTTACACACCGAGTTTTTATTTTTATTAAAGAACTCTCGGGTGTGTACGTTTCCTCGGGATGTTTTCGTTCATCGAAAAGCAGTGATAATTAATTTCTAATACGCACATATTTTTAGAAAAATCTGTGGTGCGTGCCTGGGTTTGAACCTAGGACCTCCCAATCGAGGCGGAAACTTTCAACTATTAGGCTATCACTGCTCTGAATATTTAAATGTTTAGCAATAATAGTGTAGTGTTTTGCTTATCTCTGAGGTCCAAGGTTCATATCCTAGGCAGCTCTGTTCTTTCGAAGTTCGAAGACATAGGTGAGTAACATAACATAACGTAGCGTAACGTAACGTTCTACACTAACAGCCCTATACTAAGATTTCCTCCTATGTCGTGCGTGCCATGGACATACAAAGACGAATACACAAACACACAGAACAAAAGTCTAATTTCATCATTCAAACACTTGTCTGGCCGGGAATCGAACTAAGATCCGACGCGTTAAGCCGGTATGGCGACCGTTCTACCACGCGAAGAAAGTAAATTAATCATTTAATCAAATTTAAAGGAAATGCATTATGAAATCTCGTATATATTTTTTAGATTCCTCAACCTTATTTGAAAATAATCTTAAGGGTGTGTAATCGAACAAATCTTCACTTGTATAGCACTATGTACTATACCCTATAGCACTGAAGTAAGTCAGAAGTCGTCGACAACAACGACGATTAAGTTATGGGACAATAAAACAAAAGAAAGAGAGAAAAAAAATATCGTTTATTCCTAATGCGTACACACTCATACAGTTTAAAGACACAGTAATAATATAGTACCAACTAACATGAGATGGTATACATCACAAAACGGACATCACAAAAAAAAATTTGACAAAAAAATATCCACCGACTTCCATGCCACAAAAAAGTAAAAAATAATTTAAATATATTTTAGTTTAAAACATACTCAGTACTTAGGACATAGTCCTGAAGTCGGTGCTCGACATATTTCGTTGGACGACGGTAACTATGTCCTATATGAGCACTATGAGCACTATGAGTCTATATGAAATATAGAATGCGATTACTAAGCAGATGCTTAGTAATCGCATTCTATATTTTATCCAATTGGACTTAGCTTCTGCCGACTATCGCTAATTTCATTAATTTGCACCAAAAAGTTAAAGATTTCCATTACATTGTTATAGATCCTATGATCAAAACCTTATCAAACTGTTATCAGACTACCCCTGAAGTATATCCTTTCTAATAAAAAAAGAATCATCAAAATCGGTTGGCGTGACATTGAGTTATTTGTACATTTATCGCGCACATTGAAAATGCAAATTTAAGACTTATGCGTTTTTCTTATAGATGCCATTGTCAAAAGTGAACTAAAAATAAACGAGACCCCATGACACGCACTACCTTTCAAATAAAAAAAAATCATCCAAATCGGTTTACCCAGTCCGGAGAAATGAGGTAACAAATATAAAAAAAAAATACAGACGAATTGATAACCTCCTCCTTTTTGGAAGTCGGTTAAAAAGAGGTTTGAAAGTCATTATATGATGATAGAACAGAATAGGAGTGTGTCTGCAGGTCATAAATTCGTTGCTCGTTTTGGGCATAAAATAAAAGAATTGCTTTCTTTGTTTTACCTTAATATCAGGAAAATTTCTAAGTTGAAAGGTAAAATAGGTACGTGGTAAACTACTAAAGGCGTGACAGGAAAAGCGTCCTTTATTTTCTTGTCACGTATGCTTACTTCTGCACACGCATAGCACCAACACATTAATAAATCACTGCATTTTAGTATGTGAGCGCATAAAACGAAAAGATGCGAGTAATACGCGTGTGAGTAGGACGCACGTGCTAACATTAACACGCGCGACCGGAAAAAGTCCCTAATATGAAACCGCTACGATTTTATCATCATTTGTATCACGTAATGTCAGCAAACACATAAAAATGGGACGTTAATAAAAATAAAGACGTGATATACAGGGTTGGGCAGCATAACTTTCTTATTTGAAATGAGCGCCGTTCCACCTGATAGTTATCTGGAGGGGTACGAGTGGTTTCTTTCAAAAGTCTTAAAGTTTTGTTATCTTCCAGGGTCATTTATCAGATGCCACGGAATAGTGAGGAAATCGCGTTTGCCGTAGAGACCTACTTTTCCAACAGTGGGTCGCAACCCAACGTACCTTCCGAAACCATTTTAATCTCGTGCCCTTGGCCCATGTTCCGGACCGGAAATCAATTGTTGGTTGGGTTATCACTTTTTTAAAACGGGAACTGTCGTGAAAAAGACCCAGGCACGCATCTGGCCCGTGAGAACAGCAGAAAATGTCGAGTCAGTGAAACAGTCAAAGCAGCGCTGCGCTCTGCTCGCACTCATGCAAAGGTGCTTGGATTGTCGGGTTCTGTGTTGCAAATCCTTCTCGAAGACCGGAACTTTCGTCCCTATAAGGTTTTTTCACGATATTCTTAATAACTTAACTGATAACCTTATCAGGCCATAGTGTTTTGATGAAGACAAGCCTGCGGGGTGCTTCATCTCTCTCAGAAGCGATATAGAGTGGCTGCCTTGATCACCAGATTTGGCCCCTTGCAATTTTTTTGCAGGGTTATCTGAATTCGCAGGTCTTTAAAAACCGTCCAAGGACTCTTGATGCCCTGAAAGTCAACTTTCGCGAGGAAGTCGCGAACATACCGACCAACATATTGGAGTTGGTGATGCAAAACACGCGAAATCGGTTCGTTCAGTGTATTGAAATTGGAAGGCTTCACTTGACCGATGTGATTTTCAAAATGATTTAAAATAAAACTTTAAGATATTTTCAAACAAATGCAAAAAGTAAAACAAACAGGTATCTTCATTATTTTTTACTTTATTGCGATTCAAAATAAAGAAGTTATGTTGCCTTATCCTGTATACGTTCAACGTAAACGACTAGCTTGGCAAACAAGCACGAATCACAATTTTCATATCCATAAACATCCCATGGTCGTAAACTAAGAAAAATGGATTTACGAGCGTGATGTTAGAATTATATAACTGTGATAGAAACGACGATTAAGTTATAGTACATATACATTTAAAAGGCACGAAATAACTTTATAGGAACGGTCTTTCATAAAATGTAATGGTCTTATGAAATAAAATTGGTGTGTGTTGGTACTTGATCATAGATTCATAGCTTGGAGGATAAAGTTAAAGCATGTTGTTTTACTTTAAATCATCTTATATCGGAAAAGAACATTTCTACATGCCAAAGGCAGAAAATCATACTATCATACTAATATTATAAAGGCGAAAGTGTGTATGTTAGTTACTTCTTCACGTCTAAACGGCTGAAGCGATTTTCATAATATTTGCTAGAGAGTTAGCTGATACTCTGGATTAACATATAGGCTACTTTTTACTGTGGGAAAATATCTTATTCCCATGGGAAAATCGATATATCGATTTTTTTAACGCAGGTGAAGCTGCGGGGCTCAACTAGTAGGTCCATGTTGGTAAACTACTAAACGATAAGGACACTTCCTATCACGCGTGCTTACGTGTTCACACGCATCTCGCACATGAACTTAACTACTACATTTTGTTCAGTCCGAGAACCGAAAAAATGCAAGTGAGTGCGTAGGTAGAACGCACGTAATGACATTACACGCGCAACAGGAAAAAATCTAATATAAGATCACCACAATTTTATCATCATATATCACATTATATCAGCAAACACATAAACATGGGACGTTAATAAAAATATAGATATGATATACGTTCAACGTAAACGCTGAGCTTGGCAAACAAGCACGAATCACAACTTTCGTATCCATAAACATCCCATGGACGTAAACCAATAAAGATGGGTTACGAGCGTGATGTAAGTAATATTGGATGGATTGATAGAAACGACGATTAAGTTAAGGTACATCAAAATTAAAGAGGCACGAAATAAATTTATAGGAACGGTCTTTCGTAAAATGTAATGCTCTTATGGAATAAAAAGGGTGTGTGTCTGTAGGTGATCATATATTCATAAAGTTGAAGCATGTTGCTTTATTTTATATCATCGTTATATCGGCCCAAAATATTTCTACATGCCAAAGGGAAAAAAGGAAAATAAGTACGTGTTGTTGGTAAACTACTAAACGATACGAACACTGTTCCTGTCACGCGTGCTTACGTATACACACGCATTCCGTACGTGAACTTATCTACTGCATTTTGTTCAGTCCGAGAACCGGAAAAATGCATGTGAGTGCGTAGGTAGAACGCACGTACTGAAAATAACACGCGTGACAGGAAAAAGTCTAATTAATCACCAAGATTTTATCATTATATATCACGTTCAGCAAACACATAAACATGGGACGTTAATAAAAATATAGATGTGATATACGTTCAACGTAAACGCTGAGCTTGGCAAACAAGCACGAGTCACAACTTTCGTATCCATAAACATCCCATGGACGTAAACCAATAAAGATGGAATTACGAGCGTACAGCGTAATGTTAGAATTATATAAAATACTCGTAACGTAAATATAGGGTTGTCACTACGGGATTAATTTTTTGGTAAATATTGAAAGCTACCCAATGGCTTATTTGATTTTTTTCAAATATTGTAAGTGATCTATCTGAAGTCAATCACAAATGAGTTGTAAGGATTAAGATGGTCACTTCATATAAAAGTGTGCACACTCTAACATCGAAACGCAAGCACTGCATCACGCTAGAAATAACTGTGGTGGTAAAATTACGTCACATTATGCTTAAAACCAGAAAATCAATTTCTGTCAATCAAGACCCTTAAATATTTAAAAATTGATTAAGCGCACTTATACTGCGTGCATAATGACATGCGTGACAGAGCAGACGCCATTCTAGTCTGACATGCATAGGGTTGTGGGTTTGATGACTGATGTTTAAATATGTATTAAGATTTCTGTTTGGTTCAGTATATTAGTGTATTAGTTTTAATTGGTGTTCAGTGGAATAATGATAGATTCTGTTGAGGTTATGAGTTAAGAAAGGATTATTCATGTGGCGACGTGTCGAAATTCATCCAGAGATGGTGCCACTGGATTCTGAAACACGATGTTGAAGTTGTCTAAACATCAAGCATTAATACAAGCCCCGAACTAAGATCATAATTTGATTGATTTTTAATACCTAAATATTGACAAATGTTAAATAATTCAACTTTAAAATGATGATTATCGGAGTACGGCCGCTCTTCAGTCATAATCTACTAGCGTGACAGAAGATCTCCCTTTGC
The DNA here is from genome assembly GCA_949699795.1 of Spicauda simplicius. Classification (NCBI taxonomy): domain Eukaryota; kingdom Metazoa; phylum Arthropoda; class Insecta; order Lepidoptera; family Hesperiidae; genus Spicauda; species Spicauda simplicius. The sequence continues at coordinate 7,033,347 of OX453084.1, forward strand.
CCAAATTTGTATATTATATACTCACCGAACTACACATATCAGTTACATATGATGACGTTAATGATGATGGAACGCGCGTCGTTTTGGGAAATGTAAAGATCTTAACTTATTTAGGAAGTAAAGGCTTAACTTATTAAGGAAGTAAACTCACACACACGCACGCTTTCTACACTCATAGCCCCACACTAGGATTTTCTCCTGTGTCGTGGGTACCATGGACACACACAAGACGAATACACAAACACCCAGACCCAGAACATGAATCTAAACTCATCATTCAGATACCTGTCTGGCCGGGAATCGAACCCGGGACCCATTGCGCGTCAGACCGGTACGTTAACCGCTCCGCCACGCGGGTCGTCCCTCAGGCGTGAGAGTGCGAGAATGCGTGAGAAGGACTCATCTGAGTGACCGTTAGTGCGTAAATTTTATGTTTCGTTTTTCAAATTAAAATTTAAAAGTGGTAGAACCAGTGTAGTTCGACCGGGGAGGTACCACCGCCACACCTGTTTCTAGCGTGAAGCATTTTTTGCGTTTCGATGGAAGGGTGTGGTTGCCCGTTACACTTTTATATGAGGCGACCATCTTAGTCTTAGCAACACATCTGTGATTGACTTCAGATAGAACCCATGTTCTGTTTGAAGTTGATTACAGATGTCCATGGGCGGCAGTGACCACTTACCATCAGGTGGACTGCATGCTCGTTTGCTACTTCAGTGAAATAAAAAAAAAGTATTTATTTGTCCTTACAAATTAATACTTTTCTACTCCGTTATCGTATGGTTTATATGCTCATAGTATCGTTGAGTGTATGTTATATTCTAAAAATTAGTGCTTTATTCTCTGCGTAAATGTATTGTGGCAAGTTTCCGCAACTTCTCAAGAGATGGCGACACTTAGATTCCGAATTACGTAATCAAAGTATTTTTAACATAATGCATATAGGCACTCTAAAGGTAGTGTGACCTCTGTGTTTTCACACTTACTACTATTAATGTCGTCGTACCTTTTTTTTTTCCTTCCTTCCAAAGGTACCCCACCCCGTGGGAGCGACGCAGGGTTATGTGGGATTTTTACCGCACTAAAACCTCCCCGGTGGCCGTCCTCGGCGCTGAAAAGGAGGACTCCGGGATCTCGAAACGACTTCAATCGGAATCCTCCGAGCGCGCTGCCCCATCGGGCTCCTCCCAGATGGGCGGCTGGGCTCACCGCTCCGTCTAGTCTTTACGACGGTATGCGACCACACATACCGCCGTCCTTTCCGGGATTGCCTGACCGAATGGTTCGAGCTCCCACTCTAGCCGCCCGCAACCCCGGAAGCCCCTTTTAGTCGCCTCTTACGACAGGCAGGGGATACCGTAGCCCTATTCTGACCCCGAGGCTACAGGGACCAATGTCGTCGTACCATATACATACACGTTAAGCTATCTCCCTATCTAAAATGGTGACCACGACGTGAATTACGTCTAAGTCGTGTTTTAGGATTAATTCTTCCATTTTTTGTCGTAAAATAATAGTGAAAAATGTTGTTAGGTTCTTGAGTTTTAAAAGGGGATTACAATATCGGACACGAGTTGGCTACCGAGACCTTCTATTTCACTGATGTGCTTCGGAGTGTTTTCATATGTACCTGTATCTGTTAGCAACTTCATCTAGGACATGGGTTCTTTCTAAAGACAATCACAGATAACGCATCTGTGATTGTCTTTTATTCTCGTTTTGAACATTGAATGACATGTAAAGTTACGGTATATATAACATCGCTTTTTATTTGGAATAACGCTTTTTTGTAGGATTTGTCCTGTCATGGGTGTTTTTTTTTAATCTAACTGAAGTAGCAAACGAGCACGCAGTCCACCTGATGGTAAATGGTCACTGCCGCTCATGGACATCTGTAATCGACTTCATACAGAACATGGGTTCCATCTGAACTCAATCACAGATGCGTTGCTACACCCGATGACTATGATTGTCGACTCATAAAAGTGTGCGCCAACCACAACCATCCATCGAAGCGCAAGAAGTGCTTGACGCTAAAGTTAAGTGTGGCGGCGGTACATCCCCGGTCGAACTACACTGGTTCTACCACATTCTGAATAAGTAATAAAAATTCACTAAAATGACACAAGTCATACTACGTATGTTAACCTACTTCTAACATATTCATGATATTTTTTACTTTGCGATATACGAACGAGAAAGGTACTGGGGTCAATGTTGGGTACCTTTTTTTTTTGTTCTCGAAGGGGAAACCTTCAAAAGGTACCCCACGCCGTGGGAGCGACGCAGGGTTATACGGGATTGTTACCGTACTAAAATCCCCCCGGTGGCCGCCCTCAGCGCTACAAAGAGGACTCCTGGATCTTCAAAGGAACGCAACCGGAGTCCTCTAAGCGCGTTGCCCCATCGGGCTGCTCCCACATGGGTGGCTGGGCCCACCGCTTCGTCTGGTCTATTATGCGACCACACATACCGCCGTCCTTCCCGGGGTCGTTTGATCGAACGGTTGAGCACCCACTGTAGTCGACCGCAACCCCAGAAGCGTCTTTTAATCGCCTCTTACGACAGGCAGGGGAATCCGTCCGCGGTATATTACTTAAAAATGCGTCACAAGTTTTTGCTTCACGTCTCAATATGATAATACCCTGAGTGTCCCTAACTATTTGACACTGACTGTACATTGCCTAAATTCAAACCGCTTGTAACTAGGGATTGCAATCCGGCCTCATTTTTAATCCGGCCGGATCTGGCCATTTTTTTCTCAATCCGGCCGGATCCGGCCGGATTAATCGAACGGTTAAAGCAGTGTAAAAAAGGATCGATTTCTAACTGTAATTATTTTTGTAATGTGAAATCTTTGTCGAAATATACAATCACCGGATCCGGTGGAGGTTCGGATCCGGTGGTGAATTGGTACCGGATCCGGTTTGTGTAAATTTGTGCCGGATCCGCCGGATTACCGGATCCGGTTTTCCGGATTACAATCCCTATTTGTATACCCCGCTACGGTATATTAAATTAAAATGGTCCGTAACAGCCCTGCGACCGCTATGAGGTATATGTTCACATGACATATACTTGCCAAGTTCTGGCATGTTGCCAAAGTCAACAAGTTTTGGCTGTTAGCCGCGGTGGGTTAGCTGAATTTAAAATATGTTTAATTCCAAGCAAAATATTAGGCACATTTTAATACTTAACGGGTACTCACGATATGCGGTTTTTGAATTCTTTTCGAATTCTTTTCGCCGATATTAGTCTAAAATCAAAATATTAGGCTTTAGCAGATATTAATTTGATTTAGTTTGTTGATGCAGTGATAGCCTAATGGTGGAAACTTGCCCTCTCGATCGGGAGGTCCGAGGTTCAAACCCAGGCACGCACCATTGATTCATGTGCGTATTAGAAATTAATTATCACAGCTTTTCGGTGAAGGAAAACATCGTGAGGAAACCTTCACACCCGAGAGTTCTTTTAAAAAAAAAGTTCTCGGAGGTGTGTAAAGTCCACCAATTCACACTTGGCCTGCGCGGTGGACTATGGCCTAAACTCTCTCATTCTGGGAGAAGACCCGTGCCCAGCAGTGGGATAATAATGGGTTGACGAGAGAATTTGATTTATGGATTTTTATTATATTTGTACTAGAGCGTACAGGTCAACGTAATTTACTTAAGGACGGATTTGCGAACTCTTCTGTAACTGTATCTGAAATCTTCCTATTTGTGATTTAATTTAGAAAAGCATTTTTTTATTCCTCCTATTTTTTATTTTTTATTTGACGTAGCAAACGAGCATGGAGTCCACCTGATGGTAAGTGGTTACTGCCGCCCATGGACATCTGTGACATCTGTAAAATTACGCAAAAATACTTAATTTTGCATGATCTGGGATTATAAACAGCCAGTCACCTTATCAATTTTTTAGGCAGCCAGTGACCTTATAAACTCTTATAATGAGGGGATATGTTTACGTTTAGTGACCTTTTTTCTCTTCGTCAAAGTGCTGAGTCATAGGCGTTAAAGATTATCTAAATTCTTCATTTATCCGACTACCGCCACGCACTTACATAACTACCTACTAAAAGTTTCCTTAAGCCAAAAAATAAATTATTCTTTTGATATTACTTTTTTATTTATTTAGCGGTCTAACGCGCAATTGGTCCCGGGTTCGATTCCTGGCCAGACAGGTATCTGAATGATGAGTTTAGGTTCCTGTTCTGGGTCTAGGTGTTTGTGTATTCGTCTTGTGTATGTCCATGGTGGCCACGACACAGGAGAAAATCCTAGTGTTGGGTTATGAGTGTAGAAAGCGTGTGTGTGTTATATCTTTTACTTTAATCGCTGAAAAAATGTGTTTTTAATTTTTATTTTTATAGGCAACTCTAAACTAGAAACTAAATATCAACTTTAAATAGAACATGGGTTCTATCTGAAGTCAATCACAGATGCGTTGCTACTCCCGAGGACTAAGATGATCACCTCATTTATGATCTTACTAGTTCACTTACTACTTGATCCGGCGAACTTCGTTCCGCCTAAAATTTAAAAATCTAAAATTATCAGTGTTCCTCCTATATTATACATGTACTAGCAGTCCCGACAAACGTTGTTTTGCCATATAAAAAAAAAATTAAGGGTGGACAACCCTTAAGGGGTGTGAAAAATAGATGTTAGCCGATTCTCAGACCTACCCAATATGCTTACCAAATTTCAGAGGAATCGGTCAAGCCGTTTCGGAGGAGTATGGAGACTAACATTGTGACACGAGAATTTTATATATAAGAGATTATACATAAAAACCTTCTTCTTGAATAACTCTTATCTATTAAAAAAAACTGCATTGAAATTCATAGCGTAGTTTTAAAGATCTAAGCATACATAGGGACAGACAGCGGGAAGCGACTTTGTTTTATACTATGTAGTGATGATCGCTATACTTCTTACATAAAATCTACCACATATTACTGTACATGGCTCACTACATTATCTAAGTACAGTACTAATATATCCTTACTATATCTGGAGCTATGCCAAAGTCAACAAGTACTCGCATTTCGGCTGCTTTGCTTAGTTTCGTGTTAAATAATGTGGAAAGCGCTCAAAATACAGTTAAACTTAACTATACAGTTAAGTTCATGTACATTTTACAAGTTACATTTGCAGTGCTCTTAGTACGAGTGTAGTACGTTTTGTAAAACAGTCATTATTTACGGTTACTTGCACTTTGTATGTTTTATAATGTAAAACGATCTGCGTGGCGGAGCAGTTACAATACCAGTCTGACGCGCAATGGGTCCCGGGTTCGATTCCTGGCCAGACAGGTATCTGAATGATAAGTTTAGGTTCCTGTTCTGGATCTAGGTGTTTATGTATTCGTCTTGTGTGTGTGCATGGTACTCACGACACAGGAGAAAATCCTACTGTGGGGTTATGATTGTAGAAAGCGCGTGTATAAGATATTGTAAATTAAAGTTTATTGAAATAAAGTAGTATCAATTTCATAGCTCTTGCGTTTCGATGGAAGGGTGTGGTTGCCGGCACATTTCTATATGTGACGAATATCTTAGTACTCGGGAGTAGCAACGCATCTGTGATTGACTTCAGGACAGATCCTATATTCCATAGGCGGCAGTGATTACTTACCACCAGGTGGGCTGTATGCTTGTTTGCTTAAATCTTATAAAAAGAAGATAGCACATAATTTCCTATCGTTAGTTGATTTATCTGTGTCAGAGTGTCAGTGGGCTTGGTGGTAATTATTTGAGTTCCTTTTCATTTTCGAGGCCGAAAAGTCAGGACGAAGGTCTTGGAAGACGACCCTCGTGGTGGAGCGGATACCACACCGGTCTGATGCGCAATAGGTCCCGAGTTCGATTCCCGGCCAGACACGTATCTGAATGATGAGTTTAGATTCATGTTCTGGGTCTGGGTGATTGTGTATTCGTCATGTGTGTGTCCATGGTACGGACGACATAGGAGAAAATCTTAGTGTAGGGCTATGAGTGTAAAAAGCGTGATAGCTAACTCTGTGTAAGGGAGGAAAGGTCATCTGGTGAACTAGAGGTCGACCACTCACGACCAAGGTCATGAAATGTTGATAACCTTGTGTGAGAGTGATTCTCATCTGGTGGTACGGTGAAGATGTAGCCGATCAAGGTTCTAGGGGATAATGTAACCCCGAATATTTGGAGATTTTGGTCTCCATGACGCCCCGTTAGCTCAGTCGGTGGACTCAGACTCATAATCTCAGGGTTTTGGTTTCGAGCCCCACGTTGGGCGCCAACTATAGACGAGATTATAACAATCTTTTCAATTAACTTGCAATAATAGATTATCACAAAATTGAATGATACCAACAGTGGCGAAGTTCCATCCACATCAACTGGATCCGTGGCGGTCCTCCACGGTTCGGTTTGCACGCTCGTTTCTGCCACGAGCAAGATGTGGAACGAGCTTCCTCCTGAGGTATTCCTGGGGCGTTATGACATAGGTTCCTTCAAAAAAGGTGCGAAAAGAGCTCTTCTTCAAAGTCGGTGTTGGATTGGCGACTACTCTGGTGTTGCAAATGTCCATAGGCGATGGTGATTACTTTCCATCAGGTAGCTCGTCTGCCTTATGGTTAGGTTTAAGTATAAACAAAAGTGATAGACCACGTTTCAACGCCATAAGTCATCCCTGGCAACACACATTGCTCGTTTACTGTCCATTTTTAACTAATAATTATTGTCGTCAACCCATTATTGTCCCACTGCTGGGCACGGGCCTAAGCTCTCTCATTCTGAGAGAAGACAGGATGAGAGAGTTTAGGCCATAGTCCACCGCGCTGGCCAAGTGCGAATTGGTGAACTTCACACACCTCCGAGAACTTTTTTTTTTTTTAAAGAACTCTCGGGTGTGTAGGTTTCCTCACGATGTTTTCCTTCACCGAAAAGCAGTGATAATTAATGTATAATACGCACATAAATCAGTGGTGCGTGCCTGGGTTTGAACCTCGGACCTCCCGATTGAGAGGGCAAGTTTCAACCATTAGGCTATCACTGCTCTCTAACTGCTAACTAATAATTATTAATTATTAATAATTCCTTCAACCGATGATCTGAAAAAGACATTGAGAAATTATAGATTCAGACGGCACAGACCGATTGAGGTGGCGCCATTTAGGAGGCCTTCGTCCAACAGCGGACCTCAAAAGGCTGATGATTGGTTGGGTCTGGATTACAATATGAAATGTTGTCGTAATTTGTGACGAATATTCTAAACATCACTCAATGCTGATGTTTGCAGTACCAAGCAAATGCCAAATATTCAATGTTCCAGTCAACTGAGAATTCAGATGTCAAATGACATGTGTTTAGGCTTTGGTAAGCGCTTTCTAGGCATGCAATTAGGTCTGACCTAAATAAATGGGCTTGATAACTGAGCGTTTCGGATACTCATAACAGAACCTTCTCACAAATTAGGTTCATCCGTAAATTAAGCAATTAAGTCCAGCGCTGTCCTCTATGTGAAGACATATTTTATATCAACCTGACTGGTTGATCATATTCTTTTGTTTTCGAGAGGGAAATGTGCAAAAGGTGTCCGACGACGTGGGAGCGATGCAGGGTTATGTGGGATTTTTAACGCACTTAAAGGGTGGCCGTCCTCGGCCCTACATAGGGCACCCCGGGATCTCCAAAGGAACGCAACCGGATTCCTCTGAGCGTGTTGTCCCATAGGGCTCCTTTTAGATGGGTGGCTAGGCAGTCCATCTAATATTTACGACGGTATGCTACCACACATACCACCGTCCTTTCCAGGGTCGCCTGACGGAAGCGTTCGAGCTCTCAGCCGCCCGCGACCCCAGAATTCTCTTTTAGTCGCCTCTTACGACAGGCATGAGATACCGAAGCCTTATTCTAATCCTGAAACTACAGGGGCGTGGTTGGTCAAGGCACCCCCTCAATTCTAAATTTCTGGTATTCTAGATCTCTCTAGGTCGTTTTCTTTTCTCATGATACCTATTGATTTTAGCTGCTTAGCTTAGAACGAGCTGGTCATCTGACGGTTGGTGGCCGTCTCATGGTACCTGTGGTCAACTCCATATAAGTTTAGACTTGATGAAGTCTCCCATAGCCGCGTTGCTACCTTACCACACCCTTTTAAACATAATCATAGTCCTCGGGAGCAGCAACACATCTGTGATTTACTTCAGATGGAACCCATGTTCTGTAGGAAGTTGATTACAGATGTCCATGGGCGGCAGTGACCACTTACGATCAGGTGGACTGCATGCTCGTTTCCTACTTCTGTTAGGTAAATAAATAAAATAAAAACCTTTGCTGCTTAAGGAAAATAGGTTACTTTGAAATAAAATCTACAATTTATTGTCTTGTTTACTCGTTCTTTCAAGGTCCGGGTTATAAAAAGGCCAATTTTCCGCTATTCACGTGAATAGGGACAGAGATTTAGTTCGGAATTCGGTACATTGATCTAGTCTTAGAACGAAGAATGGACAAAAACTAGGCCAAAGTCCTTCGCTTTGGCTAAGTGCATGAAATGAAATGAAATGTCTTTATTTTACATAGGCCTACGGGGGCACTTACAAATTGTCAGTGTCATTTTTTTCTTACACTACCACCGGATCGGAATACGACCTCAACTGAGAAGATCCGGCAAGAAACTCAGCGGGTTTGTTGTCATGAACTTATTTGAACGTATGGGTTTTTTTATTCATAAGATAGATGAAGCACACTAGCATACACCTGATGATGAGTGGTCACTCCCGCCCGTATTGACATCAGTTTCAGAAAATTCACATCACAGAAACCACTAAAACCCCCTGGTGGCCGTCCCCCGATGTCCACCAATTCGCACTTGGCCAGCGCGGTGGACTATAGCCTAAGCTCTCTCATTCCGAGAGAAGACCCGTGCCCAGCAGTGGGACAGTAATGGGTTGACGACGACGGCCGTCCCCCGAAACCAAGCGTTATGCCTCTATTATTTGAAAGTGGTGAACCAGTGTAGTTCGACCGGGGAAGTACCACCGCCACTCTATTTCCAGCGTGAAGCATTCCTTGCGTTTTGATGGAAGGCTGTGGTTGCCGGCACAGTTTTATATGAGGCGACCATAGTCCTCGGGAGTAGCAACGCATCTGTGCTTGACTTCATATGGAACCCATGTTCTGTATGAAGTTGGTTACAGATGTCCATGAGCAGCAGTGACCACTTACCATCAGGTGGGTTGCATGCTTGTTTGCTACTTCAATCGATTATAAAAATATGTATAATAATTTGTTATTATTATAAACACAAGACATAAACGCTTTCTACAATCATAGCCCCACAGTAGGATTTTCATACCACCCATGACACAGGAAAAAATCCTACGCAACAACAAACATACAAACAACATAACAACAACAAACAAACACAGCACACAAATTCCTAGACTCAGAACACGAATCTAAACTTACCATTCAAATACTTGATGGCCGGGAATCGAACCCGGAACCCACTGCCTGTCAGACCGGTATGGTACCGCCACACGGGTTTTTACATTAAAGATATACTACATCCATTGCTTGCATTGCTGCTAATGTAAAATACATTAGCTTAATCATGTGAGATATGCATGTTAAAAACCACGTTAGTGCTTTTAAATGCAGGTTTAATTGATGGAACCTCGTTTTCCGATAATAGGTGTTTACCAAGATAATTAAATCGCAGGCAATATAAACAAGTTTGTACGTAGTATATAAAACAATCTGCTTTGTCAGGAGACAAACCCGGAACTCTATGTTGAAGACTGTTATATTCAAAATTCAAAAATTCAAAAATTCAAAATTCTTTATTCATCTCAAAGTTACAGTATAAATAAGTCGCAAGGGCCCCCATACTGGGTGGAAAACCTGTGTTACAGGGTACCCCGCTCATCCACCAGGGTAAATAATGACAATTGAAATGAATGAAGTAAATAAATAAAATAAAACATAATTATATCTAACTTAAATATCTAAATATAATTTTCATTAGTGTGCTCTATTAGGTATGTATGTATTGTATGTTATGATACTTCTTATTGTTATTAATTGAATAGCTTTCATTAATATTACTAAAACATGAAATTATAATCATTTTTGTGACTAGTTTGTCCGGGTTTTCTAGAAGAGAACTAAATTCCTTCAATAGTTCAAATTTCTAATATTCCAATTATTTTACTCGTAAAAGCATAGCTACTGGTTACAAATAGCTATCAAACAGAACAGTAAGAAAACAGAAACTGTGTTGAAATGACAGGACAACACACCAGATGGAGCGCTGTTGTCCTAACCGCCATGTCGTCATGACCACCAATAAGCGGCAATTATGTCGTCATCGGCGACCAATGGGGTGGCTGCATTCGGTACTGCTTGTACCGAATGCAGCCACCCCAGTATAATAAGACTACTAAGCAAAGACATGTGATGAAAAATTTGACCTTCGACTCCTTAATACTGATGATGCGAGGGTGCTTCAAGCCTAAACCATAAACGTTGGACATTTGTTGCTCACGGATTTACAATAACATTGCTAAGCAAAGGTATACGTCGAAAAATTTGACCCTCAACTCCTCAATCCTGATGATGCAGGGGTCTTGAATGACTAAGCCATAAAACTTAGCTATTTCAAGCTGACGCATTTAAAAATATTTAAATTATTTTTTACTTTTATGGGGCATGGAAGTCGGTTGTATTTTTCGTTTAATTTTTTTTTCATACGAATTATTGCAACGACTACGAACGCACTGTCTAAATTAATTTGCATTTTTTCTAAGCTTTTATCAACAATATTTCAACTATTCACGAGTAAATACATTAAGAAACATCGTTTAAATTGCCAAGAACTTGCACAAAACAACTGATTTACTGTTTTTTCTGAAAAGCAAAAATACAATTTAGCGCTCAATTTACACACAAATTACAGAAAGATTGTTAACGTGACTGCAATATTAAAATTTTTCTAAGGATTACCTGATATAATCCATATTGATCGAACGCAAAAGAACTTTAATCACAACTTAGAATCTCGGCAAAATACAGAAAATCTACATACATACAGGTGAATACGTTATATGTAGATTCTATCTAGGAAATTCTCTTAGGAATTGCATCTGAATCCGATAATGCGGACGCATTGCTGCCCTGTCCACATACCTTATTGGAAATACGCTGAATCTATCGGAATTTACGATTGGATTCGAAAAAAACTCTTAGAATTCAATTTGCATTGAAGTTTCTTGAATTTTACGGGAAAAAGTTAGACTTTTTTACCAGATTGCATCACGATTGGAGCGTTTTTTTGTTTGTATGCACGTATGTCTATTTGTTTAGCAAACGCTATAGCAAACACGGCTTGACGGATTATTGAAAGCAGTGATAATAAATTAATAACACAGAAAAAATAGTTATGAGTGCTTGGGATTTGAATCTCGGACCTCCGGGTCGAGAGAGCAAGTTTCACCAATTAGGCTATCTCTCGTCAACCCAATATTCACCAGTCCACCGCGCTGGCCAAGTGCGAATTGGTGGACTTCACACACCTCCGAGAACTTTTGTTTTCTAAAGAACTCTCGGGTGTGTAGATTTCCTCATGATGTTTTCCTTTACCGAAAAGCAGCGATAATTAATTTCTAATACGCACATGAATCAGTGGTGCGTGCCTGGGTTTGAACCTTGAACCTCCCGATGGAGAGGGCAAGTTTCGCCCATTAGGCTATCACTGCTCTATAATTTACTAACTCACACTTATATAAAAAACCAAGTTCAACGACATTTAACGGACGCTAAACGAAACTCATTATAAATTTGTAACATTACGAAAATTCATAAGTCCTTTTTCACTTAAATGTTTCTTTCATTAGTTTCCTGGGAGCGAAACTAAGCTAAACGCGTTTACGTAATCTTAAATTCTGATTTAATTTAACACTCATATTATCTAAAAAAGCGAGAATAACGTAAAAAGAAAATCTTTTTTCATAATAGAAATGGTTTATGAATATAGTTGAGTTATTTGAATAAGGTGAACATTTTATCGCAATATTATTTGACAAAATGTTTTTACTTTCAAATCGTCCTCTTAGTATTAAAGCTTTGACAGATCTAACTTTAATAATGATTTGATAAAAAACGTTTGAATTTCTTAAATCCGATTTAATGACGCTGATAGACGTACTATATTATAGTATTATTATCGTTCTAACACTGAGTGGGTTCCGAATTCGATCCTCGGCCAGACAGAACTAAATGGTGTTTTTATTTTCTGGGTTGTGTTGTCTTTGCAAGAGTGCTATGGTCTCATTGCGCTCTTGAAATGGGAGAAACCTAGGATTTCCCCCATTTCAAGGGTGTAAGTAGAAAGAAACTCTCATTCCGTGAGAAGACCCGTGCCCAGCAGTGGGACAATAATGGGTTGATAACACAAATAGAAAGTAGTTTTTACTATTTAGGAAATACCTCAGCTTCCTATCACTATAGCTATGTCACACTATTTATAATTTCATTAATAAAATAAATAATTAAAAAACTAAGTACCCGAATGCATTTTTTGGACATTACTCCTTAAGAATCGATTTGCATATATAAGAGCCCGGTATGAGAAAAATGTGAGGAGTTAAATCTACTGATGAATGACCTCGTTACGTTTTTTTTATTGAGTATTACGCCATCTAGTTAAAACTATAGAACTATTTTACCAGTACGCGTGGATGGTATGCATAGGTTTCATGATTACGTTTTACCGAAATCTTAATGTTATTCAAAATAGTAAATCGTTAAGATAAGTTATGTAAATACTCTGTAAATACGTACATTATTCATATTTTATTACGTACTTATATATTAGATATAATTTTTCAAAATGAACCATGTATTGGTATTATATTATATCTTTAGTGTGGCAGTATGGCTCCATCTATTTTAAAAGCGAGTAAACTCCAGTCGTGCGTAGAGTTGACACACACACTCTTTTTTAATTATTATACTGCCTATGAACCTACCCAAAAATTGACTAAATAAAGATCTTAACTTTCTTTATTTCTTTCAATGTTGCTCTGCAAACTGAATCGATTCCACTAATATGTCATAATGTCAAAATGTTTGTATGTAGCGCATGCCAAAGAAATTGACATACATTCAAACATACATACGCTCGAAAAACTTTACCCACCTTCTGATACAGTACATTAAAACTGAATTTTCTGACCTAAACTAAATATTTTTCATGTCAATGTCTAAGAAAATGTGAAAGGATATTATAGAATTTCTCAGGAAGGGTTTGTATTGAAAACTTTTCCTATAAATCTTTTCCGTGTATTTTAGACGGTATCCATTATTTGTGTTTTTAAAAGCAACCCTTCAGTATTTTATACATTGATTGTGTAACGGACCTTCAAAGAAAAATATTGAGAGCAAAGTGATTGTATCTTTAAAATTTTGTGCCCTTTTATAACGCTTCTGTTCAGGGTTTGAGTTTTGATTTTAGGGAGTAAATTGTAGGCTATATAGCATCGTCCCTGTAGTTCCAGGATGAGAATAGGGCTACGGTATCCCCTGCCTGTCGTAAGAGCGACTAAAAGGGGCTTCCGGGATTGCGAGCGGTTAGAGTGGGAGCTCGAACCGTTCGGTCAGGCGACCTCGCGAAGGACGGCAGTATGTGTAGTCGCATACCGTCGTAAAGACCAGACGAAGCCTTAGGCCCAGCTGCCCATCAGTGAGCAGCCCGATCGGGCAACGCGCTCAAAGGACTCCGCTTGCGTTCCGTTGGAGATCCCAGAGTCCTCTTTGTAGCGCCGAGGACGGCCACCGGGAGGGTTTTAGTGCGTTAAACCCCACATAACTCTGCGTCGCTCCCACGGCTTCGGGTACCTTTTGAAGGTGTCGTCCTCGAGAAAAAAAAAGGCTATATAACATATTATTAATTAAGTTATCTCATAATTAAATCTATATATCAAAACGTGAAGCTAAAACTTTTGGTACGTTTTTAACATACTTGCCGCGGACAGAGGAGTATGAATTTTGAGTCGCATTACGATCGAATTTCGACAGTTGCGAGCGCGACGGGTGACTAGTTTTCTTAAAAATCTCCCAGCCAGAAGGCTGCCCAAAACAAACAGACGGACAAAGAAAACTTTAAATATACTTATATTTTTGTAATTGTATTGAGTTTAAAACTATTATTTTTACATTATAAATTGACACATTGTTTTTTATCTATGTAAAAAGCGCGTTTAATTTTCTTATTTTAGATGTCTGTTTATAGTTGCTATTTCTTTGGGAACAAAACAGTGCATTTAGATATCTTATCGTGCAAATTATTGACTTCATAACACAAATTTACTGTGTCGGTTGCCGAAAATACATAGAAAAGCAAGTCAAAAACTAATTTAAAATGAAATGGTTAAATTTAGATAGAAAGATAATTTTGAATCTGTAACGAATTGATTATTCTACGCGAGAGTTATGTTTACTACCCTAATTTTGGAAAATAACCAAATTAAGTTAATTTATTCGAAACGCTACAGCAATCAGTAATAAACACAACAGCCTTAGACGAATATGTTACTAACTGAACAATTTCCTAAATAAACTATCTAAATAAATTGTTCTCGTGTTCCCAAAGGAACAACAACTGTAAACAATGTCAACTTCGAACAAGAAATTATTTTAGCGCGCGCTCGAGAGCGATGCATTCTCGGTTCGAACTATCGTGAACGCCAAGTTCTCAAATATTGTAAACAACATGCAACGTTACGAGTGGGGTAAAGCCAAGTATACTATCTAAATAAATTGTTCTTGTGTTCCCAAAGGAACAAATGTATACGAAATCAACTTGGAAGGAGGAATTATTTCAGCGCACGCTTGAAAGCGATGCATTCTCGATTCGAATTATTGATAACGCCAAGTTCTCAAATATTGTAAATAACATTGCAACGTTACGAGTGGGGTAAAGCCAAGTATACTATCTAAATAAATTGTTCTTGTGTTCCCACAGGAACAAATGTATATGAAATCAACTTGGAAGGAGGAATTATTTCGTCGTCAGATACATTATTAAACATAACACCTTCTCCAATAGAGTCTCTTAATAATGTAAATCACTTCTTCACTTCTGTTGGTGCTAATCTGGCCAGTGCTACACTTAACAGACTTAACACTAATGTTGATACCCTAACCAAAAATGCAAAGAGATATAATGGTCCATTGCAATCAATGACACTGCATTTTACTGACGAAAGTGAAGTTGCGCAAATTATTTCTAGTTTAAATACTAACAGTGCACCAGGAATTGATAAAATTTCCACAAAAATTCTAAAAAATAACAGCCATTCTCTTTCTAAACCACTTGCACACCTTATAAACCTTAGTTTTGAATATGGCTGTTTCCCTAAAATCTATAAAAGTGCAATCGTTTGTCCAATATTTAAAGCAGGTGAAAAAAATCTTCTAACAAACTATAGACCAATTTCCCTACTTAGCGCAATTTCTAAAGTCATCGAAAAAATTACAAATAAAAGACTCACTAAATATTTGGAACTAAATGGTCTCCTTAGTAATAGGCAATTTGGCTTTCGCTCCTCAAAATCAACAGAAGACGCTGTGCTACGGTTAACTAGCAATATCTCTACTTACCTGGAGAACAATGAAAAATGCATTGGGGTATTTTTGGATTTACAAAAAGCCTTTGACACTGTATCCATTCCTGTTCTACTCACCCGTTTAGAGAACTTAGGTATCAGAGGAACTGCATTACAGTGGTTCCAGGACTATCTTACCAATAGAGACCAGTGCGTTAAAGTCAACAATCACACTAGTGACAAGTCTTCCATCACTTATGGTGTACCACAAGGAAGTACCTTAGGCCCTTCCTTGTTCCTAACATATATCAATGAGCTGTGTGATATAGAGATAGACGGCGCTGACGTTCAATTATTTGCAGATGACACAGTCATACTATTTCATGGGAAATCATGGAATGAAGTGCATGATTTGGCTGAGAGAGGAATGCGTACTGTGGCTGCATGGTTAGATGGTAGTTTGCTCTCATTGAATGTTAGTAAGACAAAATTCCTGTGCTTCCATAGAACTACTGTGTCGTCTCCAAGATCTATTGATCTGTACATTCATACTTCCTCCTGCATTAAGCAATCAATTGCAACACAGACGGCATGTGGTTGCCCGGCATTATTAAGAGAATCCGAAATTAAGTATCTGGGTGTTATAATTGACGATAAATTAAATTGGCGCAAACACATCTTGTACACATCCACTCGATTGAGGAAATTGATATATATATTTAAAGAACTACGAACTGTTGCTGACCATAGCTTGCTCATACAAACATACAAGGCCCTCGCGGAATGTATAGCTGCTTACTGCATTTGCTCCTGGGGATCAGCAGCTAAGACATATCTTCTAGACTTGGAAAGAGCGCAGAGAGCGATATTAAAAGTTATGTTTTACCTACCTTTTCGGCACCCAACACAAGCAGTCTACGAAAAAGCTGGCGTCCTCTCAATACGCAAATTATTCATTTTCCATAGTCTACGCAGATACCACAAACTTTATGTCCCGAATATAAAATTACCAAACAAACGGAGACAACTTTATCCAGTACCACCATATAAAAGTAAAATAGCTAGACAAAACTTTACTTACTTAGCCCCTAAATTATATAACAAATTTAACAGCCTGTACAATTGTAATAGTCTATGAAATTTTAAAATCAAAGGTAAAATCATAGAATGGTTGCATACTTTTAATTACGACGAAGCTGAAAATTTATTGTATTACACATATTAATCCTTATACGCAAGCACATATATCCACGCACGCACACACACACACACACACACACACACACACACACACTCACACAACTTACATAGGTACTACTGTATAACTATCTAATGTTTAATATTAGCGTTACTTTTATATATATTTTTGTCATTGGTTAACCTTGTATAAAGGCGATTAATAACCCTAGATTTAAGACTGTAACTGTAAAAATAGAATCGGGAAGGAACTGTCTCCCAGTCCACAGCTCACGCTTTTCTGGGAGTCAGGGCTCTTCGTTACAAATGTACTCTCATTTATGGTCAATAAACATTTATTATTATTATTATTATTATTTCAGCGCACGCTTAAAAGCGATGCATTCTCGATTCGAATTATTGATAACGCCAAGTTCAATATTGTAAGCAACACTGCCACGTTACTAGTGGGGTAAAGCCAAGTATACAAGAGCGTTTCCGTGGCGTACGGTGGAGTCATAAGAATTATAATTGATTTTTTGAAATTTTATAAACATTATGGGTAAATTATAAGTTGTCTTTGTAGTTTCGGGACTATAATAGAGCTACGGTATCTGTATAAAAGAGAGTTTTCGGGGTTGTGGGTTAGCAAGAAGGGGAGCTCGAACCTCCTCGTGAGGTCTCCTACGGTCGGATATACTAGACTACTACGATGTGGTGGACTATGCGCCCACCAGAGCAGATCCTAACGAAACAACGCGTTCAGACGACTCGGTTGATTTTCTCTTGAGATTTCGGAGATCTCTATGCGAACGCCAAGGACGGCAGCCTGTGGGGTTTAAATGGGAATCTTTTACCCATACCTCTGCGACGCTCTTACAGCGCTGAATAATGTTTGAAGATTTCCTCCTCGAAAACAAAAGAAAAGGTAATTTATAATTACTGGAGTATACAGATTCTTTATATTTGAGAAAGTTTGATATGGAGCTGATACACAAGAGAATAGAGTTCAAGTTTTCATTGTCTCCTGTAGTTAGTGTTAGTATTAAAGACTTATTACAGGGTGTGACGACAGGATGCCTATAACAATTTCTTTAAGGTGCCGATGGATATACCCAAAATGTGTGCATCGGGCGTTTACAGGTACTTAGATACCCCATTTTTTTTTTTGTTTTCGAGGGGGAAACCTTCCAAAGGTACCCGACGCCGTGGGAGCGACGCAGGGTTATGTGGGATTTTTACCGCACTAAAACCCCCCCGGTGGCCGTCCTCGGCGCTGAAAAGGAGGACTCCGGGATCTCGAAACGACTTCAACCGGAATCCTCCGAGCGTGTTGCCCCATCGGGCTCCTCCCAGATGAGCGGCTGGGCCCACCGCTCCGTCTAGTCTTTACGACGGTATGCGACCACACATACCGCCGTCCTTCCCGGGATTGCCTGACCGAACGGTTCGAGCTCCCACTCTAGCCGTCTGCAACCCCGGAAGCCCCTTTTAGTCGCCTCTTACGACAGGCAGGGGATGCCGTAGCGCTATTCTGATCCCGGAACTACAGGGCGTACATAGATACCCCTATAAACATCCATATGCAAAAATCTGTTCAATTAGATCTGCATGACCGAAGTTGGAGCGCTGAACCCACAAAATAGTATCTTTAAAATAATAACGTATTCTGATCTAAATCGAAAACAATTTAATATTGTTACGATTTAGATTGCCTTTTGATTCGCGATTTAGATAGCTTGTAGCAAACGGTGAAAGGAACAAGATTAGTTAACAAAGTCTAAATTAGTTTAACGCTGCGACCGATCTAACTTTCCACTTGGTTCCGGAGTATCGCCAAGTTGTGAATGCGTCAAAGTTCTCAATTAAATCTAAACAGCGCCCGAGTTGTGTAACGCCAAGTATACTTGGCACAACGCCAAAACGGTTTAGTGCGCAGTCATAGCAACTATAACTTACTTGTGAGTACTTCTTGAGAAGAATTCATGGTTATTTATAAAAAGTCTTCATTTGGTTTTATGTAATCATCAAAATAACCTTATAAATTAGTTTTAAAAGTTTATGGTAGTGATTTATTATTTAATAATAAGTCTGGCGGAACAATTAGGAATCAGCGTAATGGAAACTGATTAAAAAAAATATTTTTTATAAAAAAATAACAAAGTCTAAATTAGTTTAACGCTGCGACCGATCTAACTTTCCACTTGGTTCCGGAGTATCGCCTAACTATAACTATAACTTACTTGAGAGTACTTTATGAGGAGAAATCGGGATTATTCATAAAAAGGTTTTATGTAATCAACATTTTAAAACTATAAAACGTTTTAATTCATTATTGATTAATGGCTGTCGGAACAATAAGGGACCGTAATGGCAGACAAAGGTGTAACTCATTTTTTGTAAAAAAAAAAATAACGAAGTCTTAATAAGTTTAACGCTGCGAACAATCTAACTTTCCACTTGGTTCCGGAACAACATCAAGTTGTGAATGCGTCAAAGTTCTCAATTAAATCTAAACAGAGCTCTAGTGGTGTAACGCCAAGTTGACAGAACGCCAGAATCGTAATCTAAAATAGTAATTTATTATTATTTATAAGAAGATGTCTTTATGTGGTTTTAAGTCATCGACTCTGTTGAGTTATAAATTAATTTTAAAAAGTTTCGGAAAACGCCTAATTATCAACTTTGACTTGGCGAAATTGATAACCGGAGCAAGGCTCGATGGATAAGAGATTCTGGTTTTTGTCATTTATTCATAAAAAATATACGTTATACGGGGTTCAATTCAAATCAAGTAGACATCTAAATTTGTTTGCTATTTAAGCAACTTTTTAGATAACTTGTAGTCGGTCCTTCCTCTTCTTTTTATGCTAAAATATGTATATTAGTTATTATGTTTCTACAACTAGCATGAAGTCTACGCCTATAATTTGTAATGGCATTAGGCTAGCCCTTTATGTACTTTCTGTTTTTGTGAAATGTATTAATGTGCATTATGTTGGCGTTCAATAAAATAAATAAATAAATTTTTACATTTAATTTGCTTATAGCTAGAACAGTATTTACTTCCAATAAAAAACGAAGCATAAGACGAACCCAGCGTAAAGAAATAAGAACCGTCAACAAAGTTTATTAGTAAAAACCCGCTTGCTTCCGATAGAACTTTTCACTTGGGCCTTAACGTCGCCAAGTTGTGAACGCGTTAGACTTCTCAATTAATTCTAAGCAACGCCCGAGTAGAGTAACGCCAAGTTTTCCTGGCGTGATGCCAAACTGTAATACAATATTATAGTAACTACTCAATAACTTTTGAAGATATTTTATTATTGTATATTTATTAAACGTTTCTAAATTTGGTTTTATGGAATCGACTTTATTACGTTACGGATTCCTATGAAAAGTTTATGAAATACTTTACTTATGAATTGTGATAATATCAGATGTAATCATTAATCAGTGTAAGACTAGACAGATTAGAGATTCTATTTTTGACATTTATTACAGAAACACAATAAAATATAGCATAGTTAAACTAAGTTCAATTAAATTCACATTTATATAAGAATTGTCTACAAATCCTTCTTAAACTAAGACAGCATTTACTTCCAATAAAAAAAATTACGCACAAGACGAACCCAGCTTAAAGAAACAAGAACCGTCAACAAAGTCTATTAGTAGAGCACGCTCGCATCCGATAGGACTTTCCACTTGAGCCCTAACATCGCCAAGTTGTGAACGCGTCAAAGTTCTCAATTAATTCTAAGCAGCGCCCGAGTGGAGTAGGGCCAAGTCTTGCTGGAGTTAAGGCAAACTGTAATACAAAGTAATAGTAACTGTAACTATTGATTAACTTTTAAGGACATTGTAATATTATATATTTATTACACGTGTCTTCATTTGGCTTTATGCAATCGATTTTACGACGTAACTGATTCCTTTGAAATGTTTATGAAAGCGCTTAATTCATTAATTCTGACTATTTCGCGCAATTAGTAATTAGTGTAAGGCTAGGCAGATTACAGATTGTTTTTTGTCATTTATTACGAAAGAATACGTAAAAAACTTTAAATAAACTGAGTTCAAATAAATTTACATTCAACAAAAAAACGAATTGCAAGACGAACCAAGTAAAGAAACAAGAAACGTCAGCTAAATCTGTTTAGTAGAGTCCTCTCGCGTCCGATAGAACTTTCCACTTGAGCCCTAACATCGCCAAGTTGTGGACGCGTTAAAGTTCTCAATTAATTCTAAGCAGCCCTCGAGTGGAGTCAGGCCAAGTTTTGCTGGCGTAACGCCAAACTGGCTGGAGCAACGATATAGCAACTTCCTTGGTTTTACGGTGGGATCTTACTGGACATTTTATTAAATGTGAGTCTGTTACTGTATTATCACTATTGGATTTTTTTTACTACATAGAAGTTGTAAACGAACTTGTACTCCATTAGATAAGTGGCCACTGTGAGCTATAAGAAACTTAACCAGTCGTGCAACTACCAGGTGGTAGAATACACTGTCACAAAGGAGGTACCATTGGCATTATTAAAATCGTGATGCATTTCTTGCGTTTCTAAGGAAGTTTGTGCCTACTCACTTGATGCATGTATTATTAAGTTTATTTTATGCAAGGTTAATTATTGGGAACAGATAGTTAATAATAAAATAAAAAATCGGTTGTCTTTAAAGTCGGTCTACTAACTATAGTTGAACGTGACTACGTCTTATGAAAGTACTGATGGAATGGTTGCATTTTTGTGTAGCAGCTGTCCACGCGGACGTATCGCTCACTCAAGTAGAAGAGAGACAGATGCACTTCAAGGCATTAAATGGAACGCCTCAGAGCGAAGTAACGCCGCATGAGTCATGTTTTTTGGTGCCTGAAGCCGGCTCTATCGAATTATTAGACGTTGCCACGTCAAAAATACAAAAATGTAAAATTTATGATACCCATATTTTTACCATGTTTTTTTTAATAATTCTATTTCAATTTATAAAAAATCAGAATCTGGTCAGTATTCAGATGTGTATTAAGGTCAGTATTTACACATAGTGCTTAAATATATAACAGGGTCTATATCACACTGCTTAGAAGTAACAAAGCCCGATAACAAATCGTTTACCGCTTCGACGTCAGAAACTTTCCACTCGCAAACTATCGCCAGGCTGCGAACGCCTTGTCAATTAAATCTAAACATCGTCTCGGAGGGACGCCAAGTGGGAAACTTGGCGGCGCGCCAACGCGGAGCCGTGTAACATCTGCTACTGTTTACGCGACTGGCGTGGTGATTGGCGCGATTATGTCGATCGAAATCAATGTTTAGATAATAAAAAGTCGATTTGAAGTAAATTTTTTTAAAAGATTAGAAAAAATACTCGACTGATTAAAACGTTTGATTAATTAATTTTTAGTCGATTGTTTCTAAACAATCGGGAGTTTCTTTTTTTAATTAATATATTATATCAATTGCGACGAAACAGTAAGGTAAAAACATTATTATCCGTGTATATAAAAGCACCACCAATTCGCACTTGGCCAGCGCAGTGGACTATGGCCTAAACTCTCTCATTCTGAGAGAAGACCCGTGCCCAGCAGTGGGACAATAATGGGTTGACGAGAGGATAAGTTATAAAAAGGAAAACTGACTTAACTATTGACATGTGCAAATATTTAAGCTTTTAGTCACAGCCCAAAGTACTGTGATTAAAAGCTTAAATATTTGCATCATGCTTTCTTTTATAGAGTGAGCACTAAGAAAGGAATTTTGAAAAGCCAAGAGGAAAACTTGGCAGCGCGGCAATGCAGAGCCGTGTAACATCTGCTACTGCTTACGTCGTGGCGTGGTGATTGTGGTTATGTCGATCAAAGCAATTTTTGGATAATAAAAAGTCTATTTTGAATACATTGTAAAATTAATAAAATAATATAATTGATTTTTTTAAGACGTTCGATTGATTCAGTTTCAGTTGATTGTTTCTAAGCAGTCGTTTTTGTTCTTTATTTTTTAAGTATTACGTACAATATTCCCATTGCGACGAAATCCATACAAATATTATAAATGTGAAAGTGTGTTTGTTTGATCCTCTTATTAGCTATTATATGATATGGTTTATATGTTGGAAGATAGTTAGGAGGACGGAGAGTGACGTAGGCTACTTTTTACCGCGCTCTCTCATTCCCATGAGAATATCGATGTTTTGTTAGTTGATACATATTTAGTAGTTCCCGACGCTGTTAATAGATGGCGTTAGTAAAATTCATTTGCAAGTTCTGAATGACGCTATATATATCAAATGCTAATGTTAATTCCCTTCGACCTTGCGGGCGAAGCCGTGTTTAAGAGCTAGTAGTAACATAAAAACGCTATCATTCGTATATATAAAAATGAAGACTGACTTAACAACTGTAATATCAACGGCCCAAACTACTGTGATGAGAAATTTTGCACCATGTTTTCTCTTATAGTGAAGGTGAACTAAGAAAGGAATTTTGAAAAGCCAAGTGGGAAACTTGGCAGCGCACCAACGCAGAGCCGTGTAACATCTGCTACTGTTTACGCGACTGGCGTGGTGATCGTGGTTATGTCGATCAAAGCAATTTTTGAATTTATTAAGACAAGGTAGTTTTAGTTGGTGTTAGTTTTAATTTATTTTGTGTTTTATTTTAGTAATTTGATTAATACGTGAAGCAAAAACTTGTGATCCGTTTGTAAGATACGTGCCGCAGACGGAGGAGTATGAAATTACGCACGTTTATAGTTGATATAGAGAAGGATTACGCCATGCTAATATTTTTTCAAATAATGCATAAAACATACATAAAATCATCTGAAAACACATTGCGCACACTACCATACCTTTGACACAAACACATGTAATAAACTAGCTGTACCCGCGCCTCCGCCCGCGTTCAAATCAAAGTATCACATAATTTGTCCCATTTCACCCCCTTAGGGGTTGAATTTCATAAAATCCCTTCTTAGTGAGCACTTACGTCCTAAAAAAGAACCCGCATGCAAAATTTGAAACTCCTAGCACTTGTAGTTTCTGAGATTTCGTGATGAGTGAGTGAGTGAGTGACCTTTTGCTTTTATATATATAGACGAAATAAGAGTTTCATTATTTTTTATTTTGTAGTTGTCTATTTACTGGCTTCCAATTTATACCAATATGATTACGATTATAATACCCTTTCTCCCCATTTTTTTCTCATCGCAGGTGATATATTTAAGAGTAATGTAGATGTATAAAACCGTTTCTGATGATTTGTCATATGTCGCAATCCGTCAATTCGTTTTGCTTTACCGCATGCCAAAGAAAATGATAAATATTCATACGATCATAAACATTAATAATTCTTAGCTCATTCTAACATTTAAAAAAGTGTGTACTTATGTACATGCTTTAGAAGTAATACTTCTTTGGCGTGACAAGATAAAAATCTTTTAAAAAAATATCTCTCGCTTTATTCTATACGTTTGTAGAAAAAACGATACTAACAATTGAAAAAACTAAAATGTTGACTATAGCTAACAGGGTGTCGGTTTTTTGTAACGGTGTCCGGGCGGTTCGTAAAAATTTACGTTCATAATTTTTCCGTAAAGCGCCAAAAAAATATAACTTCAAAAATTCAGATGATAGGTGATATACCAGAAAATTCAATAGATAATTGTTTTTGTTGGAGTAAGGAGGTTTATTATCGGCAACCCATTATTGTCCCACTGCTGGGCAAGAGTTTTCTCTCAGAATTGGAGAGTTTTTTAGGCCATAGTCCACCGCGCTGGCCAAGTGCAAATTGGTGGACGTCACACACTTCCAAGAACTTTTATCAAAGGACTCTCGGGTGTCTCACGATGTTTTACTTCACCGAAAAGCAGTGATAATTAATTTATAATATGCACATAATTTTAGAATAATCAGTGGTGCGTGCCTGGATTTGAACCTCGGACCTCCCGATCGAGAGGGCAAGTTTCAACCATTAGGCTATCACTACTCTATAAGCAGGTTTATTATACCGACTCACTATGAAAGTTTAAATTAGGATAAAATTTATAGTTGTTTTTTATGGAGTCTGCAGTTTTGTTAACTGACTCGCTATGAATATTTAAATTAGGATATTAGTCACGTTTTGCACACTAGTAGGTTTATATAAGATACATATATATAACTCGTAATTCCAAAAAATGCAAAGTGGACAAAATGCAAAGCAAAAGGTGATATCGAAATTTTGCTTATTGTCACAATAGTTGCTTAATACAATTTACGACTGATAATTCTAAAATAAAAAAAAAATCTGCTACATGCTAGTAGAACTAGCGCACGTGTCAATGTCTTATAATTCGATGGAGGCGGTTGCACGCACTAAAAAACATGACTTATGCGGCGTTACCTCGCTCTGAGGCGTTCCATTGAAGGCTTGAAGTGCAAGCGAGAGTGTGGAACGAGCGAGAAAGAGGCACAATCGGCCTCTGCGTTCAGCAGTGTTCGACATCTGTCTCTTTCCTTCTTGAGTGAGCGATGCGTTCACGTGGACAGCTGCTATACAAAAATGCTACCATTCCATCAGTATTTTCTTAAGACGTTGTCACGTTCAACTATCTTCAGTAAACCGACTTTACATACAAGCGATTCTTTTTATAAAACGCGCAATCCACTTGATTATAAGTGGTCACTATCCTAACCTACCATGGACATCTGTAAGCAAATTTATATATAACAAAGGGTCTGTCTGAAGTCAATCACAGACGCGTCGCTACTCCCGAGAACTAAAATGAACGCCTAACATGAAAGTAATTACGAAATGAGCTTAATTTTATGTTATTATATTTGACAAATTACATTATTAATCACAAGACACTATAAATCCTACTCCTAAATTAAATTATCGTCTTATAATAATAAATTTCAGCTGAATTAAGACGGGATTCTGTACGTACCCGGGAATAAACACGACAGAAATGCTGCTTGGATTTAGCTGTGGTATAAGTCATGGAAGACTTGACTTTGTCGTTAATTCCTTAATGCACTTTTTTATTATCGAGGGGGACACTCAACAGGTACCGATATCGAGTTATGTGGTATTTTTACTGCTCTGAAACTTTACCGGTGGCCGTGTCTGAGGATTCAAAGAGGACTCTGGGATATTCAATTGAAGGCAATCTAAGTCCTCTTGGTACATTGCCCCATCAGACTTCACCCTTATGAGCGGTTGGGCTTGTTTTGTTTTCGAGGAGGAAACCTTCAAAAGGTACCCGACGCCGTGTTAGCGACGCAGGGTTATGTGGGATCCGGGACTCCAAAGGAACGCAACCGGAGTTCTCTGGGCGCGTTGCCCCATCGGGCTCCTACAAGATTGGTGGCTGGGCCCGCCACTCCGACTAATCTTTACGACAGTATGACCACTCATACTGTTTGTTGCCCTTCCGGGGGTCGTCTAGCCGAACGTTTCGAGCTTCCACTCTAGCTGCCCGCGACCCAAGAAACCACTTTTAGTCGCATCTCACGACAGCAGGGGATACCGTGGCTGGGCTTACGGCATCGTCTGATCTATTTTTCCGGAGTCCCTTGACTAAGCGATTCGAGCTCCTACTCTTAGCACCCGTTCCATTAGCACCCTTTTAGACGCCTCTTACGACAGGCTGCAGATGTCAATTTTCTATTCTGGTATTGACATTACAGGGGCACATTATTTACTTTACATTCTTACAAGGGGGCATTACATTACTGCACTGCATACTGCAGTTGGCCTAAATTGTTTACAGAGAGATTAAAATTATATGATAATCTAAGGGCTTTTAAAGAAATATGTAGATATTTTGCAGGTGTGTGTTTGTAGATAATTGCGTACATTTATCTAAAACCATTAATCAGATTTACCATGACGATGACCATTCTTATTTATGGCTTACATTTTACTACTGTACAAGTCTCATCAAAAGTTCAGTTCAGTAAATAAAGTAAATAATAAGCTTTCTTTCTTTTTTCTTTCAAACATGTTTCTTAAGTGCAAAATCTTGATGTAACTATGGTTTTACTACGCGTTTACCATATAATAAAATCGATATGTAATACAAAACGTTGCCGTTTTACAAAAAAGTAGTATAAGTTTAAAAACTCGCTACAGCTTGTCATCTAGACCGCCGGACTCAGATGTCCAACGCAGTGTACTGATTAATTAAAATTAACGCCGTAACGCCAAGAGTTAGAGGAAATGACGCTTAAACAAAACACGATGATAAGAAAACTCTTATTTTCCGACTTTTTCTAATATTTTTACAGGCTTCTATTTTTCTTTCCGTGTTATCTCTTATTATTATTTATTAAGGATCGCCATCGGAAAGTATACATCACTAACATTATATAGCAAAGGGAAAAGAACATATAAGGGAAAAGAACATATTAGAACGTTTCCAATTATAGTGAACCACAAGTAACGCTAAATAAGTCAAAACATTTGTATAAACGTATTAAACGTGATTGGTAACATGCATTACGATGTTAACAAAATAATAATGTGACCTAACAAAGTCCATAATTTTAACAAAAAAAAACTAAAAACACGGTAAAAACGGAAAAATATCTCTATATCTCTTTAAAATCCATTTGAAATTAGGTTTCCATTGAGTTGAATGGTCTGATTTGGATGACAGTGCAAGATTAGCATAGTGACGTCATTCTAAATCCAATATGGCGGACGCTCGAAGATAGCGAACCTATTTATTATTTTTATTGACCATCATGATATACCGTTCAACCGTGGAGGTACCACGGCCACACTTATTTCTAGCTTGAAGAATTTCTTGCGTTTCGATAGAAGGGTGTGGTTACCGGCACACTTAAACATGAGGCGACCATCATAGTCCTCGGGAGCAGCAAAGCATCTGTGATTGACTTCAGATGGAACCCATGTTTTGTATATAATTGATTACTGATGTCCATGGGCGGCAGTGACCACTTACCATCAGGTGGACTGCATGCTCGTTTGCTCCTTCAGACAGATAAAACCTAGCGTAAAAAGCGTCACCGTAAAGCGATTAAAACAATTGTATGTGCGCGATCTGATAAGTCCACAAAATTTTATTGCAAATTGTTGTAATGTTTGCTTAAATTTTGGTCAACACTGACGCTTACAGTGCTAAGCGGTACTTTTACCAGTGGAATGGGTGTAGTTCGACCTTTTTTATTTGTTCTCAAGGCGGAAACCTTCAAAAGGTACCCGAAGCCGTGGGAGCGACGCAGGGTTATGTGGGATTTTTACCGCACTAAAACCCCCCCGGTGACCGTCCTCAGCGCTTAAAAGGAGGACTCCGGGATCTCTATACGACTTCAACCGGAATCCTCCGAACGCGTTGCCCCATCGGGCTTCTCGGGATTGCCTGACCGAACGGTTCGAGCTCCCACTCTAGCCGTCTGCAACCCCGGAAGCCCCTTTTAGTCGCCTCTTACGACATATGACATATGCCGTAGCCCTATTCTGATCCCGGACCTAGGAGATAACCCACCACACTTATTTCTAGCGTGAAGGAGTTCTTGCGTTTCGGTGGAAAGATGTGTCGTTGTTGACTTACTTTAATATTAGAGAATCATCCCAGGTTCTGGTGAATAGCAACGCATGTATGATTGACTTTCAAATAGGACCACTGTTCTTTTAAGTATGACGATGTGAGGAAACAGGACGAGAAGGATGTTTTTTTATTTTATTACTATATGCTAATGAATATGTTTTAATAAATAATCAACAAAGTTGCATGTTTTCTTTTCGTTAGCCCATTACTGTCCCACTGCCGGGCACGGCCACGGCTGTTTCCAAGAATGTGAGAGTTTATCCCATAGTCCACCGCGCTCGCTAAGTGCGAATTGGTGGTCTTCACACACCTCCGAGAACTTTTTTTAAAGAACTCTCGGGTGTGTAGGTTTCCCTACGATGATTTCCTTCACCGAAAAGGAAAGGATAGTTAATTTCTAATACGCACATAATTTTAGAAAAATCTGTGGTGCGTGCCGAGTTTGAACCTCGGACCTCCCGCTCGAGAGGGCAAGTTTCAACCATTCGGCTATCACTGCTCTCCATTAGGCTATACTATCACTGCTATAACTGTTTTCTTACTAGTAAGTAACTAATTATTTAGATATTATTGGTTAATTCATTTTAATTCCTCTAAAAGCGTGTCTCAGAGCAAACATTCCGGTTTTACTGAAGATTTCCATTAAAAATAATTAATTTGAATCTGCATTTTGCTTCTGAAAGAACTAAACAGAGCGAGAAAAGCTTACAAGAATAAAAACCGAGGTTGGCGCGGGAAATTGGCTATTTTACCGAAGGCTTTGTGAGTTCTATAGAGAAATAATTGGAGCTTCTTCATTCTTTGTAGAAGTCAGTGTGAAGTCGAAGCCTGTAAAAAAAAACTGTATTAACATTGCATATCTAATGTATGAAATGCATTTTGTTATTTTTATAGTATATAAAACTATTTTTTTTTTACCTGACTGAAGTAGCAAACGAGCACGCAGTCCGCCTGATGGTGAGTGGTTACTGCTTGTAAATAACATATGTATAATATATAGCAGAGGAGCACTGAATAATTTTAGATTTTTGACTTTAGGTGGAACGAAGTTCGCCAGGTCAACTAGTAAATAATTGTTCAAAATTCCCGAGTACAGCCAAAAGTCAAATAGAATTTCATATATAACAGTAGTCATATTGCCTCTGAGAAGAACACATAGCACCAACGTTAGACGCTATTTCTATGACATAAAAGGTATTGTAGAAAACTAGGTCAGAACTAACTAGAAGTAAATAAAAACTGGGAACTACCGGAACTTTCAACAAACAAGCAACTATGAATCAATGAAACAGTAGAAGCGATGGATTAACTTCGTGGAAACCGATGAAGCGGTTGTCTCTCTCGTTCGCATTGAAGTAGTGGAGACAAAAAATACATAACCCAGTGTCTCTTCCAAAACACTGTGGTACCTTGGGAGACATTCCATCAACAAAAAGAAAACGTGCGGCACACGGGGACAATTTTATAAACTTATGCAATTATAATTATTTATTTATGCAGTATTTTTTTCTTTGATGTTAATTCAAGATTTTTTCTTTGATGCTATATACTGTCTCGAAAACACATACATATTCGTCCGATTTCCGAGCTGCTCGTCTCGATTCGTGCGCGCTTCGTACTGTCGTACCATATACATACAGGTTAAGCGAACGCTCCACCACGCTACATGGTAGGCGGAGTGGGGAGTGTTAGATTTTTTCGTTACGGAATTTCTTGATTCGGTCGGCACGCTCAAAGCTATGCAATAGCTTAAAAATATAGTTACTATTTTATAAATATAGTTTATAATGACTTTATAGGAAGCAGCTGTTAAGCAAAGCACCCAATTTTTTGAGCATTAAGAGAATTAGTAAGGTTTGAAATAATTAACCTATTGCTATCCCACTATTGGGCATAAATTTCCCCTTGCACTGGGTAAAGTTTATACCACAATCGACCACGTTATTTAAAGTTTATAAAACCAAAACGGTTTGACCGAGGTAACACCGCAATCACGGTTATTTCTAACGTTAAAAAGTTCATGCATGTTATTGAGAAGACGTGGATACCAACCAGCGTTGCCAGACGTCCGGATTTTTAAGTCAAAATTAATTAAATGTGCCGCGTGGGACAGGCTCAGTACCTGTTTTCGCAACGGACTGGACCTTTGCAAATTTAAATCGAACTGCAGTTGGTCGACCAAAAAAAAGATCGCCAAATGGAGATCCTCCGGCCTCCTACGCAACTTGGAAAAAAATTTTTTTTACACACGCTTTCTACACTCATAGCTCCACACTATTTTCTCCTGTGACGACGATAGCGTGCACACACACAAGACGAATACACAAACACCCAGACCCAGAACATGAATCTAAACTCACCATTCAGATACCTGTCTGGCCGGGAATCGAACCCGGGACCCATTGCGCGTCAGACCGGTGTGGTAACCGCTCCGCCACGCGGGTCGTCAACAAATAGTTTATGGCCTAAATTAACACATGAAACGCATTACCGTGGTTCATTGACGTGATCAAATTGAACAAACCCAAGAGAATAACCTAATTAAAGGTGGTAGAACCATTGTAGTTCGACCGGGGAAGTACCACCGCCACACCTATTTCTAGCGTGAAGCATTTCTTGCGTTTCGATAGATGGGTGTGGTTGCCGGCAGACTTTCACATGAGGTGACCATCATAGTCCTCAGGAGTAGCAACGCATCTGTGATTGACTTTAGATGGAACCCATGTTCTGTATGTAGTTAATGACAGATGTCCATGGACATCTGTAATCAACTACATACAGAACATGCATACGACTCGGGAATTTTGGACAATTATTTACTAGTTGACCCGGTGAACTTCGTTCCGCCTAAAAGTGAAAAATATAAAATTATTCAGTGTTCCTTTGCTATATTATGCATATGTAATACATAAATACCTTCCTCTTGAATTATTCTATTAAAAAAAACTGCATTACAATCCGTAGCGTAGTTTTAAAGATCTAAGCATACATAGGGACAGACAGCGGGAAGCGACTTTGTTTTATACTATGTAGTGATGATTACTTAAGTTAATTTTATGGTTTCAGACCTCCACCCACCTGGCCCCCCTCTAGTGTTGATGAGAAAATAAGCTTAAAATATGAAGGCTCTTTTGTTTTTTGATGCCAAATACCGAAGGCTTTTAACTCGGACAAAATCTTAGTCCTCGTGAGTAGCAACGCATCTGTGATTACTTGAGGGTTATCCAAGTTATAAATTATAGGTGGCTATAGGCATGAAAAACATGAATTTGCAAAAACATTTACCACAAAAAGAACAATGACCACATCTTTCTTTAATACTCACAAAATTCTATTACAACATATCAGCTCTTAATACTATTTTTATTATGAAATCGGAATAGAATAGTCCCTTGAACTATAGGCTCTATGAAATGCCTATATGTTGTGTAGACTTGAAATGGTCATTAGGAATATCTCTTACACTACCACCGGATCGGAACACGACCTCAACTGAAAGGTTTCGGCAACAAGCTCATCAGATCAGTCCACCTGCGTAACAGAGCAGGACCATTCAACACGTTTCCACATCAAAGGCACTTTAACTTACAGCTGAGCTTTTTGCCCTTAAAGCTCATTAACGAAACTCGACCTTTTCGGGACCTCAAGAGCGCTCAAACTTCTCAGAACCAATCATCGGACGTAACTTGTACGTTGTATTGTAAACTGTCGCATCGTAAGCGATAAGCGATTTATTGGAAATTAATCTCTTAAAGGTAGTAGAACTCTTTTTGTTTAGACTTAATCTATCGTCAACCCATTATTGTCCCACTGCTGGGCACGGGTCTGCTCTGGGAATGAGAGTTTTAGGCCATAGTCCACCGCGCTGGCCAAGTGCGAATTGGTGGACTTCACACTCCTCCGAGAACCTTTTTTTAAGAACTCTCGGGTGTTTAAAGCAGTGATAATTAATTTCTAATGCGTACATAAATCATTGGTGCGTGGCTGGATTTGAACCTCGGACCTCCCGATTGAGAGGGCAAGTTTCAACCATTAGGCTATCACTGCTCCAATGCTGTTTATACTTAATACCATCGTCAAATCTATTTCTACCTTATAACAGCAATGTTATCTGCATTACAGCGCTGTTATCGGACTGAGATGTTTCTCTCATAATTCTAAAGTTCTCAAAGTTAATGTTGTCGTGGTCAACCCAGTATCGTCCCACTGCTGGGCACGGGTCTTCTCTCAGAATGAGAGAGTATTAAGCCACAGTCCACCGCGCTGGCCAAGTGCGAATTCTATGGCTTAAATGTGAGACACATTCCACACTCACGCTTTCTACACTCATAGCCCCTTAGTAGGATTTTCTCCTGTGTCGTGGGTGCCATGGACACACACAAAGACGAATACACAAACACCCAGACCCAGAACAAGAATCTAAACTCATCATTCAGATATCTGTCTGGCCGGGAATCGAACCCGGGACCCACTGCGTGTCATACCGGTACGGTAACCGCTGCGCCACCCGGGTCGTCAACATTGACACTGAGTTTCTTGCCGGATCTATTCTATTGAAGTCGTGTTCCATCCGATATTAGTGTAAGAAAATATTTTAACTGACTTTTTGCAAGTGCCCATAGGCCTATACAAAATACAGACATTATCTTACATTTCCACCGTCAGTAGTACAAGTACCTTGTTCCTTTTATTACCAAGTTTAAGCTTCTCAGGTTGTTTGTTCATTTCTTGCTTCATTCTAACTTCGCGGTCTTTCGAGTACCTTTGTTTCGTGATTATAATTATATCAAAGCGTTCTCTTATTGAAGCCTTGAAAGAGCATAAAGAAATATGACAAAGGCGACGCTATTTTTCTAATAATCTTTGTTGCTAGTGTTTTTGGGAGTTGTAAACGATTTGACGTTGGTAGATTGGAACGTTTATCCCTGTAGTTCCGGGATCAGAATAGGGCTACGGTATCCCCTGCCTGTCGTAAGAGGCGACTAAAAGGGACTTCTGGGGTTGCGGGCGGTAAGAGTGGGAGCTCGAACCGTCCAGCCAAGCGACCCCATGTAGGACGACGGCATGTGTGGCCACATGCTATCGTAAACACCAGGGAGGCGCACTGAGTACATTGCTCACTAGGAAGAGCCCGAAGATGGCATCGCGCTCGGAGGACACCGGCAGCGGTCCGTTGGAGATCTCGATGTCCTCCACACAGAGCCAAGGATGGTTTTAGTGAGGTAAAAATCCCACATAACTCGGCGTTGCCCCCACGGCATCGGGTACCTTTCGAAGGTTTCCCCCTCGATATCAAAAAAAAAGATTGGAACGTTTGACGATACAGAAACCTAGAAAAAACAGACTTCAAATAAAACATACCGTTTATGTTTGCACATTTAATTTATAGCTGTTCTTGTATTTTCATAGCAAGCCGTTCCAGGATTCCAGGTGGTAGAACCAGTGTCGTACGACCACAAGGTGCTACACTAAATTCTAGTGCGAAGCAGTGTTGCGTTTTGATAGAAGGGAGTATTGGCCGGCTCAACTTCTTGACCAAATCTCTAGACCACAGAGTTTTATATTCTATAAATTCCATCCATCCATTAATTAGCTCTTTGAGGTCCACTGCTGGACCTAGGCCTCCCCTAAATGATGCCACTCCAAACGGTCCTGTGCCTTTTGAATCCAACGGTTTCCCGCTGTCCTCTTCCGGTCACCTCCACCTGGTGAGGTGGAGGTGACCGGAAGAGATAAATTATAATAACATTATTACATACTTTTCGGTCTTAAACACTAAAATTTTAACAAAAATTAAGTAACAAAACTAATCTAACTCCGACTTTAACCAACGTATCTATTTCCGGTAATGACTTCAGATTAACCGGTTCGGGCGGGCGAGTTAATGGACCTGAAACTTTGATGGGTTATCCGCTTCGTAATGGGATAATTTCTGTCTTATCTATTTCGGTGATTGTAATTTTTAACTGCCTTAAAAAGGTCTATCTGACATGTACATATCTGTGTAATGTTATTGTAACTGCCATATCATATTCATACTAATATTATAAAGGCGAAAGTTTGTGAGTGTGTATGTTTGTTACTTTTTCACGTTAAAACGGCTAGAGCGATTTTCATAAAATTTGGTATGAAGTTAGCTGATACTCTGGATTAACATATAGGCTACTTTTTACTGTGGGAAAATATCTTATTCCCACGGGAATACACCCACATATTAATTTAATAATACTGTCACAATTAAATCTAGCATGAAGCAGTTCTTGCGTATTGGTTTAAGGGTCTGACTGCCTGGCCAGAGATTTAATCCTGAATTCTTACCACTCACTCGGGAAGTACTCACGTGATGCTGAAGGCCGCTTTTTGAATTAGTCTGTTATCTTATTAATATTTTTTTTTTTTTTTTTTTGACCGTCACGCCATACCTACTGTGACGAGAACTTAAAACCACTGCAGGTATCCCAAAAATTTTGTCCCTGTAGTTCCGGGACCAGAATAGGACTACGTTACCCTCTGCCTGTCGTAAGAGGCGACTAAAAGAGGCTTCCGGGGTTGCGGGCGGGAAGAGTGGGCGGAAGAGCTCGAACCGTCCGGTCAAGTGACCCCGAGAAGGACGGCGGCATGTGTGGTTGCATGTTGCCGTAAAAACCAGAAGGTGCGGTCAGCAGTTCACGCCCACCAGAAAAGACCCCGATGGGGCACACGCTGAGGACACCGGCGGCGGTCAATTAGAGTTCCCGGAGTCCTCTTCGCAGCGTCGAGGTTGGCCACCGGGGGGGTTTTAGTGCGGTAAGAATCCCACATAACCCGCGTCGCTCCCACGACGTCGGGTACTTTTTGAAAGTTTCCCCCTCGAAAACAAAAAAAAAAAATACTACAGTAATACTACCGTAAATCACTGAATAAACTCTTAAATCGTGCTTATTTGACATTTGCTATTGAGATACCACTGATATTTTCATTTTCATTATTTCCATTATTACTTATTACTATTATTATTATCTTTAGTTGACATTATTATTGACATCTATCTTGATTGCAAACAGTTTTATTATTATTGGAATTTAGTCTTTAAAATTTAATAATTTAATGTATAGTATATCTTTAAAATCAGGCTTAAATAATATTTGTACGCCATTTATGGCAGAATAAGCGAAAATTGTTGACCACGAACACCAATGTTATTACACCTTATTCGACAAATGAAGATTATTTGTATTTGTTAAAATAGTCATTAAATACTTAAAAAAAGACCTTAAAGCTACCACAAACAACTGAAAAAACACCGTAAAACAACCGTAATGGATTACCCTAAGACTTGCCCCTGTAAAACCGTAAAACTTGCTGAAAGCCGCGGCAGTTTCTTAATAAATCGTAATTAACAAGTTGGAAAAATTTGGCTAATTTATCACAGGACTACGCTATGTTAATCTATGTCACCTGGTAAAACGGGTTGAGCTTTTTTAAAAGGTTCTATTTTACAAGGTTTTATTTAACTCGCTTTTACATTTGTTCAAGTTACGTATTTTTTTTAGCAAGCGAGTACAGAAAAACCTAATTGTAAGTGGACACTGCCGCCCAAGGTCACCTGAAATCAATCCCCAGGTAGGATCAGAATTTAACTTGAAGTTGGCTACCTGTGACTTCAAGTAATACTAACATTTTAATAATATTAATTTATTTCAGACTAAATCCATATTTTAAATTTACAAAAATATTAATGCTAATGCTAATGTGTTAGTAACAATTGTACTAACTTATCACTAATGACTCACAAGAGACGAGCAATACACAAACACATGTAGGGCTTATGTTATTATTTATTTATTTTTTGTTCTCAAGGGGGAAACCTTCAAAAGGTACCCGACGCTGTGGGAGCGACGCAGGGTTATGTGGGATTTTTACCGCACTGAAAACCCCCCGGTGGCCGTCCTCGGCGCTATAAACAGGACTCCGGGAACTCGGTCCGACCGCAACCGGAATCGTCTGAGCGCGTTGCCCCATCGGGCTCCTCCCAGATGGGTGGCTGGGCCCACCGCTCCGTCTAGTCATTACGACGGTATGCGACCACATATACCGCCGTCCTTCCCGGGATCGCCTGACCGAACGGTTCAAGCTCCCTCTCTAGTCGCCTGCAACCCCGGAAGCCCCTTTTAGTCGCCTCTTACGACAGGCAGGGGATGCCGTAGCCCCATTCTGATCCCGGAACTACCCTACTATTGTACCCTAAGAGCATCATACACCCGACGTGTATATTTGACCCACAGGCTGCTCGAGTAGAATGATTGACATGCTATAAAAAGCGTTAATTTTACGTCTTCGGTGCAGCGAGCAAACCTTTTTTTTTATTGACGGGGAGGAAACATTCAAAAGGTACACCGGAGCCTTGGGAGAGACTCCGGGTTATGTGGGATTTTACCCACTAAAACCTCCTCGGTGGCCTTCCTCTGCGCTTGCAGGGGACGCCGGGACCTCCAACGGATACCACCGGTGCCCCCTAGCGCTGCGCCCCTTACGGGCTCATCTCTTAGGGAGCGTGACTCCCCTACGCCTTTCAGTGTACGACAACAAGCAGCCACACATGCCATGCGAGCAAACCTGCAAGCCAACATATTACATCTTATTGCTAGAGCACGTCGCTCTCTTTCCACATCAAAATCATCCTTAAGATCTTTAGCGACCATGTGACATAAATACTTAAATTGTTTTACTAATTTTAAATTATTGATTGATGATGATCACTCCTGAGGAACATCGACCATCCTGGTCCTCAGGAATGGCAATACTCTTGTATTACTACAAGCCGGCATCAACAGCCTTCTAACAAAACGCATGAATTGCTTCACGTTAGAAATGTGACGGTTGTTCTTTCCTTATTTCCTTCTTTTTATAGATATTACCTGTGCACTTTTAAGTCCGTAAAATATAGGAAAGTCCCGTGGGACAACGTAATTTCAAGGAAATAGGTCAATAGGTCTTCGCTTGAAAAATTCCTAGCGTATTATCTCAGGAATTCTACAGATCGTCCTAGGAATTGCATAATTAATCTTCCTTCGAAGATCTAAGATTGCTTCAAAGCTGATCGGCACGAAATGATTTATGCGAAGATTAATGCTTGATTAAAGTTTAAGTAATGTGGGTATTAGTTGCGCGGTGATTTTGATCCATGCAACTGGGTCATTCAATTCATCCATCCACTAGCCTTTTGAAGTAACGCCCTGTAGTTCTGGGATCAGAATAGGGCTACGGCATCCCCTGCCTATCGTAAGAGGCGACTAAAAGGGGCTTCCGGGGTTGCAGACGGCTAGAGTGGGAGCTCGAACCGTTCGGTCAGGCAATCCCGGGAAGGACGGCGGTATGTGTGGTCGCATACCGTCGTAAAGACTAGACGGAGCGGTGGGCCCAGCCGCCCATCTGGGAGGAGCCCGATGGGGCAACGCGCTCGCAGGATTCCGGTTGAAGTCGTTTCGAGATCCCGGAGTCCTCCTTTTCAGCGCCGAGGACGGCCACCGGGGGGGTTTTAGTGCGGTAAAAATCCATAACCCTGCGTCGCTCCCACGGCGTCGGGTACCTTTTGAAGGTTTCCCCCTCGAAAAAAAAAAAAGAAAAAGCCTTTTGAAGTAACCTGTTTGACATATATACGTCTGCCTTAAACAGAGCCACTGTAACTGTTCCTGTACTCTGATAGGGTTCCTGCTGTCTTCTTTAGATCATCGATCTGCCTAGTGGGGTCGTCCTTTTTGAGGGTTCCGTACTCATAGAGCAGTGATAGCCTAATGGTTGAAACTTTCCCATTCGTTCGGGAGGTCCGAAGTTCAAACCACACTACTTTTCGGTGAAGGAAAACATCGTGAGGTTCACCCGAGCGTTCTTTAAAAAAAAAAGTTCTCGGAGGTGTGTGAAGTCCACCAATTCGCACTTGGCCAGTGCGGTGGACTATGGCCTAAACTCTGTCATTCCGAGAGAAAGACCCGTGCCCAGCTGAGTGACAATAATGGGTTGACGATGACGATGACTCATAGGGCTAAAACGAGACCCTATTACTAAGACTCCAGTGTCCGTCTGTCTGTCTGCCTGTTAACAAGCTGTATCTCATAAACCGTTATAGTTAGACAGTTGAAATTTCCACAGATGATATGTTTCTGTTGCCGCTACAGTAACAAATAATAAAAAAGACGTTTTCTACACTCATAAGATTTTTTCCTGTGTCGTGGGTACCATGAATACACAAACATCCAGACCCAGAACATGAATCTAAACTCATCATTCAGATACCTGTCTGGCCGGGAATCGAACCCGGGACCCATTGCGCGTTAGCCCGGTATGGTAACCGCTCGGCCACGCTGGTCGTCAGACGTCAAAACATACGTATCTGATAATTACAACTTAGTCCCCAGAGGTAGCAACGCATCTAGTTAACCTGGGTTAAGGGGTTAACTAGAGATGCGAGCGAGATAGAGTCGTTTAAAAAAATGCAGGAAAAAGGGAAAATACCAGCAGGAAATTAATAAAAAAAAACCTCGGGTAAGACCCTAATCTTATCTTAGATCGATTACAGATATGGGCGGCAGTAGCCACTTACCGTCAGGTGACCTGTAAGTTACTTCAGTCTGAAGGTGGCGGTGATACTTAGTGTTTGGCTATTGGCAAAATAAGCTAACCTTTTTTTTTTTAAGTGTGTAATCCTCATGGATACCCAGCCGCCCGGGGCAGCAACTGGGTTATGTCGGACTCTTACCGGCTAAACCCCCACTGTATTTTCACCTCCGCACCGTTTGGCGGGAACACGGGCCCTTTCACATTCATCCGCGAACCCGCCGGTGCCTGGTCGCTTCCGCAAACTCCTCGAATGGAGCATAGAGCTCCCCTCCAACAGAAAGGCGCGCCAGAAAACACAAAGGCGCGCCTTACCTCCAAGGCTCCCATCCGCAGGGCGACGGACCAATCCCGAGACCGCCACCCAGGAGCTAACTAACCTAATCTAACCTAACCTTGAAAAGCAACGCTTCAAGAAACAGAAATCAAAATTTGCATGAAATCACAACTTGTCTGAGGCGTGCAATTTGCAAGTTTAGCTCGAATTCAAGTTTTAGCTGATATTCAAGTATTTGTGCATTATATGAGACGATGTATGCAGATTCGAATAGTGAAGTTGAAGCGACTGTGACCTCGACTCGACATGACATGGATTTGATTTTAGATTCAAATGTTTAAAAGGCATTTTGCGATTCTTATAACACTAGGTAAATCCCGCGGCTTCGTCTGCTTGGGCGACTACCACGTAATAAGTATTTTATGTGTGAATCTATAATTTAGTATATTATTTAATTTAGATCGTAAAGTATCTATCCATCTGATCGCCGCCGCCATATTTAAAAAATATATGGCCTGTGTCTCTCTAACACATTCTAGTCACTCTAACGCCTTAATCATTTTTACTGATATGTTATATGTATATGTGACAACTTACAATCCGCCATTTTTGAAGGTGGTAGAACCAGTGTTGTTCGACCGGGGAAGTACCACCACACCTATTTCTAGCGTAAACAGTTCTTGAGTTTCGTTGAAGGGTTGTGGTTGCCGGCACACTTTTATATGAGGCGTCTTAATCCTCGGGAGTAGCAACGCATCTGAGATTGACTTCAGATAGAAGCTATGTTCTATATGAAGTTGCTTACAGATGTCCATGGACGGCAGTGACCACTTACCATCAAGTGGACTGCACGTTCGTTTGCTTCTTCAATTAGATAAAAAATGTAGCGTAAGAAATATGTGGACATACATCATAACATACGTACATGCATATGCTCGAAAACATTACTCTCTATCTGTCGCAGTCGGGTATTTTATAGTACTACTCGACCAAAACAATTAGGCGCATGTCAGTTGAAACGTCATTAGAACTAGGGATTTCCCATCCCGATACGATGTATATTTTATTACTAAATACTAAGAGTATGTAGGTATACCATTATTAAAACATACGCCATCGTGGTATATGTTCAATAGTCGTGAATTTATTAAAGCACTTTCATGTGTTTAATATATTCGCAGACATGGAATATTTCTTTCTTTCTCTATTTGTGTAAGAGAATAATGCTTGTTGTAGCACACTCTCCATTTTCGACTTGGGAGACGGGAATACTGAGTTCATTCATCTTTTCTTGTTAAAAAAATGCATATTTTGAATGTAAAAGTCCTTTCTCTTCCATGAATAGTCTTTTTTCCTACCCATTGTGAGGTTTATTGACGAATAATCAACTAATTTAACAATAACTTTAGAAATTCAACAATCACTCATTAAACTAACATTATAACGAAATAACATTAAACACGTGCTGGCTAACGAAAATACCTAGACGATACACGACTGCACGTTACTAGGGGATTCGCGGGGACAAAAGCAAGGTGCGGGGTACGGAACCGCTTTTGTTTTATGCGCCTAATTGTTGTGGTCTAGTAGTACTAGTTACCCGTCGCATCGGTCGAATTTCGACCGTAATTTAAATAAAAAACTAAACTTCACATTTTCCAAAGTAGTACGAATATTTCTCAAATCAAATAAATGTATTTGTTAAGTAATTTTAGACACGCCCGTTAAATATAAAAAGAGGTTTAATTATCTAAGCCGCATTTAAAAGCAATTGCGGTATTTTGACAAAGACACTGATATTTCTGACGTTATCTGTTTTCATAGTAAGACGTTGAATGTTCTATTTCGTTTATTATTTATGTGTTTGTGACAAATGCTCGGTAGTGTGTGTAATGTGTTTTTAGTTGAATTTATATATGTTGTAGGCATTATTTGAGAAAAATATTAACATTCTGCACTCTTTCTCTATGTCCACTATAACCGTTCAATGTTTTATACTAATCCGTCCGCGGCATATTACTTAAAAATGCGTCACAAGTTTTTGCTTCACGTATTAATAGAATAATGTACTAAAGATATCCATTTTTTCTTATATTGCACATAAATAAAAACCTAGATAAGTTAAAATTAAACACCTAACGTGCAGTTCTACACCTAACAGTTTAATATCCTGCAAGTAACAAATAACAGATACATTGCACCCGAGTGTAATACACTCACGACACTGATGTATCTCTGCGACCTCATTAGAGCTACACTACTGAGGTTATCTCAGTACTCGGAAGTCGTGTCTCAAGTCACATGATTTAATAGGTATATAATATATAATGTACCTCATAATGAGTATCCTGTGTTAATTTAGGTCGTAATCTATTGTCCCTGTAGTCCCGGGACCAGAATAGGGCTACGGTATCCCCTGCCTGTCATAAGAGACGACTAAAACGGGCTTTCGGGGTTGCAGGTGGCTCCGGGAAGGACGGTGGCATACACATGGCACCGTCCTTCCCGAAGCCATTCGACCACACGGTCGAATTTCACCGTAAATAACAAAAGGTGCGTTGAGCGTATTTGCTCACCAGGGAAGACCTTGATATGGGCATCATGCTCGGAGGACTCCGGTTGTGTTCCGTTGGAGATCCCGAAGTTCCCCACGCAGCGCCGAGGACGGCCACCGGGGGGTTTTTAGTGCGGTAA
Organism: Spicauda simplicius; assembly: GCA_949699795.1. Classification (NCBI taxonomy): domain Eukaryota; kingdom Metazoa; phylum Arthropoda; class Insecta; order Lepidoptera; family Hesperiidae; genus Spicauda; species Spicauda simplicius. The sequence goes on from OX453084.1 coordinate 7,075,233, forward strand.
AAAGTCCACATAACCCTGCGTCGCTCCCACGGCGTCGAGTACCTTTTGAAGGTTTGTCCCTCAAAAAAAAGGCGTGACCGAAAGAATAAACTAGTTTCCAACAAAATAGATACCACAATGGAAATTTTGAAATAATACAAAAAGTGATTAATGAGAATGAAACAAAAAAGTTCATAATCTATTAATACCATACCCATCTCCTTAATGTTATCCTTCAGTCCTGAATGACATCCTGCGGGGGGAGGGGTAATCCTCTATTATGGACTGACACCAACATCACATGATAAGATGTATGATGATATGATGAGAAACCTAATCATTGGATTAGGTTTCCTACCTCATGTCCAGAAGTGGGATTGTCCACTGCTGATCATGGGAATCCAGCAAGAGGAAGAGCATCGGCCGTAGTTATCCGCTCCTGACTAGGAGCGGTTTAGGAAACTTGAGAAACCTCTTACTTGAAGATTAATTTGGAATACTTCGAATATTTTTCACCCTTACCACATCGGTGAGGCTGGTACCTTTGGAATCAAATCACAAAGATCCTTTACGAGTTGTGGAGAGACCAACATCCAACCACCTTCGGTGGACGTTTTGTTGAACGAGTGTAATTCGACCGGGGAAGTACAACCGCCACACCTATTTCTAACGTGAAGCATTTCTTGCGTTTCGATGGAAGGGAATTTCCCTCACACTTTTTATGAGGCGCATCATAGACCTCGCTAGTAGCAACGCATCTGTGACTGACTTCAGATAGAACCCATGTTCTGTATGAAGTTGATTACAGATGTCCATGAGCGACATTGACCACTTACCATCAGGTGGACTGCATGCTGGTTTGCTACTTCAGATAGTGGGACTTTAAAAGGCGCTATAGTTGCTATTGCTATCGCTTTAAAACTTCAAACTGGGAACAAAGGAAACCCAGAACATTTTGATTGAAAATCGTTCACAGCTAAGCGGGATGATGCCTGATATGTCTTTGTTTCTTTGTTAAATTGTTACCGAAGCTTTATTTATTGAACGAGATTTTTTTGGTACAAAACGAGCATGTCGCGTATCTGATGCAGGCATTTGGTGGCTGAAGCGTCCAAGTTTTTGATAGGCACTCATGTCCAGATAATGATTTAAGGAGTTAATAGTCTTTGTACCTGTAGATTCGAGATCAGAATAGGGTTCTGGTATACTGTGCCTGTCATAAGAGGCCACTAAAGGGGCGGCTAAAAGGCTTACAGGGTTGCGAAGGTCACAGCTTGAAATGTTCACTAAGCGACCTCGGGAAGGACGTCGGCATGTATGGTCGCATAACGGATAACACCAGATGACTCGGGCGTATTCGCCCAACTTCGTGAAGTCTGAGGAAGAGTGACACATAACCTGGTACCGGGTACCATTTGAAGGAGTTCTCCCCCACTTTCCAAACAAAAGGCCATGAAGTTGCAAATGGGCTTGATGTGCTGTTCGTGAAAAATTTAGTCCTCGCATCAAATTAATATAGAACTAAAGTAGTTTTTTGAAGCCAATCGCAGTTTATTATAGTAGGGTGCCAATAGATTGTTGGATTTTAAGGGGGGCTTGAGCATATCCCTCTATGCGCTAGTTCTTTTGTTTTGCTCTCGAGGAAGAAACCTTCAAAAGGTTCCCGACGCCGTGGAAGCGACGCAGGGTTACGTGGATTTTTTACCACACTAAAACCCTCGGTGCTATAAAGACAACCCCGTGATCTCCAAAGGACTGGAGCCGGAATCTGAGCGTGTTGATCCTCGGGCTCCTCTCAGATGGGCGGCTGGGCCCACCACTCCGTCTTGTCTTTACGACGATATACGACCACACATACCGCCGTCCTTCCCGGGATCGCGTGACCGAACGGTTCGAGCTCCCACTCATGCCGCCCGTAGCCCCGGAAGCCTCTTTTATTCGCCTCTTACGACATTCAGGGGATACCGTAGCCCTGTCCTGATCCCGGGACTTCAGGGACAATGCGCTATCTGTCTGTGTCTTAAGCTATATATTTAGTTGAGCAATTCACAAACAAACACACATCAACATTGACTCTAAAATACAACTAAAACCATCTCTCAGCAAACAGCTGCAGTCGTATACAACGAGGCGAGCACTAAGCCGCGATTACGGTGTTATTAGTTTCGTTTCAGAGGCAACTGGGACTAGCTTTAGAAACATAGGCTATGTGATTTAAAAATGGCGTCTGTAAAAAGATGACTTTTCATTATGACGACATTATGAAATTAAATCAAAAGTTCAAATATACTATAGGTTTTCTAGGGCTGAGTATGGATCGTCCGATTTTTAATCCCCTGTGTTTTTTTTTAAATTGAACCTGGCGATGAAGCAGGCGAGCCACTTGATGGGACGTAGTCATTGTCGCCTATGAACATTTGCATCACCAGAACAGATTAGTCACCGCAGCCGGACATTTTAAAGTAGTGAAAAAACAAAAAAAATCCTTTTAACAAATATAATAATTGGCAAAACTTCATAATTCTAGTTTTAATAGCTTAAGCTTAACAATTTTCAGATAAAAGTGGATTTTTATGTAGCTTAAACACACATATAACAAAAAAACATATCTCACAGCAAATAGTCGTATACAACGAGGCGAGCACTAAGCCGCGATTACCGTGTTATTAGTTTCTTTTCACTGGCAACTGGGATTAGCTTTCAGCGGATATTAATGTTGCCTGTTACACTGAAGTTTTGAAGTTATTCTTCACTAAATGAAGAAAAAATCGTTATTATTTAACGTACGATAACTATAATAAGCTAATTGAGTTACTCAGATTTCAATACATAATGAAGAGTGTTAAATAAGGGGGATTATCGGGTTATATATTATTTCAAAGGACCTCCTAGGAGGATAAGCTAGTTGAAAAATATGTAACCAGATACTTTCCTTTCTAATTATTTTTTATATTCCACCCTTAAGTAGGTGGGATATAGGTTGACCCTTATTTAATCCCCTTAGGGGTGAAATATCCCAAATATCATTTCTTAATGTATACATCATCAAAAGAGCATGACAGCTCCCTGTAGATTCGCCACGATCTACATTTATGCAATATATACTCTAAAATACATAACAAAAAACATATCATATTACATTAGTTTCGTTTCAGTGGCCACTGGGATTAGCTTTCAGCGGATATTAATGTTGCCTGTTACGCTGAAGTTTTGTTAAATCTCCATTAAATAGGGAAAATGGTTACGTATTTACTTAATGTTATAAGATTCGGTTACATAATTAAAAGGGAGTCTTAGCCCTGATATAATATAAACTGATATAAAATACCTGGACTTATGACCTCATTGTACCAAAAATGTATTTTTTTAATATTTCACCCCTAAGAAGTTTGACGAGGTTAAAGTTGACCCACATTCGATCCCCTTAGGGTTGGAATATTAAAAAAACATTTCTTAATGTCTACAATACTGATAAGTCTTCTGACTTGGATGCGTATCTAGCTTTTATTTTAAAAAATGTCATTTGACAGTCTTCTTTTTAGCTTTTCTTGGGACTGAATGTGGAACGTACCATTTTTAATCCCCTGAGGAGTGAAATAAAAAAAATCCTTTTTTCAAATAAAACGATTGGCCAAATGTCATACTTTAGTTATAATAGCTTAGGCGATACTTACCTAGCTTATATACATATATATAACAAAAAACATATTTCTCAGCAAATAGCTGCAGTCGTATACAACGAGGCGAGCACTAAGCCGCGATTACCGTGTTATTAGTTTCGTTTCAGTGGCCACTGGGATTAGCTTTCAGCGGATATTAATGTTGCCTGTTACTGTGAAGTTTTGAAGTTATTCTTCACTAAATGAAGAAAAAAATCGATATTATTTAATGTACAATAAGTATAATAAGCTAATTGAATTACTCAAATTTCAATACATAATGAAGAGTGTTAAATAAAGGTGATTATCGGGTTATATATTATTTCAAAGGACCTCCATAAGATTCTGTATGAATACATATTTCAATATAAGCTAGTTGAAGAATATGTAACCAGATACTTTCCTTTCTAATTATTTTTTATATTCTACCCTTAAGTAGGTGGGATATAGGTTGACCCTTATTTAATCCCCTTAGGGGTGAAATATCCCAAATATCATTTCTTAATGTATACATCATCAAAATAGCGTGATAGCTCCCTGTAGATTCGCCACGATCTACATTTATGCAATATATACTCTAAAATACATAACAAAAAACATATCTCTCATCAAATAACTGTAGTCGTATACAACGAGGCGAGCACTAAGCCGCGATTACCGTGTTATTAGTTTCGTTTCAGTGGCCACTGGGATTAGCTTTCAGCGGATATTAATGTTGCCTGTTACACTGAAGTTTTGTTAAATCTCCGTTAAATAGGGAAAATGGTTACGTATTTACTTAATGTTATAAGATCAGGTTACATAATAAATGGAGCCTTAGCCCTGATATAATATAAAAATATAAACTGATATAAAATACCTGGACTTATAACTCCATTGTACCAAAAATGTATTTTTTTGATATTTCACCGCTAAGAAGTTTGACGAGGTTGAGGAGGTTAAAATTGACCCATATTTAAACCCTAAGAGGTTTTTGGTGTACTAACTCTAAGGGGTTGGTATACCAAAAACCAACCAACCCTAAGGGGTTGGTATACCAAAATATCTTTCTTAATGTCTACAATATTATCAAAGACAATACAAGACTTATCAGTCTTCTGACTAGGATACTTATTTAGCTTAGGTATATAAACATATACAATAAGAAAAACATTTCTCTCAGCAAACAGCTGAAGTCGCAAACGAGGCGAGCACTAAGCCGCGATTACGGTATTATTAGTTTCTTTCAGTGGCCACTGGGATTAGCTTTCAGTGGATATTAATGTTGCCTGTTACAGTGAAGTTTTGAAGTTATTCCCTCATTAAACGCTGAAAAATTGAAAATTGTTACCAATTTATAAGATATGCACTAGGTATAATGTTATGTTTTACTAAGTAATTGCGAGCAGTGATAGCCTAATGGTTGAAACATCTCCCTCGCCCTCTCGATCGAGGGGTCCGAGGTTCAAACCCAGACACGCACCACTGATTCATGTGCGTATTAGAAATTAATTATCACTGCTTTTCGTTGAAGGAAAACATCGTGAGGAAACCTGCACACCCGAGAGTTCTATAAAAAAAAATGTTCTCGGAGGTGTGTGAACTCCACCAATTCGCACTTGGCCAGCGCGGTGGACTATGGCCTAAACTCTCTCATTCTGAGAGAAGACCCGTGCCCAGCAGTGGGACAATAATGGGTTGACGAGAGATTACTAAGTAATTCACTTCGATATGATTAATACAGTAAAATATACTTTTTTCTGATTATTGTATCACTAAACGGAAAAAGTGTGTTAAAATATTAACTTCACATGAAATGTAAATAAAAAATATACACGTGAATGCTCACACGCATAACCACATATAGAGGCACACACTTAATCTAGCACACACGCACACATCCAAGCGCAGTGAAGATCATATAAGCGCACACATTTGGTAGGTGGTAGAACCAGTGTAGTTTGACTGGGGATGTACCACCGCCACACCTATTTCTAGCCAGAAGCATTTGTTGCGTTTCAGTGGAAGGGTGTGGTTGCCGGCACACTTTTATATGAGGCGACCGGGAGCAGCAACGTATTTGTAAGTGACTTCGGATAGAATCCATGTATACGAAGTTGCTTAGGGATGTCTATGGGCGGCAGTGACCACTTACCATCAGATGGACTGCATGCTCGTTTGATACTTCAATCAGATAAAAAAAAACTGTCTCATTTACACATGTACAAATTTTTGACATTTACACACGCGCACATACTTATACGCCTTGCACACACACACGAAAGCATCAGACAGGGTCCTTTTCCTAATGAAATTTTATAAAAAAATGAGATTTTATCCTAAACCGTAACATTACGTTATATTACCTTTTATTTCAGTCGCTACTAGGATTAGCTTTCAGCGGATATTAATGTTCACTGTTCCACTAGGAAGTTTCTAAGTTACTTTTGATTTATAAATAAATAAAGATAGATACAAGAAGCGAGCAGTGACAGCCTAACGGTTGAAACTCGGCTTCTGGGTCCGGGATTCGAATACCAGGCAAACCAAAAATTTTCTAAAATTATGTCTAATTTAGTAAATTTCTCGACTTGACATTTAAGGAAAGTATATTGAGGAAACATCTCTGATTTATCTAAGAAGTTTTTTAAATTTCTCGGACATGTTGAAAGTGTGCAAATTGGCAAACATGATGGACTATTGCCTAAAATTCTCTTATTGTATGAGGAGATCCAAGCAGTGGGATAATAATGGATTGATTGCAAACCAAATCAAATAATGCAGTAAAAACACAAAGACAATCGTACGGCCAAACAGATGCAATATAATGCACTAATAAAAAGATATGCTTTCTATATGTTTATGAAAAATAATAATACACGATTTCTACACTCATGGCCACATGCTAGGATTTTTTCGATGTCATGTGTACCATGAACACAAAGATACACAAATACCCAGACCCAGTACAAAAATCTATATATTAATACGTGAAGCAAAAACTTGTGATTCATTTTTAGGATACGGGTCGCGGACGGAGAAGTATGAAATTACGCACGTTTATAGTTGATGTAGAGAAGTATTACGGAAAGCTAATATTTTTTTTTTTCAAATAATGCATATCGAAGTGAATGAGTGAAGTGGTCAGGATGGTCGAGAAGTCTTGATTATTATTCATTCTTGAAGATTTCAAGTAAAACACAGCAGTAAACTTCTTCGATTTATTCACAATTGAGGAGGTGTGATCGCTTCGACAGTTAAACAAGAATCTTTTTTCTACCGGCGTTCGCCGCCGTTCGCGTTCGCGTTCGCCTTTTTATAACAATGTTTGGTGGTGTGACAATAACAAATTTATGGAGGGTAAACTAAATTACAATTCTAAAAATCATGAAATGTTGCTAATTCAACAAACAAACAATTTTCGATCTTTAAACTAACTAAAATAATTATTATCGGCGACGTGTTTTTCATAAATACGCGATGTCGCGCCGACATGCATAAAACATTCAAGGTACTACGAAAACACATATCGTTAAAAATGTCAGATGTCTTTGTCAAAATACCCGCGTTTGCTTTTAAATGTAGCGTAGTTAATTAAACCTCTTTTTACCTTTAACGAGTGCATTATAATCTTAAAACAGAATACAATTGAATTGAATTTGAGTAATATACGTGCTACTTTGGCCAACATAAAGTATCGTTTTTGAGTTAAATTACGGTCGAATTTCAACCGTTACGACGGGTGACTAGATTAAATTCATCATTCTGAAATCTGTCTGACCTGGAGTCAAACCCTGAACCTATTGTTCATCAGACCGGTATGGTAACGACTTCACCACGCAGAATGTCAGAAAATGTTATATTTTCATAAAAACATTTTTTCTGCTACGAGTATGTAGTACACAATGCACTAAGTCGCAATTACCCTGACATTAGTTCCGTTTCAGAGGCAGCTGGAATTAGTTTTCAGGCAGTACTCATTCTGAGTGTAGAAGTTTTGTAACTAAAAATATGTTTATATTTAAATACAGATGAATTTATCTTGCATGAAGAAATGTCAGCTTACGATGGTGAAAACTGCAAATAATAATTAGGTCTTTTCTTGTTTGCTCGAGGGGGAACCTGCAAAAGGTACCCGACGCCGTGGGAGCGACGCAGGGTTATGTGGGATTTTTACCGCAGTAAAATCGGTGGCCGTCCTCGGCTATAAAGAGGACTCCGGGATCTCCAAAGGAACGCAACGGGAATCATCTGAGCGCGTTGCCCCATCGGGCTCCTTCCAGATGGGCGGCTGGGCCCACCGCCCCATTTAGTCTTTACGACGGTATGCGACCACACATACCGCACATGCAATCCACCTGACGGTACATGGCCACTGCCAACCATGGACATCTGTAATCAACTTCATACAGAACATAATTCCAATCCATGTTCCATCTGAAGTCGAACACAGATGCGTTGCTACTCCCGAGGACTGAGATGTTCGCCTCATACTGCGCCGGCAACTGAAGTTGATTACAGATGTCCATGGACGGCAGTGGCCACTTACCATATGGTGGACTGCATGTTCGTTTGCTACTTCAGTCAGGCAAAAAAAACTACACCCTTCCATCGAAAAGCAAAAACATCTTTATGCTAGAAATAGATGTGGCGGTGGTACTTCCCCGGGTGAACTACACTGGTTCTACCACCCATATGAATGTACGCAGTTTTTGCGTTTCGATGCAAGGGTGTGGTTGTCGGCACACTTTTATAAGAGGCGACCATCTTAGTCCTCGTGTGTAGCGACGCATCTGTGATTGACTTCAGATAGAATCCCATGTTCTATATAAAGCTGCTTACAGTCTTACAAAAAAAAAATGTGTGCGTGTACTAGCGTACACTCGTAAGAAGTGAAACTTCTTTGTGACGTTATTTTTCAAAAAATAATTTACTATATGCAACCTTACAGAAATTGGTTAAATAAAGTTAAATTAGGTAAAGTTTAATGAAAGGCTTTTATTAAACTTTATCTAATAATCTAATCTATAATAATCTATCTAATATCACGCGTGGTAGGGATAAGAAAAAGATGGCGCGTAACGGAAAAAAAGATGGCGCGTAACAGAAAAAGATGGCGCGTAACGAAAAAATGTTACACTAAATTTTTTTCCAACCCCGATAAAGAAGTTTCACTTCAAAAACTTATAAAATGGGTGAACTACATGCTCATTATATAAATGAATAGTAACATAAATTTAACACTGATTTTATGTCCAAATTGTTCTCCAGAATACAGGTATTCTTGCAATTTTGAATGCAAATGCCTGCATCACGGGCACCGCTTGGAATTTCAGAATTCGGAGCAACAATCTATCGTTGCGGGCTTGTTATCTTGGAATGGAATTTCTAACGCCAATATGGGATTATAGAACTAGTACATACCCTGGCTTCGTTTGATTTTGTTGGTTCAAAAGGTTAAGAAAGGAAAAAAGTCATTTATTCTATTGTAAGTTTAGGAAACCTCATTGAAAGTAATTTAATACAAATCTTGAATTATAATTTCTTCCTTTTGAAAAATTTGTATGAATTCTGCCTTTCTCTTGTTTGATTACTTCGATAATTAAAGATCGAAACAAATGTTATCTTGAAAATAGCTTAAAAAATTTTATCTTGAAAATAGCTGAAGAATGAATTTTAAATTTTATACTAGTACTTATTTTTATTATACATTGATGAACATATTTTATATAACGAAGAGATAAGAGTGAAGTGTGATATCAGGAAGTCCAGGAGTGTCTTGATTATTATTCGTTCTTGAAGATTTCAAGTAAAACACCGGAGTAAACTTCTTCGATTTATTTACCATCGAAGCGATCGGACCTCCGATCGCTTCGATGGTTAAACAAGAAATCTTTTTTTACCGGCGTTAGCTCGCCTTTTTATAACAATGTTTGGTGGTGTGACAATAACAAATTTATGGAGGGTAAATTAAATTACAATTCTAAAAATCATTAAATGTTGCTAATTTAATAAACAAACAATTTTCGATCTTTAAACTAACTAAAATAATTATTGTCGGCGACGTGTTTTTCATAAAATACACGGCGTCGCGCCGACATATACAATTTTGCCACCGTTTTCACCGTCGTTTCAAGGCGCTAGAACCTGTGTAGTTCGACCGAGGAAGTACCACCGCTACACCTATTTCTAGCGTTCTAGCATTTCTTGCGTTTCGATAGAAGGGTTTGGTTGCCGGCACACTTTAGTCCTCGGGAGTAGCAACGCATATGTGATTGACTTCAGATGGAACTCATGTTCAGTATGTAGTTTATTACAGATGTCCATGGGCGGCAGTGACCTCTTACCATTAGGAGGACTGCATGCTTGTTTGCTACTTTAGACAAACAAATAAAATAATATAAAAAAAGTTTCCATAAAACTCACAACAATAAGAAGATAAACAATAAACATGGGATTAAAAAGTTAGGGGCGCGCTCGGAAAATATTTCGAAACAAAATGTAGCTATGTGTGAGTTACGGCAGAACTTGTTCAACTCCGTTGGGAGTCGTGCAAAAAATAATTGGTCAAGTGTGTTCACTTTTGTCGTTAGTTATAAATTAATAATCTGTCGTTTGTAGTATAATATGTGGACTTGGACTATGTAGTATAATATATGACGTCGTTTCGGAGAATTCGAAGTGTTCTAATCTCATCGTGTCGTTTTCGTTGGCGCTAGCCAAAAATCGTAGGTTTCGGATTCGTCGGGCGCGCACGCGCAACTTTTCGTTATCGTTAATAATCCGGAATAGTAGCCAGTATTAAGAACGTACTGGTTTTTTTATGAATATCCTGTGTCTTAATACTGAAGTACAAGTAACAAAACTCAGTACAGTTTTTTAACCCCCAGCGCAAAGAGATGGGTGTTACAAGTTTAAAATGTGTGTGTGTGTTTTTGTCTGATTGGAGTAGCAAACGAGCATGCAGTCCACCTGATGGTAAGTGGTCACTGCCGCTAATGTACATCTGTAACCAACTTCATATAGAACATAGATTAGATACGTTGCTACTCGTGAGGACTGAGATGGTCGCCTCATATAAAAGTGTGCTGGCAATCACACCCTTCCATCAAAACCCGACGACGACCCGCGTGGCGGAGCGGTTACCATACCGGTCTAACGCGCAATGGGTCCCGGGTTCGATTCCCGGCCAGACAGGTATCTGAATGACGAGTTCAAATTCCTGTTCTGGGTCTGGGTGTTTGTGTATTCGTCTTGTGTGTGTCCATGTTACCCACGACACAGGAGAAAACTACTATGCTTTTCAACTAAGATTTTCGGTGTCGTAGGTCAAAAACATAGAGCTGTGATAGCCTAAAGGTTGAAACTTGCCTTCCAATCGGGAGGTCCGAGGTTTAAACCCAGGCACGCACCACTGATTTATGTGCGTATTAGAAATTAATTATCACTGCTTTTCGGTGAAGGAAAACATCGTGAGGAAACCTACACACCCGAGAGTTCTTAAAAAAAAAGTTCTCTGTGTGAAGTCCACTAATTCGCACTTGGCCAGCGCAGTGGACTATGGCCTAAAACTCTCTCATTCTGAGAGAAGACCCGTGCCCAGCACTGGAACAATAATGGGCTGTACCCCAGGTCAAAAACATACATAGACAAGCGCACCGAACACAGATTAATTGGACCCTGTTAAGCAGAAAAGATCCAGTCAACATATTATGTGAAATCGGTTTATAAACATATCCATGATCTTTTTTTTGTTCTCGAGGGGGAAACCTTCAAAAGGTACCCGACGCCGTGGGAGCGACGCAGGGTTATGTGGGATTTTTACCGCACTAAAACTCCCCCGGTGGGCGTCCTCGGCGCTATAAAGAGGACTCCGGGAACTCGGTCCGACCGCAACCAGAATCCTCTGAGCGCGTTGCCCCATCGGGCTCCTCCCAGATGGGCGGCTGGGCCCACCACCCCGTCTAGTCTTTACGACGGTATGTGACCACATAATACCGCCGTCCTTCCCGGGATCGCCTGACCGAACGGTTCGAGCTCCCACTCTAGCCGTCTGCAACCCCGGAAGCCCCTTTTAGTGGCCTCTTATGACAAGCAGGGGATACCGTAGCCCTATTCTGATCCTGGAACTACAGGGACGGAGATATCCATGTAGTTATTGTAGATATCCATATAGTTGACGGGATATCCATGATCTACTAACGAAGTTTTGTATATGCACAAAAGATATTACTTTTTAAAGTGTACAAGTTAAGTCTTATTACACTGGAGATTTTCAAAAAAGTCATGTAACATTAAGATTTTTTTATTTTACGGTCAAACTTTGAACTGCGTTTACTCAAAAGTAAAAAACCATTGGATCTTTTCCGCTTAACAGGTTCCAATTTCATCTCATATGTATTGCCTGTCTGGCGTGAAAGCTTGTAAGCGAAAATTAAAACTTTAAACACGACATGCCTTGCACACTAAACTCAAACAATATCGCAATATATGAGTTTTTAAAGCTGAAAGTTGGGAGTTTTACAAAATGTCAGAAAAATATCTCCAGCGATCAGAATTTGAAACAGGGATGAATTGTAACTTTTTGTATTTAACTACCAATGTTTTTATTTAAAACAATATGAAATATTGGATACAACCCATTATACTCCCACTGCTGAGCATGGGTCTTCTGTCAGAATATGAGAGTTTTAGGCCATAGTCCACCGCGCTGGCAAAGTGCAAATTGATGGACTTCACACACCTCTGTGATTTTTTTTAAAGAACTCTCGGATATGTAGGATTCCTCGCAATGTTTTCCTTCGCCGAAAAGCTGTGATAATTAATTTCTATTTCTAATACGCACATAAATTAGTGGTGCGTGCCTGGGTTTGAACCTCGGACATCCCGATTAAGAGGGCTAGTTTTAATCATTAGGCTATTACTGCTCTATGAAATATTAAAAATTGAAATTTTGCCGTAAGTTACGGGCGGGTTTAAAAAAAATTCAAACTTGACTGTTATCATTGAAAAACATTGCCAAACTTAAACATTAATGTCATTAAAAATCGTATCACATAATGGTGTCTTAGTTTTAATGGTGTTTTAACTTAGAGAGAAAAGAATATACTAAAAGGTGTATGGAGATATGGTGTATGTGTGTAGAGTTAGTGATAAGGATTGTTTTTAAGAACAAGGTTTTTTTCAAGACAATTATACATACATACTCTACTCCCGAGAACTATGATGGTCGCCTCATGTACCTCCCTCATAAGCGAGCCGGCAACCACACTCTTCTATTAAAACGCAAGAACTGCCTCACGTTAGAAATAAGTTGGACCTAACGATAAAGTAGACGGGCCACCTGGTAGAAAGCAGTCACCGTCGCCTATGAACATTTGCTTTGTTTTAACTTGGAGAGAAAAGAACATACTGAAAGGTGTATGGAGATATGGTGCATGTGTGGAGTTAGTGATAAGTATTACTCTATTATTTGAAAGAAGTAGTAAGGTAACGCTTATCCTAGGCATTTGTTTGTAGTTTTCATTTGTCCTTTCCTTTGACGACCCGCGTGGCGGACCGGTCACAATACCGGTCTGACGCGCAACGGGTCTCGGGTTCGATTCCGGACAGGTATCTGAATGATGAGTTTAGATTTATGTTCTGAGCCTGGATGTTTGTGTATTCGTCTTGTGTGTGTCCATGGTACCCACGACACAGGAAAAATCCTAGTGTGGGGCTATGAGTGTAGAAAGTGTGCTTGTTTAAGATAGGATAACCAGATATAAAGATAAAATAGAAGTCAGAAATATACTAAACTAGATTTTGCAGACGCTACAACCACAGAATTATTGAAATGCCTAGTCAGGAATTCCTATCTCAGGAAACGGCGAATGAAAATACCGAATATCACTTCAGGTATTTCGACCTTCGAAAGGAACTTCCTCATTCCAATGTTTGGGTTTTTGGCACGATAGGCCAATTTGGTCAATGTTTATACTTTATTTAGAAAACTTATGATGTTTTTTGATTGATGGTTTTTTTATTATTTACGCTAACAAAAACCTGCTTAATTGAATGGACAATGGGTTCAGAGGACTCCGATTGTGTTCGTTTTAAGTTTCCGGAGTCTTCGCGGAGAACGGTCAGTTTTAATGGGTAAAGTCCAAAATAATAACGGCGTTGATCGCATAACAACGGGTACCTTTTAAATGATTTCTCCTTGTAAAAATGGTGTCTATAATATACAGGAAAACGCTTTCACCCATCTCCTGAAGGTCGCGACTTACGACACCCACGTGAAGATGGGAAATGTTTAAAAAAAAAACAACTTCAGTAAAATAGAGATTAAAACCTAATTTCCATGAAAAGTTATAAAGCCGAAGGTGGTAGAACCAGTGTAGTTCGACCGGGGAAGTACCACCGCCACACCCATTTCTAGCGTGAAGCATTTCTTGTATTTCGATGAAAGTGTGTGGTTGCCGGCACACTTTTATATGAGGTGACATAGTCCTCGGGCGTAACAACGCATCTACGATTGACTTCAGAACCCATGTTCTGTATGAAGTTAATTACAGATGTCCATGAGCGGCAGTGACCACATACCATCAGGTGGACTGCATGCTCGTTTGCTACTTCATTATTATAAAAAAAAAAACTAATTTCTATGAAAACACCGCCTTTGTATCAATCTTTTAACAACAGCAGTGTTATCTGCTACCGCTACCTGCTATCTGCAGCAGTGTATTCAGTTCTGAAGGGTGTGATAAGGTAGACCGTGTGATAAGGTAGGCCTTATCCGGGGAGTTCCAACTTAGTCCTCAAAGGTAGCAACGCATCTGTGACTAACATCAGCTGACATTCTAATGTTATCCGAGGTTGATTGATATCTACGAGCTGCAGCCACTTACCATCATAACTGCATGCTAATTCCATATTAAAAAAGAGGAAAAAATACTTTAAGGCTGTATAAAAGCCCGTGATGTGCTGGTGAGGTAACGAATGTTATTGTACACAAAAATTAAGGGATATAAGGAATAATCCGAATTTTTCGGTGATTTTCAACAAGCTGTAACTTTGAATAAAATTATCGCACAGCAATAAAAAAAGCAAAATGCAGTTCCAAGTATCTTGTTTTCAGATTTGACCATAAAAACAATTATCATTTCTCTACGCCCAATAGAGAAATCCTAAGAAAACTATGAAAATAAAAAAAATCAATTTTTTTTCCTGCCTAAAAAAGGTCGACGGGGTACGAAAAAAATTTTTTTCATCGGTTATTCGTAAAGTTTTTTTTTAGGAAATCTAATGCGCTGTAATTCGACGTATTTAAAAAGTCTGTACGATGATTTGCCGTAGAGTTGTCGTCATTCAAAGCAAAAAAATATTTTTTACCATTGATAATCAATAACAGAATTATCGTACATGAAAGCGAACGAGGGTTTTGAAAAATTAACCTCTTTGATCGAAAAAATAAATAAATAAAAAAAATAAGGGATTCAATTGTTGTGACTAGTATAAACGCTTTCTACGCTCATAGCCTCACAGTAGGATTTTCTCCTGTGTCGTGGGTGCCATGGACACACACAAAGACGAATACACAAACACTCAGACCCAGAACAAGAATCTAAACCCATCATTCAGACACTCGTTTGGCCGGGAATCGAACCCAGGACCAACTGCGCGTCAGACCGGTATGGTAACCACTCGACCACGCGGGTAGTGTATTTGAACATTCGCGAATGCAAATAAATGTAAAGTATATTCGTGAAAACGAATGTAAGGGGGTCTGAGAATCTAGATTTGTCGACCTTTTTTTACTTGACAGATTTCAGTTTTTCAATTAGAATATGTTTGGCGACCTTTTTTTGCCATCCATCCATCAGCCCTTTGAGGTCCACTGCTGGACATAGGCCTCCCTTAAATGACGCCACTCCAACCGGTCCTGTGCCTTCTGAATCCAACTTTTTCCCGCTGTCTTCTTCAGGTCATCGGTACACCTGGTGGCCTGTTTTTGCAAAACATTCGCACAATTCTTGCGAAAGTCCAAAAAAACATGTGATTATTCGCAAATGCAAATGCGAATAATCGTTACATAACTAATATGTGTCTACACGAGAAGCATACAGTGCCAGTACTTTGCTGTGGTTTTTCATTAACAATGCATCACAAAACCTTGCCATTCTCATTGTGCTTAGAACATAGTTATTAGTAGGAAAAACTACGAAGTGATATTTTAATGCGCTGTTTTATTATACTAGCAATCCGCCCCGGCTTCGTACGAGTAGAAGACCAGGTGTAAAATCATATAATGACTGGGTAGTTTTAGGAGGAAGGTAGGTTTAAAAACATATGTAAAACTAGTTGACCGGGCGAACTTTAAGTTACCCGGGGCACTTCGTGCCGCCTAAAAGTCTGAAATATAAAATTATCAGTGTTCCTCCACTATATTATGGACGAATACACAAACATCCAGACCTAGAACAAAAATCTAAACTCATCGTTCAGATACCTGTCCGGGAATCGATCCCGGGACCCATTGCGCGTCAGACCGGTATGGTAACCGCTCCGCCACGCGGGTCGTCAAATTTATTTCAGGGAAGCTGAATATATATTAAGTAATACTTTTATTATTTATTTATACTAATATATAAAGCTGAAGAGTTTGTTTGTTTGTTTGAACGCGCTAATCTCAGGAACTACTGGTTCGAATTTAAAAAATCTTTTTGTATTGAATAGACCATTTATCGAGGAAGGCTTTAGGCTATATAACAAAATGAAATGAAATGAAATGAAATGAAATGAAATGAAATGAAATGAAATGAAATGAAATGAAATGTCTTTATTTGCATAGGCCTTCGGGGGCGCTTACAAATTGTCAGTTACATTTATATATATTTTTTTACACTACCACCGGATCGGAACACGACCTCAACTGAGAAGATCCGGCAAGAAACTCAGTGGGTTTGTCTTTTTTCTTTGTATATCTTTTTTTTATTTTTTTTATTTGCCATCTTGTTTTTACATGGGTAACAATAGTTAGCTCCAGTATCCTGCCCTACATTTGGCCTAACAAGGAGCACGTTTGGCAGGATACGCTACACTTTGACATTTTATTAATTACGTATTGTTCAGTCCCAAGCTGTTTTATCATCTATATAATCAGAAATTTTGTAATATGCTTTACGACTAAGCTTGATCTTAATAAATGCTTTAAAGTTATTGATTGACAAATTTCTGATTTGAATTGGTAGTTTATTATAAAAGCGTATACATTGACCCATAAAAGAATTATTAATTTTGTGGAGACGAGTAACATGTGCGGAGAGATTGTGTTTGTTCCTTGTATTTATATCATGGTTGTCACAAAGTTTACTGAATTTATCAATATTTTTCTTAACATAAATCAAATTCTCATATATAAATTGGGATACAACAGTAAGAATATTTATTTCTTTGAATATTTCTCTAAGTGAAGATTTCGGACTTAGATTATAAATGGCTCGAACAGCCCTCTTCTGCAATACAAAGATAGAATTGAGGTCTGAAGAACAACCCCACAGCAGTATACCATAAGACATAATGCTGTGGAAGTAACTAAAATAAACTATTCTAGCTGTTTCAACATCAGTTAAATGCCTAATTTTTTTCACAGCATATACCGCCGAACTGAGTCTACCCGACAATTTTTCAATGTGGGGACCCCATTGCAATCTGGCATCTAGAGTAACGCCTAAAAAGACAGATGAATCCACAAGATCCAAAACCGTTCCATTGAGTTGTACATTGGTTTCAACCTGTCGCACGTTGGGCAACGAGAACTTGATACATTTAGTTTTCTTCTCATTCAGAAGAAGGTTATTTATGTTGAACCAATGTACAACTTTCGAGAGAGCATTGTTTACCTCGTCAAAATTATCCAGTTGTCGTTTAATTTTAAATAATAATGAAGTATCATCAGCAAACAATACAATCTCGTGATTATCTCCTACATAACGAGGCAAGTCATTGATATAAATTAAAAACAAGAATGGACCGAGTATCGAACCCTGCGGAACGCCCATTGTAACACATGCGCCGGGCGATTTTGTACCATTTATTACAACCCTTTGAATTCTGTCATTCAAGTAAGAATTCAAAAGGCTAAGAGCCTTGTTCCTGATCCCATAATGGTGTAATTTCCTGACTAGTGTATCGTGGTGGACACAATCAAAAGCCTTGGATAAATCACAGAATACACCTAGGGCATCGCGTGATCCATCCCAGGCTTCGAATACATTTTTCAGTAGTTTAGTTCCTGCATCTATAGTAGAGCGGTTCTTTCTAAAGCCAAATTGGTTATCATGAAGTATTTGGTTTTTATTAAAATAATTCAACAAATCATTTAGGATGATTTTTTCAAAAAATTTACTTAACGTTGGTAGTATAGAAATCGGTCGAAAATTAGTTGGATCTGAAGTACTACCTGATTTAAATATTGGAATAACTTTACTTTGTTTCATAAGGTCAGGAAATACACCGTAAGTAACACAGGCATTGAATACAGTAGCCAAGTGCGGTGCAATGAGATGAATAATCGAGGAAACAACCCTAACAGAAAGTCCCCATAAGTCTGCCGTTTTCTTACGGTCTAGGCTGTTAAAAGCAATAATGATATCTCCCGCATTAACCTTTGAAAATTCAAAACCTGTATTACATTCAGTTACATATTCTTTAAGTAAGGACTCGGCAGAAGTAGAGGACGACTTCAGAGTTTTTGTTGTTAATACGGGTATATTAGTGAAAAAGTTCTCAAACTCTGATGCCACCTCCAAATCTCCTTTTACATCTATATTATTAATTTTTAAATTAAAGTGTTGTTTATGTTTAGATAAGTTATTAGTTTCGTTGTTGATAATGTTCCACGTCGTTCTAATCTTATTAGTAGATTTGTTTATCTTATTTCTTAAATATAGGGATTTAGCACAGGAACAGGCCTGCTTAAAAATTTTAGAGTATTTTTTTACATATTCTTTAAATTTAACATCATGGTTATAAGATTTTTCATAATATAAGTCATACAATTTGCGTCTACTTATATAAATACCTCTCGTTGCCCATTCACTAAATTTCGTTCGTCCATCATTTATGGTTTTTGACTTAAAAACTTTTCCAAATTCAATACTGATTAAGTTAAATATCGAGTTATATAAAATATCAGGGTCATTGTGTATAGGCAACAAAGGCAATTTTTGAGCCAAATTGCTTTTAAATAGTTCAAGGCGGTAACTATTTATAGGAACAAACTTAATCTCCCTTTTTTCAGTCTTATTGATTTTTACAGGGAATACTGCTAATTGCCCACAATGATCTGAGTCTAATTTGTTTATAATCGAAGTATTTAATGGTTTTAAGTTTGTAAACATATTATCTATACATGTTGAGCTAGTAGCAGTTATCCGAGTAGGTTCATAAAAACTGTTGTATAAATTATAGGATTTAAAGAGCAAAATAAGTTTTCTTGTTTGAGCTGTATTTTCTAGAATATTAATATTGAAGTCTCCACAGACAACAATTCCCTTATTAGAGCTGGTGGCTTTAAATAAAGCCTCTTCCATTAATTTTTCAAATTCCTCATAAGGTGCAATGGGGGGTCTATATACGCTAACAACCAGGAACTGCTCAAATTCTATACATGAAATTTCAATAACTCGCTCAACAGACAGGTTCACAATGTCTTTCCGTTCCTTAAATTTTATGTTGTTGTTTACAATTATAAGTGAACCACCGCGTATCATGTTTATTCTGCTGAACGAGCTGGCAACCTGATGCTTACAGAAGTTAAAAAGGATTTGATCGGCTTTCAGCCAATGTTCTGTTATACATAGAATGTCTATGTTACTATTTTCCAAAAAAAGTTCTATCTCTAAGTCTTTGCCCATCATTCCTTGAATATTCTGATGCACCAGGGTGACCGACGATAATTTTAAAACATTACTGCTAGAGGTTGTCTCTATTGTCATATTGTTTAATTTAAATAATTGTAATTGTCAATATTTGCCAAATTATTGGCTGAATTCATGTCAATATTATTTAATTGCTCAATAGAAGCAACCTTAGTAGCCAAGTTCTTGGCTGAAATATCAATATAATATGATAGCGAAACAGCTATTTGTCTTTTTAAATATCTGGTAAGATAGTACTTATCTTTTGTCAAATAGAAATATTTAACATAATTGTTAATGTCAATAATATGAAATTTATTATTAATATAATTAATATGTTGACATGTCAAATTACTTAATGTCAAATTAAGATTATACCTATAATTATTTTCCACCTGTGACAAGCTTTGGCTGTAGGGAAATGTAAACATAATGATTTTATCCACTTTTAGATTATTTAAAAGATTGTAATAATATATTAATTTATTTTTATTTACACCTCCCCTATCTCCTACTAGAATAATTAAAGTAGAGTGGGAATTAAACTTATGAGTCAAAATTTTGTCCATGATATTTTGAAAAGATAAACCAGGCATACAGTGATTGATAACTGAATGGCCTTTGCAGTGTTTTGACAAAAGATGACCCATGTCCTTACCCATTTCGTCACTAAATATTACAATATTACTCTTAGTATCTGTAGGAGACGTTTTTAACAAATTATGTAGCACTTGGGAACTATTAGCAACAGATTGCATACATGTATTTGATTCATCAGAGTCACATTTAGGCAATGAGCAAGGCTCAGATAGCGAGATTTTAGTGCTATCCAAATATTTCGGTGTTTCCGACGCATTACATGCCATTAATTCGTTCATTGCTAAAATGTACTCCTTTAACTGGTTTTCTGATTGTTCATACTTTATATTAATTGACTTTAACTTTGCCTCCAAGCGATTAATCTCACATTGAAAATTATTTGTGTCAGTTTTATATTTCAATGTGGTATTTTTTAGTTTAGAGGCATACATGTCTAATTTATCTATGAGTTGCAAACGCTCTCTATTTAATTTTACATTTTTAATAAAAAATCTATGTTTCTTTATTATCTTTTGAGTTTTTCTAATGTATTTATTAATTTTTACATATTTCTTGAGTTTGTTTTTGCTACATTTAATTACACTATTTACACTGTCGTTTGTGAGATCAATTGTAATCATAGGCTTTACATTAAATGGAGCAGAAACAATTTCCGGGGCGCCGGTTACCAACTCATCGAAAAGACTTTGATTCAAAGATGCAGTGTTAGCATGGTTTGCGGCTTCTAGATGGCAAATTTTTCTATGAGCCTCCTGTAACTGATGTTCTAAAGAATCGATACGGCATAAGGCCTTCTCATATTCTATGCTGCATTCGTTGAATCCGTCCACCACGAGCCGCAACTGGTCCCGCTCATCTGTTACATCTTTACATAAATTATGTAGGTCGGCCATTTCTAATTTTAATTTCTTGTTAATATTAAGTAAATCTAATAGTTCCCTTTCATTATCGTCTCTTTCTTTGTTCAGCTCCTCGCACAACTGTTTGGCGGACTTCAATTCGTTTAAAGTTAATTGAAGTTTATTTTCTTCTTGACGAGCTAAAGCTCTGCGGGTCATCATTTTAAGTAAACGAAAAAAAAAAAAAAAAAAAAAGTGAACTTCAATAAATAATAATAATAATAATAATAATGCGCGAAAAAGTTGCACACAGGAAAAACTCAAAGAAAGTTACAGTTTTATACAAAATAATGTCACAGATGAAAAAGATTATTAAATAATAAAATAAATCAAATAATAATTAAGTGGCGTAATGATTCCTCAGCAAAAATAAAAAAATATAAATAAATAAAAAATAATAAAAAAGAAAAAACTAAAAAATAATTACTACTCGAGAGGTTTGAACCTCCGTCTATCGCGCAACAAGACTTTAAGTTAACGATCCTTAGTAAACACACCACAGGTGACTTGCAATACTACGCGAAAATTATGTATTGGTTTGGTATTTTAGTAAAGCTCGCTAACAAAAAGTTTCAAAGACACCCTCGATTTATATTTAAACAATTTGCATTCAATATATGTTTTAAAATTGTTTGTTTATTGAATAATACTGTCACAGACACTAAACGAACACTAATTTTGATTATTATACATCAGTACGGATGTGCCTAAATCACTGTCCACTATTAACTAATTGTTCTTATTCCAGTTCTAAGACACTTCACCGTCACGATTTTTATCACTAGTTACTACTATTACACTAGATCTATACAGTGGATAACACTTTATGTGAATATTTATGGACTTATCATTTAGAATTTAATAAAATTAATATAAATAAAGGGTGTAATAAATTATTTCAATGTAAATTACTGAGGAACCAGTTTCACCGTTACAGCTGACAGCTGTCATTTCAACAACATCACGCTGAAACTGTTAGGAGCGAAGAAATAATGGAAAATGTGAAAAAAACGGGGAAAATTATTCATCCTTGAGGGCTAGCGTTGCGTGCCACGCGGACGAAGTCGCGGGCAAAGCTAGTATGTGATAAAGGCGCCGCCAAAATACTTTTGGCTCGTAAGCCCATTAGAGTCATACTTGAAAAGGCTTCCTTTCTCACAGAAAAGGTTTCTGCGTAAAGAATAGAATGGGAAGGATTACGTGTGATCCCGGCGTTAGGGTACTGTGTTGTGCCTAGAGTCTCAATAATAAAATAAATTACGTTATTATTATTTAATTTCTATACAGAAGTCTAGATAATATAGGGTGATTCATTTAGAGGTACTTTTTGGTGGGGATTTAATTGCAGATTGCGCATCAATGGTGTCAATTAAAGTGATGTTCCTGATCAATAGTGTCTGACATTTCATAATCAAAAGACTCAGCCCGGCACTTTTTTAAAAGCCCACAAAATTCAGCTAGTGCAAAAACTGACAACCGACGTTCCGAATCGTTTGCGTTTTAGGCGTTCGTCTCTTGAGAAGCTTGCAGAAGATCCAATGTAGTATTCGACGAAAAATTTGCCATGCTAACTGATTATCTAATGCCTGAAATTAAAGCCCGTGGCTCGACGAAATTTGGTTCCAACAAGATCCACTTTTTTTTTATTTGACTGAAGTAGCAAACGAACATGCAGTCCACCTGTTGGTAAGTGGCCACTGCCGCCCACGGACACCTGTAATCAACTTCATACATCCATCTGAAGTTAATCACAGATGTGTTGCTACTCCCGAGGACTATGATGGTCGCCTCATGTGAATGTATGACGGCAACCACACCCTTCTATGGAAACGCAAGAAATGCTTCACGCTAGAAATAGGTGTGGCGGTGGTACTTCCCCGGTCGAACTACACTGGTTCTACCACCTGTTAAATTTTTCTATGTCGTTGACTTTATGACCTAGATTTATATTATTTTTATCTAATTGAAGTAGCAAACGAGCATGCAGTCTACTTGATGGTAAGTGGTCACTGTCGTCCATGGACATCTGTAAACCACTTCATATAGAACATGGGTTCTATCTGAAGCCAACCACAGCGTTGTTACTCCCGAGGACTAAGATGGTCGCCTCATATAGAAGTTTGCCGGCAACCACACCCAGAAACGCAAGAACTGTTTTACGCTAGAAATAGGTGTGGTGGTGGTGCTTCCCCGGTCGAACAACACTTGTTCTACCTTCATAGGATTATTACCGTAGTAGAGGCGATTAAATCAGACGAAGCCGTTAGCATAACCTAGTATGCAATAAAACGACAAATATCAGCTAAATTAGGAAGCGATACCGTTGTTAAGCGCGTCACTCATAATAAATTAGTTTCTGAATGGAACACATTCTGAAATTGCTGGAATTCGGCAACATTCAGGGACGTTGAATAATGATAGTTCGAAATGTTGCTATGTGAGAGCAATTGAATTTGCAAAACTGTACGAACCAAATAGACTCCTAGTTTAAAATGAATTAGATTTATCTTAGTGCGAGTTTACTAGTTTATTGGGTTTTTATGTATCATATTGAAGCAGCAAATGAGCATGCGGTCCACCTGATGGTAAGTGGTCGCTGCCGCCCTGCGACATCTGCAATCAACTACTACATACAGAACATGGGTTCCATCTGAAGTCAATCACAGATGCGTTGCTACTCCCGGTTACTATGATGGTCGCCTCATGTGAAAGTGTGCCGGCAACCACACCCTTCCATCGAAACGCAAGAACTGCTTCACGCTAAAAATAGGTGTGGCGGTAGTACTTCCCCGGTCGAACTACACCTTGTAGAAATGTCACCGCCTCATCTATTTTCAGTGTGTAGTATTTCTGGCATGACGGTGGAAGTGTGTGGTTGAAGGCTTAATTTTATGTAAGGTAACCATCTTAATCCTCGAGAGTTGCAACGCATCGACGTCAGATACAATTCCTGTCCTATACGAAGTTGACTATAGATGTCTATAGGTGATAGTTACAAACAATTCTTACGAACACCGTGCCGTACCAGTCAAAATTTGTATCGCACCTACAAATTGGGAGTAATATTTTAATATTAGCATCGAATTCGAACACGACCTTAATTGAGAATATCCGGCAGAAGCTCAACGGATTCATTGATTCCTTCAAAATCAGTTCAGCTATAATAGTAGCTGTTATATTTTTCTTTTCATACAAATTTATTTTTATTAGCTTTTTATTAGCCTCACCTGTATCTTTGTTTGTATGTTTGTAACCGACTTCTTTGGTTCTACTACCTACAAAAAAAGTTTGTGCCCATTGTACCTATGCGTTTTCGTTTTTGGCCACACCTTGAACGCTCGGGTGAGTAGGTTTCCTCACGATATATTCCTTCACCGAAAACCAGTGATAATTAATGTCTAATACGCAAATAAACCAGTGGTGCGTGCCTGGGTTTTAACCTCGGACCTCCCGATCAAGAGGGCAAGTTTCAACCATTAGGTTATCACTGCTCACATTGGTTCTACGACCTATAAAAAAGCCAAAAAAAATAGTTCTCGGAGGAGTGTGACAATTTGTAAGTGCCTCCGTAGACCTATGCAAATAAAGACATTTCCTTTCATTTGTGAAGTCCACCAATTCGCACTTGGCTGCCGCTACGGCCAATACTCGCTCATTCTGAGAGAGAAAGTGCCCAGCAGTGCGACTTTAATGGGTTGACGAGAGAGAGAGAGAGAGAGGGAGGCACTGTACCGATACGATGATGTTTTCCTAAAACAATCATTATACACCGCACCTCTAAACTGATGAATATGGTGGTGCCTACAGACTCGATGAAAGGCTTCGTTTACTAATTCTATCATAAAATAACAGTTTAAGACTCTATAGTTTCTTAACTCATGGACACAACGTTTAATGCTTGCTAACACCGAAACTGGGAATTAACATGATTGTCAGTATGGGTGCCGTTGAATTATGCATACAGTATTTTCCTGGAAATATTTGAATGATGGTATATACGTATTTATTTTTTTCTGACTGAAGTAGCAAACGGGCATGCAGTCCGCCTGATGGTAAATGGCCATTGCCACCCATGGACATCTGTAATCAACTACATACAGAACATGGATTCCATCTGAAGTCAATCACAGATGCGTTGTCACTCCTGAGGACTCTCATGGTCGCCTAATGTGAAAGTGTGCCGGTAACCACACCCTTCTATCGAAACGCAAGAAATGCTTCACGCTAGAAATAGGTGTGGCGGTGGTACTTTCCAGGTCTAACTACACTGGTTCTTCCTTGAAAAACTATACGTAATATTCTAGATGTTTTGTACGTTTGTGAATGTTTGTGATATCTGATTTATGGATTTGTTTGGTTCTAAAAAAATTGGTTTCATAAATAAGTTCGGATAAAATGGTTTCCATATTTTCTTTGAATTGGTTGGCTGCAACCAATTTTTATATCATGGCTGGACAAGGGTCTCTACTTAAGAAAAAGAAAATCTACCTCTAATAACAACTTTTTTACGTTCTTAGGTCAAGAACATAAATTAGGATGAATTATTTCCCAATAATTAATCCTAATTATTTGATCGAGAATCGAACCCGGAACTCTTGCGGTTATAGAACTCTTTGTGATTCAACTCTGGAGGCTATGAGATAAGGAGGAGGAGAGTTATTTTCAGATGTTTTTGGATTTGAGTGGCTACTCACTATACTTACTTGCAAGTTATAATTTGTGGAGCAGTGATAGCCTAATGGTTGAAGCTTGCCCTCTCAATCGGGAGGTCCGAGGTTCAAACCCACGCACCACTGATTTATGTGCGTATTAGAAATTAATTATCACTGCTTTTCGGTGAAGAGAAACATCGTGACGAAACCTTCATACCCGAGAGTTATTAAAAAAAAGGTCTCGGAGGTGTGTGAAGTCCACCAATTCGCACTTGGCCAGCGCGGTGGACTATGGCCTAAAACTCTCTCATTCTGAGAGAAGACCCACACTGGGACATTAATAGGTTGTACCCAAGTTATAGTTTAAATAATATGATAATTATTAAACAAAAACCCGACTACCTAAAAATTGTGTACGCGTAATATATTATGAAATATATGTAATTTCACGCTTTATGGAGCTTGCTAGTAAAATCGCGGTGTAAAAATGATTTTTTTTGGAATGGTCTATTTATTACCTTTTTCTCTATTCACAGGAGAAATTTAAGAGTTGAATAGAATATGTCATTCAGTACTGAGAATTTCTAATTATACATCATATTTCACAATTTATCAAGCCAATTGGGATTTAGCGCGTGCCCAAAAAATTGAAATACAAACATATTGACGTACACACATTTGGCGACCCACGTGGCGAGCGGCTACCATACCGGTCGGCCACGCAATGGGTCCCGGATTCGATTCCCGGCCAGACAGGTATCGGAATGATGAGTTCACACACACACACACACACGCACATACTCAAACAAACTCTCATAAAATGCACGTGCACTAACAGTTATAATATTATATATTTGTGAAATACTGGTAAATGGTAATGATTATGTATCTTGTTTTACCTATGTTATATTATTATGTAAGCCCCGCGGAAGAGCAGAGCCTCCTAACACAGGCATATTTTGCTTGAAAGGAGGCTCTGGCAACCTATATTGTAATGAACCTAAACTGAAAAGCAATGAAGTATTTCTATTTCTATTTCAGATTCATGTTCTGGGTCTGGGTGTTTGTGTATTCGTCTTGTGTGTGTCCATCGTACCAACGACACAGGAGAAAATCCTAGTGTGAGGCTATGAGTGTAGAAAGCGTGTGTTATTATACTTACATAACTCGAAACAAATAAAGGCGGATTTATATTTGTCTGACGTGTCGTGACGTGACGCATCAGAAGGGTATCGGCTTCATACATTTGGTAACTGATGAGACGCAACAGAAGCCATCACAACACATTGCGCATTACTAGTGTAGTGGACTGTATTAAAAGACTTCTTCGATGTAATTTTTCCTTTATTCCTTCTTCATTGGTTGCTTGCTGCCGAATACAATTGTCGGCCAGAAAGCCTCATATTTATTTAAAATAATTCGGCCGTTCTAATTGGCTTGATTATTTCCACCAATCAGAGCGCTCGAATTTTCTAAGTCTATCCTACTCTTACATGTATCTATCTCGCTCTGTCAATTTATACCATTTTCGTATGAGGTAAACAACAGACAGCGAGTGTAGTTAGCTCATCCTTTTACACATTATAGTTTTCTTAATAAGTCTATTATAATTACTTACATTATGACAATAATACTTAATCTATACTTAATCTATTGGAATTTGCTAGTACAAAACATTAATAAACTCTAAAGCATAAATAAACATAAACAAATCGGTAACCTAACTCAAGTTATATAAAATAATGGAATAATTACTTAATCTACTTATTCTACGTTGTTGTATCCCTTTTATTATCTTATCTCTATTTTTACTTAATAACTACGGAAGCTGCTCGTCGTCCGCAACAGCTCCTCCCCCCGGCGCAGCCTGCGTAGCCTCCATCACGACGAGCTTTCTCACCGGCCGCTTGAAGACTCCCGTCTTGGTGCGGACGTCAGCCACTCGTACCCCGCCGTCTGGACCCTCGTAGACGCGCTCGACGACTCCCATGGGCCACACGTTCCTTGGTAGCGTGTGGTCGACGATGAGCACGACGTCGCCGGATTGTAGCCGGCGCTCGACGCCCGATGAGTCGCCTCGAGGTACCAAAGTAGGGAGGTACTCCCGCACCCAGCGCCGCCAGAACTGGTCAGCTAGCGCCATGCTCGTTCTCCAAGTTCTCCGGTCGGCTTCGTGACACGGACCCGTGTGAGGTAGGCCCGCCGATGATCCCAGGAGGAAGTGGTTCGGTGTCAACGCCTCGGGGTCGTTCGGATCCACGCTGACATGTGTTAGCGGCCGAGCGTTGATAGAGTACTCCGCCTCGGTCAGCAGGGTGTGTAGTACTTCCTCCGCCGGCACCTTCTCGTTGAGTGTAGCGGCTAGCGCGGTTTTAACTGACCGCACCATCCGCTCCCAGGCTCCTCCTTGGTTCGGTGCTCCCGGGGGTATGTAGCGCCACTCCATGCGATGCAGTAGTCCCTCGTCCCGCAGTGCCGGTGCCCACTCTTCATAGGCGGCTCGCAACTCCTTATCGGCTCCTCGGAAGTTAGTGGCGTTGTCGGAGTACATTGTTCGCGGCCATCCTCGCCGGGCCGCCATCCGTCGCATCGCCATTATCGCCGAACTTGTAGAGAGGGATGGCACTACTTCTAAGTGCACTGCGCGGGTCGTGAGGCACGTAAAGAGTGCGCCCCATCTCTTCTCCCGGCGACGTCCGATCTTCACCACCATGGGCCCGAAGTAGTCCATGCCACAGTAGCTGAAGGGTCGCTTGAACGGCTCCAGCCGCTCGCGTGGTAGGTCTCCCGTCGCCGGTACTTGCGGTCTTGCTTTTCTTCGCTTGCATAGTGCGCAGTCCTTTTCTATAGTGCGCACAGTAGGTCGTAGGTGTATCACCCAGTACTTCTGACGTAGGTCATTCGTCACGCGCTCCCGGTTGGCGTGCCCTGCTGCGCAGTGTTCCCGCTGCACGAGAAGTCTGGTGATCCGGTGTCGGCCGTCCAGGATAACTGGCCTCTTTGTTTCTGCCGGCGCCGTAGCTGCCCCGATGCGGCCCCTTATTTTCAATATGCCGTCTTCTAGTATGGGGTCCAATCGGAACAGTCGACTAGTTTTCGTAATCGCCTTTTCTTTTTGCAGTAGTTGTAGCTCGTCCGGGAAGCTGTCGCGTTGCGCCCGCCGTATGAGTGCCCTCTCTGCCTCTTCTAAGTGGTGAATCTCCATGCGTGTCGCCCGGCGCCGACATATGTCCGCGAACGCCAGTACTCGTGCGGCCGCTCTCACCAGTGTTTCATACTTCGAGAAGCGAGCGGGGTCCGGCAGCCACCCATCTTCATTCCGTGTACTCGCGGCGACGTGAAGTACCATCTCTTCTTGCGTGTCTTCATCTTCACACTTCTCCTTGGGCCACTGGTTCTCCGGGAGCGTTAGGAATTCGGGCCCTTGGAACCAGCGGTCCCCCGCGGTGATAGTGGCGCTGGTGAATCTTGTGGCGTCGTCCGCTACGTTCTCATGCGTGGGCCACCCATCGCCATTCTTCTTTGTGAGTGAGCTCGGCTATTTCTCCCAGTCGATGCGCGACGAACGGCGTGTATCTCTTCGCGTCGCGTCGGATCCAATGTATCACCGTCATGGAGTCTGTCCAGTATATTGTTCGTGCCGCCGCGATGCGATGCTCTTTTCTTATGGTGTCCGCCAGTCGTGCTCCGATGACCGCCGCTTGTAACTCGAGGCGCGGTATGGTCTGAGTCCGCTTCGGAGCCACCTTCGACTTGGCAGCTATGAGGCTCAGGCAGTAGCTCCCGTCGGGTCGAGTAATGCGCCAGTATGCCACCGCCGCATAAGCTTGCTCGCTGGCGTCGCATAAGATGTGCAGTTCCCGGTCGTGGCAGTCCCCCCGCGCGTACTGTCGCTCCAACCGCAGGTGAGATATGCTGGACAGCTGTCGCATCCATGTCGCGAAGAGTTCTTGTTCTTCTTCAGGAATCGGTTCGTCCCAGGATATCTTTAATCGCCACAAACTTTGTAGTATAATCTTCGCCCTTATTGTGTAGTTACTAAGGAGCCCAAGCGGGTCATATATGGACATTACTGCGCTCAGTGCTTCCCTCTTCGTCGGCGCGCGGTTCTGCGCGCGCACATCTTCGGGTACTCGGTTCATTGACGTGTTGAATCCAAGTTCATCTCGCTCCGGGTTCCAAAACAACCCCAGTATCTTGTTCGCGATACTTTCCCCGCCGAGTTGAGTGGGCGTCGTGGCGCGTAGTTCCTCCGGTATGTCTTGCAGCACGTTGACTTCGTTCGCGCTCCACGCTCGCAGATTGAATCCCGCCGCGATGTGTACAGTACGTATCTCTGTAATGGCGCGGCGAGCCTCCCGGGTGTCTTCGTAACTTGCCACCAAGTCGTCCATGTAGTGGCTTCGGGTGATTGCTTCAAAGGCGAGTGGATGCGAGTGAGAGTGTATTCTTGCGTTGTAGTCTCGGACGAAGTGCGCCATGAACGGTGAGCTGGCTGCGCCGAAGATCATGCTCGTCATCTTGTAGTGGCGCGGCGGCTTGACCCGTTCATCTCCCCTCCATAGGAACTGCTGCGCTGGCTGGTCTTCTTCACGTATCTTAATCTGAAGGAACATTTCTTGAATGTCGGCCGTAATCGCCACGCTCTTCTCTCGGAACCGGAACAGAACTCCAGGTAGTGACAGCAGCAAGTCGGGTCCCTCCAGCAGATTGTCGTTGAGACTGACACCTCGGCTCTTGGCAGCTGCGTCGAAGACTAATCGTTGCTTCCCCGGCTTGTTCGGATTCTGTACTGCAAAGTGTGGCAGGTACCAACAGACGGAGCTCGCCATCTCGCTCCCGTTGCACGGCTCGGCGTATCCTTTTTCTAACAGGTTTTCTATTTGCTTGGTATATTCTTGCTTGAAGTTAGGGTCAGCGTCCATCTTTTGTTCAATTTTCAGAAGGCGTCGCAGTGCCGCGTCGTAACTCTGAGGCAGCTTCACCCCATCCTCCCTCCATGGTAACCCCACTTCGTAGCCTTTTTCATTCTTTTTTATAGTTCGTTCGACGATCTTAATCGCTCGCCTATCTTCATCGCCCACTCGTGGCTTATGAGCGATACCCAGCGCCTCGATGTTGAAGTGATGTTCTACCAGGTCGTGTAGCATTCTTGTATCTTGCTTGTCTTCACCTCGTTCGGCGGTGTAGACGTGTAGCACGCTGTCTTGACTGGCTATGATATGTCGCGGCATCGTTCCGTGTATCACCCATCCCAGTTGTGTTCGCGATGCAGCCGGCTGATGGGGCTCACCCGTTCTCAGTTCTTGAGAGACTATGTATTCCCAGTGGTCGGCTCCCACCAGTAGTCCAGGTCGGCTGGCGTCGTAGCATACTTGCTCCCTCGGTAGATCTCGTAAATGTTCGTAATTCAATAGCGCGCTCGGTATTGATTGTTGTCGTATTTTCATGTTTCTTATTGTTCGTGCTCGCAACTTGTGAAGCTTGTCGTTCTCGCCTCGTAGGTGAATGGTGACCAGCTTGCTGTTGTTCTCTTGCTGCGTAGTGCTCACGCCTTGCATGCACAGCGGCATCCCTGGTCCTCTTGCGCCGACTCGCCCTGCTATTGTTTCATCTATAAGGGTAATTGTTGCCCCTTCGTCTAGTAGCGCATACGTCTTCACCTCCCCCCGTGGACCGACGACGGTGACCGGGCACATCTTCAATAATACTGTTTTCTTGTTCCATGGTGATGTATCCAGGGCCAGCACGGACTCCGCGTTGTCCTTCGATGGCTTCGGGTCTTGCCTTTCTTCGTATGATTGGTGAAGCGAAGAGTGATGAGGGCGACGACATTGGTTTACTTCACACGACTTCGATCGGCAATCACTTCGGCGATGCTTCCTCTTCAAACATTTGAAACATAATCTTCTTTGCCGCACGAACTCCCATCTTTTGTCAATGGGTAGTGCCGCATAGTCGGGGCACTCGGCTAGCTTGTGCTTCTTTTCGCAACTAGGACAGAGATCGTTCGGTTGCTCTTCCTCGGCGACGTTGTATACTGCGTTCGGTTTTCTTCTATTGGTGACAGGAGGCGCTGCTGCTGTTGTTGTAGTTCTGTGTTCCCGCTTCATGAATGGTGTTGCCGGCGATGAGTAGTTGTGTCGGAGCATCTGGTTGGCTTCTTGCATTAAGAAGTGTGACAGTAGCACGATCTCTGCGTCGGCTCCGCTGTGCTTCGTTGCGTAGTCACACCACCGCGCTTGCAGATGAGGACTCAACTTCTCTCTAACTTCTCTCGCCAGTAGAGGGTTGTACAGGTACTCTTGGCAGTTGACACTCTTGATTGTGTATACTGTGTTTTGTAACTTCACGGCGAATTGATTGAGTTCCGTTGCCGATGTCCCGGGTCTTGGTAACCTCTTCAGCTCCGCCATTGCTTGCTCCACGATGAAGACTGGTTGTCCGTAACTCTGTTCAAGCATCTTCATAATTGCTTCCGGATCGGTTGCTGCGTGTAGCGCGGCAGCGACAGTGTCCCGAGCGGCTCCCTTTAAACAGCTTCTCAATCTTTGCAAGTTTTCCCCCGGTGTCAACTGGTACATCTTCGCGGTGTCTCTGTACATAGCTCTAAAGATAAGCCATTCGTTGCTATTCCCGAAGAAGGCAGGCAGATCTGGGCACTTGGATCTAGGCTTCGCCCATCTGTCCATGGCTTCTGTAAGTTCCTCTATGCATCTTCCAACAACAGGCGATTTCCCCCTCGGTGGCTGGTCTTCGACTTGCGGCTCCCCCCGTGTGTCGATCGGTTGGGCGCTGAGCCAGGCGTCGACCTTCCTCCTGGGTTCTGGCAGATTTTCCCCTCGAACGCTTCTTTCTTCCTCTTCCTCCTCCTCGTCTTGAATGGTAGCTAATTCGTTAGCTAAACTCTTCTTTATTAACTCGGCGTCAATTTCTAATTGTTTCTTCTTAATCTCGGCGAGCTTCTTTTCTGCCTCCATTTCGGCGAGGCGTCTTCGGGCAGCGGCAGCGCTTCTTGACGAACGTGTCGAATGTGTCGGCGATCTGGCGCGCGCAACGTGTCTGGTTTCCGTCGTGGTCGCGTCGAGTACGGGGCGGGCGGCGTTGTTCGTAGCCCCCTTCATAATCCCCCCGTGGGCGGCGCGGACGGTGTTACTCGTGCTAGGTCCCGCTGTGACTGAGGTGGTGCGGGCGACTTCGGTCGTGGTCCCCGACCATCCGATAGTGGCGCGGGCGGCGTCGATCGTAGCCCCCGTTCCGACTTCGGTCCCCTGGCTCGGCGAAAGCGGCGGGTCCTGGGCGATTCTTCTCAGACGTTCTCTTTCGATGTTGCGTGCTTCTTCCTGACAGGTTTCTTCCTGTTCCGTCGCGTCAGCTTGGCTCCTAGTGATGACCATTCTTCCCGGCTTGAACCGACGATCCAGCTTCTTCCAGGCTTGATTTCGACGATCCGGTATTCGATGGACCAAACTGTAGTGGACTGTATTAAAAGACTTCTTCGATGTAATTTTTCCTTTATTCCTTCTTCATTGGTTGCTTGCTGCCGAATACAATTGTCGGCCAGAAAGCCTCATATTTATTTAAAATAATTCGGCCGTTCTAATTGGCTTGATTATTTCCACCAATCAGAGCGCTCGAATTTTCTAAGTCTATCCTACTCTTACATGTATCTATCTCGCTCTGTCAATTTATACCATTTTCGTATGAGGTAAACAACAGACAGCGAGTGTAGTTAGCTCATCCTTTTACACATTATAGTTTTCTTAATAAGTCTATTATAATTACTTACATTATGACAATAATACTTAATCTATACTTAATCTATTGGAATTTGCTAGTACAAAACATTAATAAACTCTAAAGCATAAATAAACATAAACAAATCGGTAACCTAACTCAAGTTATATAAAATAATGGAATAATTACTTAATCTACTTATTCTACGTTGTTGTATCCCTTTTATTATCTTATCTCTATTTTTACTTAATAACTACGGAAGCTGCTCGTCGTCCGCAACAACTAGTATGGACGTTGCCATAAAAAAAAATGTGTGGCGTACACTCGTAAGAAGTGAAACTTCTTTATGACGTAATTTTTCAAAAAATAACTTGAAAACTTGAAAAATAAATAACATGATCACGCCCACGTGTTGGTGTTGCAATCAAAAACTGAGGTTGACTTTGAATATTTTAGAAAAATAAATACCACAATCAACATTAAAGTATTAGAAAAATTGATACCATAATTACACCCACGTGTTAGTGTATTGAAAAATACAATCAAAAACTGAGGTTAATTTTAAATAACGTGGAAAAATAAATACCACAATTACACTTAAGTATTAGAAAAAGAGATGTAATTACTTACTTTTTTTAGAAATTCACTGGAATTAGAATTAAAATAAACCCTTTGATTTTGCTGATCACTTCAATATAATATATATATATATATATATTTGTCACGTCACTTTAGAGCGTTGGGAAAGATGGCGCGTAACAGTAAAAGATGGCGCGTAACAGAAAAAGATGACACGTAACGAAAAAATGTTACACTAAATTTTTTTCCAACCCCGAGTTTCATTTCACTTCAACAACCCCGATAAAGAAGTTTCACTTCAATAAATGTATGAAACCCATTCCCTTCTGACGCGTCACGTCACGACTCGTCAGACAAATATAAATCCGCCTTATTCCTCTTTCTGACGCAGTCGATTAAAAAGTGACAGCGAAAAACTTAGTAAAATACAATTCCTTTAATTCGCGAACTAATTACAATTCAGTGGTTGTAAAGAAATTGCTCGCAGCAAATTTCCCAGTAGAGGCTATTTTTTGTGACGTCATCGATGTTCAGCGGATAATGAAACTTATATAATTTGGTTGGAAGTCAGATGTAATTAACTTTCTGGTTGTGTTTAAACGGTTTCGCAGAAACTTTTTGTTTTTTTATAAAAAAAATCCGATTCGTCAATTTGACGACATTATAATTGTGTCATATAGAACTACAGTAATTTGTGTGTTCTTTTTTTCTTATTCGATGACAGTTAAAATTGCTAATAAGATTTTTTTTTATTTGTCTGAAGTAGCAAACGAGCAGTCCACCTGATAGTAAGTGGTCACTGCCGCTCATGGACATCTGTAATCAACTTCATACAGAATGTGGATTCCGTCTGAAGTCAATCACACATGCGTTGCTACTCCCGAGGACTACGATGATCGCCTCATGTGAAAGTGTGCCGAAAGAAATTTCAGTCCACCTGATGGTAAGTGGTCACTGCCGCCGATAGACATCTGCAAGTAACTTTATTGACTGAAATCAATCACAAAGTGCTACTCCTGAGGACTGAGATGTTCCTATAAGAAAGAAACCTGTCAACCACACCTCTAGCGAAAGGCAAGAATTGCTTCACGCTAGAAATAAGTGTGACCGTGGTACCACATCGATAGAACTACATTGGTTTTACTACTGGGTAAACTTGGTTTTTCTCAACCTTGTGTTTCATTTATGATGTTTTACTAATTATTTTTTTCTTTGTTTCAGGTAAGTTCCAGATGTTTTCACCGTCTCAAGTATATCTGATTTTTGTGTTCCAACTAGAAATATATATAACAGAACATTTTCTGAGACCGTAATGTATTGTGCCTAACAAGCCAGACACCTTCGCGAGCTCATGGATAACAATTGCTAAAGATCATCACATGATCAAATGAATAGTTTACGATTCTTTAGAAGACATATAAACAAACATTTTTAGAAAGAAGATGTAAAAAATAAATTTATATGAAAAGAAAAATATAACAGCTACTATTATAGGTGAACTGATTTTGAAGGAATCAGTGAATCCGTTGAGTTACTGCCGGATCTTCTCAATTAAGGTCGTGTTCGATTCCGGTGTTAATATTAAAATATTACTCCCAATTTGTAGGTGCCATAAGAATTTTCGGTACGGCACGGTGTTCGTAAGAAATTTTTGTAACTATCACCTATCTACAGGCAACTTCGTATAGAACAGGAATTCTATCTGACGTCGATGCGTTGCAACTCTCGAGGATTAAGAAGTGTAGTATCCTCGAACTCTCCATAGGCATGCCAAGTTTTAACATTAAGCAAGGATTATTAAGATTATCGATATCCTCAACCAATCGTTTTTTTTTATCAGATTGAAGTAGCAAACCACTTACCATCAGGTGGACTGCATCCACCTGATGGTAAGTGGTCACTGCCGCCCATGGACATCAGTAATCAACTTCATACAGAACATGGATTCTGAAGTCAATCACAGATGCGTTGCTACTCCCGAGGACTATGATGGTCGCCTCATGTGAAAGTGTGCCGGCAACCACACCCTTCCATAGTACTAAATATTTAATTATTCCGTCAATTAAAGTACTATAGTTTATTAAAGTTTATATTTCCTATTAAAACGGCCCTATAAAGTTCTTAAGAACACTTCAAATCTTTTGAACGATGGAAATAACTTTGAAATATCGTAAGGAGAGGTCAAATATATTTTTAAGTGCTCGTTAAACGAACGAGACTGAATGAGCACTTAAACAGACTATTTTTAACCGCTTTGGAGGAGACAAAGTCTTTTAAAATATTTTAAATCCTCTTCAAATATGTATGTCCTTTTCTTCACCGCACCACGCCGAA
Source organism: Spicauda simplicius (assembly GCA_949699795.1). Lineage (NCBI taxonomy): Eukaryota > Metazoa > Arthropoda > Insecta > Lepidoptera > Hesperiidae > Spicauda > Spicauda simplicius. The sequence continues at coordinate 7,111,553 of OX453084.1, forward strand.
GGATGAAGTTCCGTCCACACCAACTGGACTCGTGGCGGTCCTTTACGGTTCGGTTTGCACGCTCGTTTTTGCCACGGACGTGCAAGTTGTGGAATGAGCTTCCTCCTGAGGTATTCCCAGAGCGCTATGAGTATGACATGGGGTTCTTCAAGAAAGGTGCGAAAAGAGCTTTCCTTCACAGCCGGCGATGCATTGGCGACTCCTCTGGTGTTGCGAATGTCCACAGGCGACGGTGACTACTTTCCATCAGGTAGCCCGTCTGCCTTATCGTTAGGTTAAATTATAAAATAAAAATGTACATGTCGTGTGGCGTCTTGAACTGCAGTATTCCCTATTGATACAAGTAATTGTTACATTATTATAACAACAAACCACACTAATTTAAATCGGTTGATAGTCTTAAGTTGTGACAGTTTTTTTTGGAGTTTTACAATTATATTGTTAAATGCCATCTTGATTTTCATTATTAGCCAACGAGCATGCAGTCTACCTTATGGTAAGTGTTCATTGCAGCCCATGGACATATATAAGCTACTTAATACAGAACATAGGTTCTGCCTGAAGTCAATCACAGTAATTGCTAGTCCCGAGGAGTATGATGGTCGCCTCATATAAAAGTGTGCCGGCAACCACACCCTTCCATCGAAACGCAAGAAATGCTTCACGCTGGAAATAGGTGTAGCGTTGGTACTTCTCCGGTTTAACTACACTGGTTCCACCACCTGTAAATATTATTTTTTACCGTATAAACTAGAACACAGCTGTGCTTGAGACTGCTATTTTAATACAGACATCGGTGTGGCGGTGGTGCTATAGTCTCCATCCATCCATCCATCAGCCTTTTGATGTCCACTGCTGAACATAGGCCTCCCCTAAATGGCCCCACTCCAACAGGTCCTGTGCCCTCTGAATCCAACGGTTTCTCGCTGTCTTCTTCAGGTCATCGGTCCACTTGGTAGGGGGGGCGACCTGTACTCCTTTTGCCTAAACGTGCTATAGTCTACAAATACTTTTTTTTAAATTTGTAATTGGAAAACACCTATTAAAGGAAGCATCTGCATTTATTGTATTTTGCGTAAAAATACCTAGTAAAAAGTAACTAAGATTAAATCACTTGTAAGGAGAGCCTGATAATAATACTAGTTTAATTCCGCAGCATCGCCCGCGTTAACAAAAATCGATTGTCCCGTGGGAATAAGATATTTCCCACTGTTAAAAGTAGCCTAAATGTTAATCCAGAGTGTCAGCTAACTTTCTACCAAATTTTATGAAAATCGCTCCAGCCATTTAGATGTGTAGAAGTAACAAACATACACACTCACAAACTTTTGCCTTTATAATATTAGTATTAAAAAGTAGCCTATATCTTAATCCAGAGTATCAGCTAACTCCCTATCCAAATTTTATGAAAATCGCTCCAGCCGTTTAGACGTGAAGAAGTAACAAACATACACACTCACAAACTTTCGCCTTTATAATATTAGTATTAAAAAGTAGCCTATATGTTAATCCAGAGTATCAGCTAACTCCCTATCCAAATTTTATGAAAATCGCTCCAGCCGTTTAGACGTGAGGAAGTAACAAACATACACACTTGTTGTGTATACCGAACTAACTTGTGTATACCGAAAATCAGTGAAACATAAGTGAAATAACAAGGGTTTTAGAGGTAAAGGTTCTTAAGGCAAACAAAACCAAGGCTTATTGGAGGTCAAAAGGATTTTTATACGCGTACATTGGATTTGATTTATCCTGATAGGAATTTTTATGTAAACCCAAGGCTTTGCTGTTATTTCGTTTGTATTTTGACCTATTGGCATGTAAGTAGACAACGGATTTTAAGCTATTGCATAGCTTCTATCGAGGGCCTTGAGCGCGGGTACCGAATCCAGTAATTCCGTAAGGAAAAAAAAGAGTTGTGGCACAATGATTTTTGTATAGAAAAATTAACTAAAATATTTTAGGTATTTTAGCCAATTTCCTGAAAAAATCTCTTTGGAGTTAATTTTCTTAAATTAATAAGTATCTAACTTTACTTCAATTTTACATGTGACAGATATATTCGCCATTATGTTTGGATCAGGGATGTGATTGAGGTCGACTAAAGAAAGAATCGATTAATTAAGGTTATCAAATCGATTTACTGATTTATTTTTTATTTATTTAATAAAAGAAAAAAATGTTTTTCTTATTGGTCACCATGCTCAAAAAGTGTAACTTGAATTAATATCAAAGAAAAAGAAATACTGCATAAATAAAATAAATAAATAATAAATAGTTATAATTGCATAAGTTGATACAAAATGCTATGCAATAGCTTTACCGCGGCAGTCCACGAGTGCCACACGTCTTTTTTTGATTTAACATTTTAATTGACGTATATGGTTCGATCAGAGAGACGTCACCGCTACACCTATTTCTAACGTGTAGCATTCCTTGCATTTCTTTAAAAAAAACACGCTTTCTACACTCATAGCCCCACACTAGGATTTTCTCCTGTATCGTGGGTACCATGGACACAAGACGAATACACAAACACCCAGACCCAGAACATGAACCTAAACTCATCATTCAGATACCTGTCTGTCCGGGAGTCGAACCCGGGACCCATTGCGCGGCAGACCGGTATGGTAACCGCTCCGCCACGCGAGTCGTCCAATTTCGATGCAAGGGTGTGGTTGCCGGCACTATTATATGAGGCGACTATCATAGTCCTCGGGAGTAGCAACGCATCTGTGATTGAATTTGAAATTGCTTACTGACGTACATGGGCGGCAGTGGTGGCCGCTTACCATCAGGTGGACTGCATCCTCGTTTGCTACTTTAATCAGTTAAAAAAATGTATGTGATTTGATCGTGGTGGTACCACTGCCAAACCTATTTCTAGCTTGAAGCATTTCTTGCGTTTCGGTGGAAGGGTTTAGCTCGTATTTATATGAAGCGACCATCTGAGTCCTCGGAAGAAACAACGCATCTGTGACAGACTTTAGTAGGACCTTTGTTCCGTATAAAGTTGCTTACAGTAGGCGACAGTTTTCACTTACCATCAAGTGGACTGTATGCTCGTTTGTTCCTTCATCTTATAAAAAAAACATACCGTTTCTGGCATTACATTAGAGAGATCCTTAGTTTAGTTTTACTAACATAATACGTTCTACTTGCTATTTCCCGCTGTTCTGCCCGCTTTTATCACGTTTACCAAGATAATGAAAATCCCATGTAATTCAGGTCAAAAACTACTGCGTGTCAAATGTCAGCTAAATGCGATATATAGTTTTTGAATGAAAGGTTTACAAACACACATACATCCTCTCAAATTTACTTGTAATTTTTATAAGGAAGAAATAATATAAGTATAGCTTAGTAAATTAGTTAAAAAGATCTGTAGTGATGAAACGTCTGTAATGAAATTTCTTGTGAGTTTATTAATTTGACCTTCGTAATTGGCCAAATACGTCTCACACACAGGAGATGTGAATGTCACTATAGGGAAAAAAAAATTGACCTTCTGATATAAAAGGTAACCCTACTATACTATATAACCCAATATACTGGAGCTTACTTTTATAACTAGTGTAAAAATAATTTGGCAATTAAAACATAAACAAAGAAAAAAGACAAACCCACTGAGTTTCTTGCTTCTTCTGGATCTATTCAGTTGAGGTCGTGTTCCGATCCGGTGGTAGTGTAAAAAAAATATATATGTAACTGACAATTTATAAGTGCCTCTGTCGGCGACTCATCTAATTAGATTAAGTTCCCTTATGTACGATAAGATTAAGATTGTATTATGAATAACCTTTACGAACTATGTTACGAATTTAGTTAAGAGAATTCAATGATTCTGTAGTGTTTACTATGATAGGATCACAACAGACTCAAGCTATGATTATAACACGATATGAAAGAGATGCAAGATGTAAATAGAGATAGAGAATAGGTTTAAGAAAATTGTATGGAAGTATTATGTAAATCATATGTTTGTTATAGTTTTTGATAGTTCTAATTAAGTTGTATTGTTATAATTAGTGTAGATCGATAGGTTAAGAATTCCTCTACATTTTTATGTACAATAGATAAGGATAAGGTTTAGAGCTTAGGATTTATTAAGGAAAATAAGTATAGAATAGGACGAAATTGCAATGTTTTTACAATGTTTTTTATGAATAACTTTTTTGTCTTTTTAGATGTAAGAATAAGATTTGTATGACTTTGTAGATCTTTTTAAGACGAATCTATTGATGTATGACATGTGAATGTAAGACTTTGGGGAATAATAAAGAATTAGCCGGACATGGGTTAGCCAAAGTAAAAATTATGTCGAAATATTAGGCAATATGGGCTTAGAGCCATGCGGCTCTCTTTAAGGTAATGCCGAAGGGCAGCGGACCAGGCGGGTTTTTAGCTGCGAACATGGCCTCCAGAGAGAAGCAATACCAAGAAGAAAAAGAAGAAAGAAGACTCTGAAGAAGAAAGAAGACTCTGAAGACTCAAGACTGAAGATTGAAGACTGGAAACTCTGCAGGACGGAAGGACCTTCTGCAGCAGGAAGAAAGAAGATTCTCCGCGAAAGAAGAGCGAAGAATATTAGGGCTAGGCAAGGGGGATTAGGGCTAGGCTTTGGCTGGTCCACTACGGCTTAAACAGATAACGTCATTCTTGTTTCTTTTAAAAAAACGTCTCCCCCCGCACCTACCCCCCGCACCCTCTACATCGACGCGGCAAGAGAACGACGCAACTCCCCGACGCGAAGTACACACACGAGCGGGCTTCCGGCGCCGGACGAGCGAAAGTCCGTCCGTATCTACATCACGCCCGCACCCCTCCGTCGCGGTAAGAGCCGTCGGTGAGGACGCGCTTTAGCCGACGGACGCGCCTGCGCACTCACGACAACGCACGTGGGGCGCACGGCACGCACGCCCCGCGACATCTGCTGGTCCTTCGAGCCGGATCTACGTGTATTTCGTCGAGACATCGGGTTACTGACGTCGTCATGCCTGTCACCAGGAGCCAGAGGGGTACCTCGCCGCCGAACCAGTCGACTGCGCCCCGTGCTGAAGAAGAGGCACAAGGGACAACTGACTCTTCGGGAACGTCGGGAACCTCGGGCACAACTACAGAGGGAACGTTAACTACGTACGAGTCAAGAGTTACTACAGAGACGGAAGTTGCTGCTCCTGCTGCTCCAGCTGCTGCAACGGCAGCACCTGCAGCAAAGAAGAAGACTCGCTCCGTCGTGTCCACGGGACGTCGGGAACGGGAAGCCAAGCTGGAATTGGCGCGCCGACAACTAGACGAAGCGAAGGCAGCAGCGGAACTCGCCCGGGTCCAATGGGAGTTGGCCCAGGTGGAAGATGAAGAGTCCGAAGTTGAAGAAGAGAATCCCGCATGGGACACCAATGTCCAGACATGGGTGCAGTCGACGGTCGGTCGGATGTCCGAAGAGGTACGTCGGGGGGAGGTGCCCAAGGAGGGGCACCAGCCAGGCACGTCCAAGGAGGGGCGCGCCATCCAACCTCCAATTGCCGCCGTCAAGCCAGAGGATCAAGAGGAACCTTCAACGAACGGGACCAAGGATTTAGCGGAGGCCATCATCAAGGCAATCAGCGCGGCGCCAAGGAGTGCGCCGAGCTACGTGCACGAGTTGCCGGACTTCGACGGGAGGAGCGAAGAGTGGATCGCCTTTAGAACTGTATATGAAGATACTGCGCCTATGTTTACAGATGCTCTCAACATGGCGCGGCTGCGGCGGTCCATCAAGGGTGCGGCACGGGAGGCGGTGAAGAGTCTCCTGTATTCGGAGTGCCCACCAGAGGAGATATTGGAAGCTCTTCGTCGAAGATTCGGAAGACCTGAAGCCCTGATCCTGATGGAGTTGGAGAAGGTGAAGAACCTGCCACGCATCACGGAAGGTGCGCGCGACGTCTGCGTGTTTGCCAGCCGGGTGAACAACACTGTCGCGACAATTCGGGGGCTTCGAAGACCGCAGTACCTACACTCGCCGGAGATGGTGAAGACCATCGTGGACAAGATGCCGGCGGTGCTGCGCTATCGGTGGTACGACTATGCCGCCGACAAGGAAGAGGAAGATCCGGACCTGGTGCTAATGATGAAGTTCCTCAACAGGGAAGCGGACCGGTGTGGACCCTACGCGACGCAGGAGACTGTGCACCAGAGGCAGCCTCCCCGGCGTCAATTCGCACACACCACGTCTGATCGGGTCGAAGAAGAACGGAAGACCTCCTGTCCACATTGCCAGAACGAGCATCACCTCCACGAGTGCCGCAAGTTTTTGCAACTACCGGTAAGAGAAAGGTGGGACGTCGCTAAGAAGTCACGGATGTGTTACAGGTGTCTGCAAGGGCGGCATCAGAAGGAGACATGTCGGCGTCCTCCCTGCAAGGTGTGCAACCGGTGGCACCACTTCGTGCTTCACGAGCAACGGGGGCCCAGCCCGAAGCGCGAAGAGAAGAAAGAAGTTGCCAACAACGTGATGCTCCCGGTGAATGCGGCAAGGACAGGAAGGGCGTATCTGAAGATGGTTCCAGTCGAGTTGTACGGGCCAAGGGGGGCTGCCAAGGTGCTGGCGCTGCTGGACGAGGGTTCGACGGTCACGCTGCTCGACGCGGCGGTCGCGCGGCGAATTGGACTCAAGGGACCCATGGAGGCGCTCACCCTAGAAACCGTTGGAGGAAGAACCATCACCAAGGAAGACTCCATGAAATTGAACATGAAGATTAAAGGGATGCACCAGGCAAAGAAGAGGACCATCTCTGGGGCGCGTACGATAGATGACATATGCCTGACGCCTCAGAGGCTGGATAAGAAGAGGATCGAAGAATGCGCTCACCTCAAGTCGATGGCTGACCAGTTATATTATGAAGAAGAGTCACCCAAGCTACTGATCGGACAAGATAACTGGGAGCTCATCGTGTCCAGAGCCACGCGCAAGGGGAAGCGGGGTCAACCCGTAGCATCGCTGACCTACCTAGGGTGGGTGCTACATGGGTCCGATGGAGCAGCATCGAGGCCTGTGAACTTCGCAACCTGCGCACATGTGACTTCAAAAGAAGAAGAATTGGAACGGGTCATCAAGGACCACTTCGCCGTGGAGTCGTTGGGGATTCAGCCGCGTCGACCGACCACGGACATTGAAGAAAGGGCTCTGGCAATATTGGAGAAGACTACGAAGAGGTTGGACAATGGGCGCTTCGAGACCGGCTTAATATGGAAGAATGAAAATGGAAGAATGCCGGACAATTATGGACAAGCCGAAAACCGGTTGAAGAATATAGAGAAGAAGTTGGATAGGGATGCGGCACTGAAGCAGGAGTATGAATGTCAAGTGAAGAATCTTCTCAACAGTGGATACGCCGAGGAAGTTCAACATGAGTCCACATCGGAGAAGAAATGGTACCTGCCTCACTTCGCCGTCACGCACCCTACCAAAAAGAAGATAAGATTGGTGTTCGATGCTGCCGCGAGGTATCAAGGAAGGAGCCTCAACGACGAGCTGCTGCCGGGACCAGATCTGCTGCAGTCGTTATTTGGAGTACTACTGCGGTTCCGTCAGAAGCCTATTGCTGTGGTAGCTGACATCAAAGAAATGTTTCTTCAAGTGAAGATAAGGGAAGAGGATCGAGACAGTCTTCGGTTTCTATGGAGAGGAAGCCAGCGGAGTGGGACGCCGAAGGAATATAGGATGACTTCAGTGATCTTCGGCGCCGCGTGTTCTCCGAGTGCTGCTATCTTCGTGAAAAATAAGAATGCGACCGAACATAAGGAAGAATACCCCGAAGCAGCAAGAGCGATTGAACGCAATCACTACATGGACGATTACCTGCACAGCTTCGGGACGGAAGAAGAAGCGGTCAAGATAGCCAGCGAAGTGGATCTGATCCATAGGAAGGCCGGGTTCGAGTTAAGGGGTTGGGCATCAAATCATGAAGAGGTATTAAGGAAGCTCACTCCAGAGGGGAACAACGAAGAGATTGAATTAGGAACCAAAGAAGAGAAAACATTGGGTCTACGGTGGTTCACTGGGGGCGACAAGATAGGGTTCAGGACGTGTCTTCGCAACGTGGAAGAAGAGGTCGTCGAGAGGAAGAGGATTCCCACCAAGAGAGAAGTCACAAGCGCCGTGATGTCAACATTCGACCCACTGGGGCTAGCAACGCCGGTGCTCATCCAAGGGAAGAAGCTTATCCAAAGCATCTGGAGGAGCGGTGTCGGATGGGACGACCACATCACGGCGGAGGACAACAAGATTTGGGAAGACTACTTGGACGACCTGCAGTTGCTGAAAGATCTTCGGGTGCCAAGGTGCGTCGCGCAGTCCAACACCGAGGGGGAGCTTCACGTGTTCGTCGACGCGAGTGAAGAAGCATATGCCTGCGCGATCTACTTGAGGCAACGCAACGAGGAAGGTGGTCATCGGGTGGTGCTCCTAGCAGGAAAGGCGAGGGTCACACCATTGAAACCGGTGTCCATCCCAAGATTGGAGCTGCAAGCTGCGTTGCTGGGATCCAGGATGGCGCGATCGATTGAAGAGGAGCTGGACATCGCCATCACAAGGAAGACATATTGGAGCGACTCCAGCACGGTACTATCCTGGATCAAGTCAGACCCAAGAACTTTCAAGCCTTTTGTTGCACACAGGTTGGCAGAGATCGAGGACACGACGAAGCCGCAAGAGTGGCGCTGGGTGCCAACGGCCCAGAACCCAGCTGACGACGCAACGAGGGGCGTGCCCAAGGACTTCGAGAGCGGACACCGGTGGTTCAACGGACCTGCGTTCCTGGCACTCGACGAGGAAGATTGGCCGCAGCCGCGCACCTTCAAGGCGGAGCCCACGGGAGAGGAGAAGGAACGAGCGACTGTGGGGGCAACGAAGCCCGTCGACCGGCATCCAACTCCAAACCCGGTCAAGTTCTCCAAGTGGACTCGACTGGTGAGGGCGACCGCAAGGGTGTTGCAGTTCATCGACCTGTGCCGAAGAAGGAAGCAAGTGGTCAACGTGTCCCGCAAGTCCGAGCGTCAAGATCCTACATGGAGAAGGATCAAGAAGAAGAACAAGATGAAGACGAAGCCCGTGAACAAAGAGACCCAAGAAAGAAGATTCATTCCCCTCGAACCCGGACACATAAGAGAAGCCGAAAGAATCCTCATACGAAGAAGCCAAGAAGAGAGCTTCCAAGAAGAAGTACGCTGCGTCAAGAAGGAAAGGCCATTCAAGAAGAATAGCAAGTTAAAGAAGTTGGACGTCGTTATGGAAGATGGCATACTACGTCTCCGAGGAAGAATCGACGCAGCTGTACACACTCGGCAAGATAAGAGACCCGTGGTGCTGGATAGCAAGCATCACGTCACCAGGCTGCTCATCGCGTATTACCACGAGAAGTTCAACCACGGTAACCACGCGACGGTGATCAACGAGTTAAGGCAGCGCTTCTGGATCCTGGGACTACGATCTGCGGTGAAGTCGACGGTTCATCGGTGTCAGTGGTGCAGAGTGTACCGAGGGACGCCGCAGCTTCAGCCGGTGGGGAACCTCCCGCTGGAACGGCTGCAACACGGAGAACCGCCGTTCACATGCACCGCGGTGGACTACTTCGGGCCCATGAGCATCACAGTCGGCAGGCGCCATGAGAAGAGGTGGGGCGCTTTATTCACGTGCCTCACGACAAGGGCGGTCCACGTAGAAGTAGCAGCATCACTGTCAACGGACTCCATGATCCTAGCGCTCAGAAGGATGGCGGCGAGAAGAGGGATGCCGAAGACGATCTTCAGCGACAACGGCACCAACTTCGTGGGGGCCAACAAGGAGTTGCAAGAAGCCCTCGCCGACCTCAACAAGGAAGAGATGGTCACCACGGCGGAGAAGATGAGCATCAGGTGGAAGTTCATACCACCTGGGGCTCCGAACATGGGGGGTGCGTGGGAACGCCTGGTCCGGTCAGTCAAAACGGCCCTGGCAGTCACCCTCAAGGAGCGACACCCCAAAGAAGAAGTCCTGCACACTCTGCTGTTGGAAGCGGAGCACCTGGTAAATTCAAGACCTCTCATCGAAGCCGACGAAGATACGGAAGAAGGGGCCCTCACTCCCAATCATTTCCTCATTGGGAGGTCCTGTGGCACAAGATTGGGAATATTCACCGACGAAGATCTCACCGGCCAGCGGACATGGAAGACGGCGCAGCGACTAGCCGACCACTTCTGGAGCAGATGGGTGAAAGAGTACCTTCCTACTCTGATCCCGAGAAGAGTCGACGCAAGAGCTGCCAAGAGAGACCTGCAGTGTGGGGATACGGTCCTCATAGTGGACGCCACGCTGCCGCGAGGAGTCTGGCCAAGGGGTGAGGTGGTCCGAACCTATCCTGGACCCGACGGGCGCACCAGAGTACTGGAGGTGCGCACGGCAGGGGGCGTCCTGAAACGTCCCAGCTCCAAGGTGGTGCTACTGGTTCCGGCGCAACGCGACGAAGAGCGAGCAGCCGTCGAGCCGAGCAGCGGGTCGGCGGACAGCGAGCCAGACTGCGGGGAGGCGGTCATCGCATCGGGCCAGCAGCACGGAGTCGCCGGGTCAGGAGTTGGTGCTACGCACGAGGGGGAGGATGTCGGCGACTCATCTAATTAGATTAAGTTCCCTTATGTACGATAAGATTAAGATTGTATTATGAATAACCTTTACGAACTATGTTACGAATTTAGTTAAGAGAATTCAATGATTCTGTAGTGTTTACTATGATAGGATCACAACAGACTCAAGCTATGATTATAACACGATATGAAAGAGATGCAAGATGTAAATAGAGATAGAGAATAGGTTTAAGAAAATTGTATGGAAGTATTATGTAAATCATATGTTTGTTATAGTTTTTGATAGTTCTAATTAAGTTGTATTGTTATAATTAGTGTAGATCGATAGGTTAAGAATTCCTCTACATTTTTATGTACAATAGATAAGGATAAGGTTTAGAGCTTAGGATTTATTAAGGAAAATAAGTATAGAATAGGACGAAATTGCAATGTTTTTACAATGTTTTTTATGAATAACTTTTTTGTCTTTTTAGATGTAAGAATAAGATTTGTATGACTTTGTAGATCTTTTTAAGACGAATCTATTGATGTATGACATGTGAATGTAAGACTTTGGGGAATAATAAAGAATTAGCCGGACATGGGTTAGCCAAAGTAAAAATTATGTCGAAATATTAGGCAATATGGGCTTAGAGCCATGCGGCTCTCTTTAAGGTAATGCCGAAGGGCAGCGGACCAGGCGGGTTTTTAGCTGCGAACATGGCCTCCAGAGAGAAGCAATACCAAGAAGAAAAAGAAGAAAGAAGACTCTGAAGAAGAAAGAAGACTCTGAAGACTCAAGACTGAAGATTGAAGACTGGAAACTCTGCAGGACGGAAGGACCTTCTGCAGCAGGAAGAAAGAAGATTCTCCGCGAAAGAAGAGCGAAGAATATTAGGGCTAGGCAAGGGGGATTAGGGCTAGGCTTTGGCTGGTCCACTACGGCTTAAACAGATAACGTCATTCTTGTTTCTTTTAAAAAAACGTCTCCCCCCGCACCTACCCCCCGCACCCTCTACATCGACGCGGCAAGAGAACGACGCAACTCCCCGACGCGAAGTACACACACGAGCGGGCTTCCGGCGCCGGACGAGCGAAAGTCCGTCCGTATCTACATCACGCCCGCACCCCTCCGTCGCGGTAAGAGCCGTCGGTGAGGACGCGCTTTAGCCGACGGACGCGCCTGCGCACTCACGACAACGCACGTGGGGCGCACGGCACGCACGCCCCGCGACAGCCTCCGTAGGCCTATACAAAATAAAAAAAATAACGCTTTCTACACTCATAGCCCCACAGTAGGATTTTCTCCTGTGTCGTGGGTGCCATGGACACACACAAGACGAATACACAAACACCCAGACCCAGAACAAGAATCTAAACTCATCATTCAGACACTTGTCTGACCGGGAATCGAACCCGGGACCCACTGAGTGTCAGCCCGGTACGATAACCGCTCGGCCACGCGGGTCGTCTAAAAAATGCGGTCGTCTACAAAAATGTCTTTATTTTGTATTTCATTTCATTTTATTTCCTATCTGCGTATAAACACAGCAAAATATAGTAAAGAATGCAGTTTTTATAACTGTGTTGTTAACGTCATTAAATTGAAACCGTATTTTGTATCCCAGCGTATAATGAGGAAAATACAAAAAACGAACGAAAATGTCGTTTTTGCGAAATCTTATTTCTAAAATATGAGAACAAAGAAGCCAGAAATGCCTTTTCACGAAATAACACGTCAAACCTTTTCGTGTGCTGGGAAATTTGTTACGAGGAAAAATATTTTCCGATTATTAAACTGCGAAATCCCCGGGAAATTTGGGTGTCGCTTTTAATTTCTCTTTTGCGGAAATTGCGTTAATATTGCAACAAATTAATTCAGAAGGAATATTAATAATCATTTTTTCCCGATTTTGTTTGCGTCTCCAACAGTCGTGATAGCTTGTTAAATATAATTATATTGATACTAGCTGAGCCCCGCAGCTTTACTCGAGTTAAAAACCGATGTATCGATTGTCCCATGGGAGTAAGATATTTTCTCACAAAAGTAGCCCATATGTTAATCCAGAGTGTCATCTAACTCCCTATCAAATTTTATGAAAATTGCTCCAGCCGTTTAGACGTGAAGAAGTAACAAATATACACACTCACAAACTTTAGACTTTATAATATAAGAAGTAACAAATATACACACTCACAAACTTTAGACTTTATAATATTAATATGAAGAATGATTAATAAATGCGTATTGCATCTCTCGCCTCTCAGTTATTATAAATTCTGTGGTGTCTTAACCCTACTCAAAAAAAGATGGCGCCAAGCATTTCAAATCATGCCAGCAAAGATTTCACAACATTTTGCACATATGCGATTCCATTTTCCCTGCCCGACTGCTATCTGTAACGTTGTAGGTAATAAATACGATGGTGATACTTTCCAGGTCGAAAAAAAGTCGTTCTACTCCCTTGAAAGACATGTTTTGAAAGATTTTTTGAGCGAGAGAGAGCTATCTTTGATTCACATAAAATCCTCATACCAAAAGCTACATTTCCCTGATTCATACTAAGAATAATTTGTATGCAACCCGGGTTGATCCCAATAAAGGTTAGTTGAAGGATCTTCCATTAACCAGTAAGGTTCTTAAAGTACTCGACACCGTCAGTCCTGTTTGTTATTCGGGATTTGATTACACTCAGCACCTCAGGAGTTCGTTAATGGAATTCATTTGATTGATGGGAATGTTAACTATCCTGTTTGGGATAAAATGCGTAGTAAAGTTGTGTTTGGAGTGGATTCTTACATCTAGTGAGTATGTTCCAATTAAACTCAAATTTGTCGCTGAAAAACGGATCCAAATCGGATTTGTAGTTTGGGTTTTGGACAAACAAATGCTTACGGCAGTGCCCCTGGTGAGATGTAACCTTAACATATATCTAGGAACATGCACCAATTAAAACCCATTACTGATAATCACATTAAAATCGGACGAATAGTTTTGGAGAAAAATGATGACCTTGGATTGCACAAACATACATCCTCCCCCCAACCGCATATCGCAGTTGCAACGGCGACGAGCTGTACAGTCCCGGGTACGATAAATACGGCGGTGGTAGCTTTCTGGTCGCAGAAAAGTCTTTCTTTTACCTTAAGAGACATGATTTGACAAAATTTTTGAGAGAGAAAGAGAGCGATCTTTCATTAACATAAAATCCTTATACCAAGTGCTACATTGCCCTAATTCGTACTAAGAATAATTTGTATGCAACCCGGGTTGATCCCAATAAAGGTTAGTTGAAGGATCTTCCATTAACCAGTAGGGTTCTTAAAGTACTCGACACCGTCAGTCCTGTTTGTTATTCGGGATTTGATTACACTCAGCACCTCAGGAGTTCGTTAATGGAATTCATTTGATTGATGGGAATGTTAACTATCCCGTTTGGGATAAAATGCGTAAAGTTGTGAGTTGTTGGAGTGGATTCTTATTGAATGAGTGATTCTTATTGTCTTTTTTTTTTGTTTTCGAGGGGGAAACCTAAAGGTACCCGACGCCGTCAGTCCTGTTTGTTATTCGGGATTTGATTACACTCAGCACCTCAGGAGTTCGTTAATGGAATTCATTTGATTGATGGGAATGTTAACTATCCCGTTTGGGATAAAATGCGTAAAGTTGTGAGTTGTTGGAGTGGATTCTTATTGAATGAGTGATTCTTATTGTCTTTTTTTTTTGTTTTCGAGGGGGAAACCTAAAGGTACCCGACGCCGTCAGTCCTGTTTGTTATTCGGGATTTGATTACACTCAGCACCTCAGGAGTTCGTTAATGGAATTCATTTGATTGATGGGAATGTTAACTATCCCGTTTGGGATAAAATGCGTAAAGTTGTGAGTTGTTGGAGTGGATTCTTATTGAATGAGTGATTCTTATTGTCTTTTTTTTTTGTTTTCGAGGGGGAAACCTAAAGGTACCCGACGCCGTCAGTCCTGTTTGTTATTCGGGATTTGATTACACTCAGCACCTCAGGAGTTCGTTAATGGAATTCATTTGATTGATGGGAATGTTAACTATCCTGTTTGCGATAAAATGCGTAAAGTTGTGAGTTGTTGGAGTGGATTCTTATATTGTCTTAGTGAAACTTACGGCACCTCTTGCGACTGACTTCTACGAAATTGTTTTAATTGAACGATGCAAGGTGGTAGAACCAGTTATGTTCGACCGGGGAAGTACCACGGCCACACCTATTTCTAGCGTAAAGCATTTCTTTTCGATAGAAGGGTAGGTAGGTACTTCCGCGGTCGAACTGTACTGGTTCTACCACCTTCTTGTTGCTTGAGTTAAAGTGGATTTTGATTTGTCGACTTTTCTGTTATCCTATTGCATAGATTTTTATTTGCTGACTTACGTTTGTGAATCTTAATTAATTTACAAAATTAGATTTTTAGGTACATTATTTAAATACTTTTTAATTTCGTATTACATCAAAATTATGAAAGTGATCCAATAAAAGGTTTCATATTGTACACATCTATAAAAACATTGTACCCTCAAGATGATTTGTCATCCACATTTGATGGATGAGAACATTATCAAGATTGTTTGACAAAAACGTTTGACAGATTTACCCTTTACGTATGAAGACAGATTTGGTTAGAATAAACAGAATAATCACTAATGGAACATAAATATTACTTTGAGTTTTGGAAATAGTCGATCGGATGTACTCGGCTATAGTCGGGTTTATAGAACGATATCTACACAGAGATGCTACGACATTTTTTATAAGGCAAGATACTGGAGCTAACTTTCATTACCATATAAAACATGATTGTAATTATATTTAAAAAAAATGAATATAAATAAGAAAAAAGACAAACCCGCGGAGTTTCTTGCCGGATCTTCTCAGTTGAGGTCGTGTTCCGATCCGGTGGTAGTGTAAGAAAAAAAATGTATCTGACAATTTGTAAGTGCCCCTGTAGGCCTATACAAAATAAAGACATATTAATTTCATTCTATATATATACCCTCTTTCTTGCTTTAGCTAAAATAAGGTGATGTAAATCTATAGAATTTATGAAGGGGTGTGGTTGCCGGCACACTTTTACATGAGGCGACTATAGTCTTCGGCAGTGGCAACGCATATGAGATTGACTTCAGATGGAACCCATGTTCTGTATGAAGTCGATTACGGATGTCCATGAGCGGTAGTGACCACTTATCATCATGTGGACTGCATGCTCGTTTGCTACTTCAGTCTGACAAAAAAACACCCGATGCTAAGTGGAATATAAGGAACTTCATATAGAAGTCAATCACTAATGCGTTGCCACTCCCGAGGACACGCTTTCGACTGAAGTCTCGCTCCTTTGCTACTTCAGTCATATAAAAAAAAATTCAAAAGGATACGATTTTATTAAAGGAAAAAGAAGGTTTTCGGTCATGCATCCCTGTAAGAGGTTAAGGAGGGGGTGGAAGCTGGTTTAAGTCGCTTTCTACACTCATAGCCCCACAGTAGGATTTTCTCCTGTGTCGTGGGTGCCACGGACACACACAAAGACGAATACACAAACACCCAGACCCAGAACAGGAATCTAAACTCATCATTCAGATACCTGTCTGGCCGGGAATCGAACCCGGGACCCACTGCGCGTCAGACCGATACAGTAACCGCTGCGCCACGCGGGTCGTCCCTGGATGGGATGGAGTGGAGTTTCAATCATCAGATTGAAACTATACTGACTGTTTTATCAATATATTGATACGTGAAGCGAAAACTTGTGATCCGTTTTTAAGATACTTGCCGCAGGCGGAGGAGTATGAAATTATGCACGGTTATAGTTTTATTTTTATTTTTTTTATTTTATTTATTTTTGTTTGGGAAACATACAATTCAAATTAATACATATGGATAGGTTCTAAAATTAAGGCACATATCAGGTCCACAGGTCCACAGTTCAAATTATACCAGTGATTTTTGTAAAGTAATGTGGATATAATAGCTTAATGCACCTTGAACTTGCACATCTAACAATTCTTTAAAAAAGTTCACGTGTGTGAAGTCGCCAATTCGCACTTGACTCGCCGACTATGACCTCTCTCATCCTGAAAGATGACCCGTGGAACAATAATGTGTTGACGGACGAAAAAAAAATCATAATAAAAATCCTATTACAGAATCTCCATACAGCTTGTATTTATACAAACTTACGAAATACGATATTGTAGTAGAAAAACATACGGGCATAAAACCTTTCGTGGACCGCTGACTGCGCTCAAAGACAATTAACGTACTGTCGGGGAAAAAAGTTTTGGGACGTAAATTAATTATCCGGGACAATATTTTTCGGATCCAAGTCGAATTAAGAGCGGGCGTTGACTGGAATACTAAATGTATGAGGTTAGTACTACTTGTATGGCTTTAATACTGTATTTTACTATCAGCTTTTTTTCGCGGATTCACCTGCTTCGGTTATGTACGTCATGAAATTAAATGTATTAAAACAAACAAAAAGTAAGTTTATTAAAGTATTAGGTAGAAAAAAGAAAATTTTTCAGTAAGATAACGCTCCCATACACACATCTGCCTTAGTTAAGAACTGGTTTGGAGAAAACCAGATTAGTAATAAAGATCAACTAATTCGAGCTATTTACGCTGCTTGGAATTCTGTGGACAATAATTATATTTATACATTATAATATTACATACAATCTTTATATGAATCAATACCAAATTGTATTTTCGAATTAATTAGATCTAATGGAAAGTATACCAAATACTAAACTGAAGAATTTTAATAATTAAACATTATCTTTTAGCGCGTGAGGCTATTCAAGTGAAAGGGGATTTTTTTGTTATACGTTATTTCTTAAAACATTGAATAGAAGACAATAAATATTTTACTTATTATTACCAGGCTTCCTGTCTTATTTCATATTTAATGCTTAATTTTAATCGATGAGGCTATTTAAGTGGTTAGCACGTATATTTTTTTATTGAAGGTAAGACCGCGAGTCACAACTAGTTTAACACATACATTACAGGTCAATCGAAAGAGATTTGTTCTTGACAAGTGAGAATGTTCAAGCATAATTAGGGTACTGTCGGGGACAAAAGTATTTTCGATTTTTTTATAAATGAAGGTACGAGTCACAACTAGTATCACATATATATTACAGTTCAACCGAAAAAGGTTTGGTACTGACATGTGAGTACGTTCAAACACAATTAGGGTACTGTCTCGGACAAGATTTTTTTATTTATTTTTAAATGAGGGTAAGACCGCGGGTCACATCTAGTATCACATATATATTGCAGTTCAACAGAAAAAGGTTTGGTATTGACAAGAGAGAAAGTTCAAACATAATTAGGGTAGATACTTTCGGTGACAAAAGTATTTTCGATTTTTTTAATTGAAGGTACGGCCGCGGGTCACAACTAGTGTCATATATATAACACAATTCAACGGAAAAAGGTTTGTTATTGACATGTGAGTACGTTCAAGCACAATTAGGGTACTGTCGGGGACAAAAGTTTTTTAGATTTTTTATTCAATGAGGGTAAGACCGCGGGTCACTACTAGTATCACATATATATAACAGTTCAACCGAAAAAGGTTTGTTATTGAGAAGTGAGAATGTTACCAACATAATTAGGGTACTGTCTGGGACAAAAGTTTAAAAAAAATGAGGGTAACACCGCGTGTCTAAACTAGTATCAGATATATATAACAGTTCAACCGAAAAAGGTTTGTTATTGACATGTGAGTACGTTCAAACACAATTAGGGTACTGTCTGGGACAAAAGTTAAAAAAAAATGAGGGTAACACCGCGGGTCACATCTAGTATCACATATATATAACAGTTCAACCGAAAAAGGTTTGTTATTGACATGTGAGTACGTTCAAGCACAATTAGGGTACTGTCGGGGACAAAAGTTTTTTCGACGTAAATTAATTGCGGGACGATATATTCCGAGGCACTTAATTGTACTAGCGTGAGAGAAATTAAATTATAGGCTCATAAGGGTTTCGGTGAAATTAATTTAGAAATATTATTACGTTGAAATTTATGTGAGATGTGTAATAAATTTTCATAAGCTTTTATTTTTTTGGAAGCTGGTGTTAACTTTTTTAAGTGATTGAAATAGCTAACGAGTATTACCCATACACCTTCATACCCATTTCAAAGTGGTAGAACTAGTTTAGTTCGACCGGGGAACCGGGATCGTAGTACCACCGCCACACCGATTTCTAGCGTGAAGCATTTCTTGCGGTTCGGTGGAAGGGTGTGGTTGCCGGCACACTTTCACATGAGGCGATCATCATAGTCCCCGGGAGTAGCAACGCATGTGGATTGACTTCAGATGGAACCCATGTTCTGTGTGAAGTTGTCTACAGATGTCCATGGGCGGCAGTGACTACTTACCATCAGGTGGACTGCATGCTCGTTTGCTACTTCAGTCAGATAAAAAAAAAACACCTGATGGTAAGTGATCGCCGTCGCTCATAGCCCCACACTAGGATTTCCTGTGTCGTGGGTATCACGGACACACGCTAGACGAATACACAAACACCCAGACCCCGAACAGAATCTAAACTCATCATTCAGATACCTGTCTAGCCGGGAATCGAACCCGGAACCCATTGCGCGTCAGACCGGTATGGTAACCGCTCGGCCACGCGGGTCAAGGACTAAGATGGTCGCCTCATATAAAAGTGACCACAGCCGCTATAGACATATATAAAAAATGCCAGATGAGATCATGAGTCTTGCCTGAGGTTAGCGACAGATGTGTTGCTACCCTTACGGATTAAGCTCTAGGATAAATATATTAACCATACAATTATGTGTCAAGTTACATCATTTTAAATGCGGGTAAAACCACGGAGCTTAGTTAGTCTTGCTAATGCTTTAAAGGGCGAAAGATTGTGAGAATGTATGAGTGCTTGTAACTTTTTCACGCAAAAACTACTTATTGAATATCGCTGAAAACTGGCACACACGAAGTTTATGACCTTTTTTTTTGTTCTCGAGGAGGAAACTTCAAAGGGCCCCCGACGTCGTGGGAGCGACGCAGGGTTATGTGTGATTTTTACGCACTAAAACCCCCCCGGTGGCCGTCCTCAGCGCTACAATGAGGACTCCGAGATCTCCAATGGAACGCAACCGGAGCCCTCTGGGCGCGTTGCTCCATCGGGCTCCTCCCAGATGGGCGGCTGGGCCCACCGCTCCGTCTAGTTTTTACGACGGTATGCGACCACACATACCGCCGTCCTTCCTGGCGTCGCCTGACCGAACGGTTCGAGCTCCCACTCTAGCCGCCCGCAATCCCGGAAGCCCCTTTTTGTCGCCTCTTACGACAGGCAGTGGATGGGACGATACAGGGACGATAGTTTATGACCTAGATTAAAACCTAGGATACTCATTACCGTAATAGACATACGGAAGTAGGTAGTACCGCGCGAATAAGCTAGTATTCCATAAAATTGGACGAAACGCCATCAAATTTACGAGATAATCATGTTAAAGCTGTTTTGGCATGGAAATGGCAGTGAAGAAGGATGTTTTATTGCTACATAATGTTTATTAATCCGTAAAAAGAAGGTTCCATTTTGGCCTTAATTTCATATTCGTAAAGGATCCTTAATATTCAAGGACTTTGGAGAGCGCCAAGAAACTAGCGCTCGTAATGTGCTTTTGAAAGGATTTCTATTAGCACACAAGCATGTGTTTTGGGTGTGACCGTTAGTGGTTATTTAATGGTTTTGGAGAAACTTAAGAGCAGTGATAGCCTAATGGTTGAAACTTGCCCTCTCGATCGGGAGGTCCGAGGTTCAAACCCAGGCACGCACCACTGATTTATGTGCGTATTAGAAATGAATTATCACTGCTTTTCGGCGAAGGAAAACATCGTGAGGAAACCTACACACCCGAGAGTTCTTAAAAAAAAATGTTCTCGGAGGTGTGTGAAGTCCACCAATCCGCACTTGGCTAGCGCGGTGGACTATGGCCTAACCTCTCTCATTCTGAGATTAGACCCCTGCCCAGCAGTGGGCCAGTAATGGGTTGATGAGGAGAAACTTAGAAGTATGTTAGATTTCTCATCGTCGTTATCTCGTTCTTGTCCCGGTGCTGGCCACGGATGTTCTTTCAGAATTAGAGAGTTTTAGGCTATAGTCAAACGCGTTGGCCAAATGGAAGTTGGTTATCTTCACACACTTTTGATAACAGATGCGTCGCTACTCCCGAGGACTATGATTGTCGCCTCATATAAAATTG
Organism: Spicauda simplicius; assembly: GCA_949699795.1. Classification (NCBI taxonomy): domain Eukaryota; kingdom Metazoa; phylum Arthropoda; class Insecta; order Lepidoptera; family Hesperiidae; genus Spicauda; species Spicauda simplicius. Next base: position 7,132,403 of record OX453084.1, read on the forward strand.
TGCCGGCAACCACACCCTTCCGTCGAAACTTAAGAACTGCTTCTCGCTGGTGATAGTTGAGGCGGTGGTACTTCCTCGGTCGAACTTCACTGGTTCTACCACTTGCCGTCCGATGGACAGCATGCTCGTTTTTTTTTGTCTGACTGAAGTAGCAAATGAAGATGCAGTCCACCTGATGGTAAATGGCCACTGCCGCCCATGGGCATCTGTAATCAACGTCTTACAGAACATGGGTTCCATCTGACGTCAATCACAGATGCATTGCTACTCCCGAGGGATATGATGGTCGCCTCATGGGAAAGTGTGCCGGCAACCACAGCCTTCCATCGAAACGCAAGAACTGCTACACGCTGGAGATAGTTGTGGCGATGGTACTTCCTCGGTGGAACTTCACTGGTTCTACCACTTGCCGTCCGGTAAACAGCATGCATGTTTGCTACTTTAATTAGATAAAGAAGGTCTTTCATGCTTCACCGTTCAAACATGAGAGAAATACGGGTATTAAAAGACAAGAATAGGTTTAGCTTTAGTGTCTCCAGAAATGGGTATCTTCAGTATAAAAGGGGTCGACTACCCTTAAAATATTCATATTATTCAATCTCAATTTCGTCTGTTAGTTTGAAGTTACCATCAATTTGCATATACGCTGAAATAAAAACAAACATTATTCGTAAGTAAATAGTTCGTGTTTATTTAAATTTGTGAAGAAAACTTTCACGGAACTTTTGATTTTATTAGTAAACTAGCTCTTACCCGCGGCTTCGCCCGCATGGTCAAAGGGAATCACAACAACAACAAAACAGCTTTATTCCGTTAATGCAACTCATACAAAAAAAATAACATAAATTAAAAGTTATGTTAGTTATGTCATGTGTGTTAAACAACAGTTGTTTATTAACACACATGACACATTTCTGGTGGATATATATGTGACAGTTCCAAGAATAAAAGCTGCTTAGGGAACCAGAGGTACTACTTAAAGAATTTTAATAACTAACTACTTACCTACTATACATTTATTATGTGTGATTAGACACAAAATAAAATGTGTGTAATTCAGAACTTGCAAGTGAATTTCACTAACGCCATCTATTAACAACGTCGGGAACTACTAAATATGTATCAACTAACAAATCATCGATGTTCTCATGGGAATGGGAGAGCGCGGTTAAAAGTAGCCTATGTCACTCTCCGCCCTCCTGTCTCCCAGCATATAAACCATATCATATTATAGCTATGTGGCGACGTGAAGGAGGTACAAACAAACACACTTTGACATTTATAATATTAGTATGGATAGTATGGACTAGTTCGCCCGGTGAACTTCGGTCCGCCTAAAAGTCAAAAATCTAAAATTATCCATGTTTTCTTTACTTTATTAGACATGTATTATTCATAAAAACATTTGTCTTGAATCACTCTATCTATTAAAAAAACTGCTATAAATTCGTAGCGTAAGATAAGCATGCATAGGGACAGACATTGAGAAGCGACTTTGTTTTATACTATGTAGTGATATAGTATTAAACAAAGTCGCTTCTTGCTGTATGATGTATTTTTTTTTATTTAGTTTATTGAGCTTTTATATAAGGCACCCATTACTCTTTAGGGGTGGCAACAAATCTGTAATAATCTTATCCTAACAATCAATCTTCTACGAGCTATACAAATCACTTAACAGCCAAATGGGTACACTGCAAATATATTCAAGAAATTCCATTACCCGAAATATACATCCACACTTCGGCAATACATTTGCGTGTGTAATTAGCGTATCGCAAATATTTGCGGAGAAAATATCAACATGGCTGCATAACTGAATATATGGATGGATACTTCAGTTGATTGGCTTTGTATGTGTATATAGTATTATAGAACAAGTAAATTGTTTTATTAATGTATCTCTCGTCAACCCATTGTTCCGCTGCTGGGCACGGGTCTTCTCTCAGAATGAGAATTTCAGGCCATAGTCCACCGCGCTGGCCAAGTGCGAATTGGTGGACTTCACACACCTACGAGAACTTTTTTTTAACTCTCGGGTGTGTAGGTTTCCACACAATGTTTTCCTGCACCGAAAAGCAGTGATAATTAATTTCTTATACGCACATAAATCACTGGTGCGTGCGTGGGTTTGTGCCTGGGTTTGAACCTCGGACCTCCCGATTGAGAGGGCAAGTTTCAAACATTAGGCTATCACTGCTCTTTATTATTGTATGGAAGTAGCAAATGAGTCCCTCAGATGGCCATTGGCCACTGCAACCCATGGACATCTATAATAAATCTCAGATAAGATTATTATTTCTAGCTTAAAACAGTTCTTGCGTTTCGATGGAAGGATGTGGTTACCGGTTCACTTTAATGTAAGACGACCATCATAGTCTTTGGGAGTAGCAACGCATCTGTGATTGACTTCAGATAGAACCCATGTTATATTTAAAGTTGCTTACAGATTTGGTAGAACCAGTGTAGTTCGACAGGGGAAGAACCACCGCCATTCGTCTTTCTAGCGTGAAGCATCTCTTGCGTTTCGATGGAAGGGTGTGGTTGCCGGCACACTTTTATTTGAGGTGACCATCACAGTCCACGGGAGTAGCAACGCATTTGTGGTTGACTTCAGATGGAACCTCTGTTCTATATGAAGTTGCTACAGATGTGTATGGGTGGCAGTGACAGTGAACTGCATACCAGTTTGCTACTTCATAATTATAAAAAAAGATATCCATGGGCGATAGTGACCACTTGCTTTCAAGTGAACTGCATGCTCGTTTTTACGCTTTCTACACTCATAGCCCCACACTAGGATTTTATCCTGTGTCGTGGGTACCATGAACACACACAAGACGAATACACAAACACCCAGACCCAGAATATGTATCTAAACTCATCATTCAGATACCTGTCTGGCCGGGAATCGAACCCGGGACCTATTGCGCGTCAAACCGGTGTGGTAACCGCTCCGCCACGCGGGTCGTCGTTTGTTACATCGATTAGATAAAAAAGTAATATAATTTTTCTTTGCGGGTATATATCATTCCTGCCTTTCAGATCAGCCGCAATACCGTGGAAATTGTTATTACATTCAGGGTACGGCTATTTGGGTCATACACCCCGATTTGGGTCAAGCACCTCAGTGATAGCACGCAATGACAGATCCCGGAATAAGACCCCGGTTCTAAACCGAGCGGTTGATTTTGAGAAATAGTCGCAAAATTGATATTTTTTATTGGAACGAAGTTCCTTATCGCGCGTTGTGAAAGACGGAAAAAATTCTTACGAAAAGTTGTCACGACACTTTTTGGTATAGTAAGCTACTGTAATGTAAGCTGTGCGGCCTGCGCATGTTTCTCTGTCTGTCTCTTTCTCTCTCTCTTATAGAAAGCAAGCCAGATATTTTCATTTCTATTTCGCATTAAACAGTGTGGTGTCGCGATGATTATTTTTGTAGAGTGTATACAGGTTTTTTTGTAAATAATAAATAATAAAAAATAATATTAATAATGAATCCTGACAGTGTTTATTATATAAAATTTTATTATAATTCCTTCACTAATTAATCGAAAGGAACTTCGTTCCATCCGGGTGTCCCTTGACACCTCTCAAGTTTTTTTTCTTTCTAATTCTTTCTAAGAATTATTGATAGAATAGAATAGAATACTCTATATTACACACTATAATTACATACAAACATAACAATACCTACAAAGTAGATCAGTAGTATGCAATAGGCGGTCTTATCGCTAGGCGATCTTTGACGACCCGCGTGGCGCAGCGGTTATCATACTGGTCTGAAGCGCAATGGGTCCCGGGTTCGATTCCCGGCCAGACAGGTATCTGAATGATGAGTTTAGATTCCTGTTCTGGGTCTGGGTGTTTGTGTATTCGTCTTGTGTGTCCATGGTACCCACGACACAGGAGAAAATCCTAGTGTGGGGCTATGAGTGTAGAAAGCGTGTTTTTTTTTTCTAGATAACGTCGTCGTCGTCGTCAACCCATTATTGTCCCACTGCTGGGCACGGGTCTTCTCTCACAATGAGAGAGTTTTAGGCCATAGTCCACCGCGCTGGCCGAGTGCGAATTGGTGGACTAGATAACCTATGCAAGGAATTGGTAAAATGAACGGGAATAAAAAAATGGGAAGTGTGTGTAAAGTTAGAAAGGGGGTAATTAATGACAAAAATTAACATAGGATAAATAAGAAACCTAAAGTACACAGTGGAAAAAAACAAAGAATAAATAAATTAACAAACAAAATATATTGAATATAAAACAGGAGAGAATAATAGAAAAGAAAGACGAACAAAAACACAAATAAAGCGCTAGAATCAGTATTGTAAAATATGTGCAATTGACGACACTTGTTGTAATGCCGGCGCCAGACATGTGCGCACTTATGTGATCAAATAAGTGTTCACATGTATGGCGCGGACATTTGTTACTGTTGTCACATATTTGATCGCTGAAGTGCGCTTTGCTATTTCTTGTCGGTTGAACGCACATCAAACGGATAAGTGTTCAAATGTTTGAGTACCTGCCATACTTGTGCGTTGCTCAGGTGCACCAGCATTGCCACAGAAAGCTGTTGGGCGTAAACAACCAAACGAACTAATGATGGACTGGGATAGTGAAAGAGGTTTCGAGTTTAAATGTTGTGTTATTATTATACCATCCATTGACGTCTCCATTTTAGCTGTTTTTAATTATAATATAAGCAAACTGCGTCAACCAAACCATCGTCCTTGTCTTCTGAAGTCTATTTGAAAACTGTGTGCTCACTTGAACACATATGTGGCAAGTACAAGAATATCTGAACAAACGTTTGAGCAAAGTTTGTCAAAGAAATATACACTTAAGTGAGCTTATGTCTGGCGCCAGCATAAAGGTATTAGAACGGGCTGGGTTGGTACCAATTTCCTATTGACGACTCGCGTAGCGGAGCGGTTACCATACCGGTGTGACGTGCAATGGGTCCCAGGTTAGATTCCCTGTCAGACAGGTATCTGAATGATGATTTTAGATTCATGTTCTGGATCTGGGTGTGTGTGTATTCGTCTTGTAGTAGAACCAATGTAGTTCAACCGTCGAGGAGTCACTTTTTTATAGTGGGTTTGGGTAATGGATTACTGTGTGTGTGTAATGGATTACGCTAGAAATAAGTGTCATGAATGTTTCACTGCCACTTATTTCTAGCGTGAAGCAATTCTTGCGTTTCGCTGAAAGGGTATAGTTGCCGGCTCACTTTTGTATGAGGCGACAATCTTAGCCTTCGGGAATAGCAGCTCGCCTGTGATTGATTTCAGACAAAGCCTCTATCCTATATGAAGTTGATTACAGATTTCCATGGACAACAGTAACTTACCATCATGTAAACTGCATGCTCGTTAACTACTTAATTGAAAACAATATGTTTCTGGTTTTATTCCGTACTAGCTGAACCAGCGATCTTCATTCTGCCTGAAAGGTAAAAAATCTAAAGTTATCAGCGTTCCTCCACTATATTATACATGTATTATACATGTCGTCAACCCATTATTGTCCCACTGCTGGGCGCGGGTCTTCTCTCAGGTATTATACATGTATGTATGTATTATACATAATATAGCCTAATGGTTTAAACTTCGCTCTCGATCGGGAGGCCCGAGGTTCAAACCCAGGAAACTCACCACTGATTTTTCTAAAATTATGTGCGTATTAGAAATTAATTAACCTACACACCCGAGAGTGGAAAAAAAGGGTTTTCGGAAGTGTGTGAAGTCCACCAATACGCACTTAGCTAGCGCGGTGGACTATGACCTAAGCCCTCTCATTCTGAGAGGAGACCCGTGCCCAGTAGTGGGTTATAAAGGGTTGACGAAAGATAGATGACAGTAGGCATCTGATTGACTGCACGCTTACTACATCCATGTTTTTTTTTAAATCTAGAATTGCCTCTTAATACTCTTGATTGGAATGGCCTATAACTCTCTCTTTCCAAGAGAAGACCCGTGCCCAGCAGTGAGATAAATAATGGGTTGACGAGACTTGATTGCTTTGTCGATCAGATAGAAACGAGGTCAATATTTTCGATCGAAAATATCTTCAGCACGCCTTTAGCAGCGGTCGAGGCAATTCCGTCAAGTGCGATCTCATTTCCTGGTTAACTGCACTTGTAGCCTGTGCCCGAAGGCTATCTCGAAATGAAGGATTATCTAGGAATAAAGTACCTGGATGGCTTCAAACTTGGATTTATATCTCTATATATTAATGTCGTCAACCTATTATTGTCCCACTGCTGGGCCCGTCTTCTCTCAGAATGAGAGAATTTAGGCCATAGCCCACCGCGCTGGCCAAGTGCGAATTGGTCGACTTCACACACCTCTGAGAACTTTTTTTTTAAAGGACTCTCGGGTGTGTAGGTTTCCTCACGATGTTTTCCTTCACCGAAAAGCAGTGATAATTTATGTATAATACGCACATAAATCAGTGGTGCGTGCCTGGGTTTGAACCTCGGACCTCCCGATTGAGAGGGCAAGTTTCAACCATTAGGCTATCACTGCTCCATATTATATATATTAATTACTGCTATATATTAATACGTGAAGCAAAATCTTGGGCTCCATTTTTGAGATACTTGCCGCGGACAGAGGAGTACGAAATTTTCATGGTTATAGTTTATGTAGAGAAGAAATACGAAATGCTAATATTTATTTCACATAATGCATAAAACATACATAAAATCAACCAAAAACACATTATGCACGCTACCATGCCATTGGCACAATCCCCACTAATATTATAAATGTGAAAGTAACTCTGTCTGTCTGTCTGTTACTTATTCACGCCTAAACAACTGAACCGATCTTTATGAAATTGGGTACACAGATAGTGTTGACCTCGACAAAGGACATGGGCTGCTTTTTATCGAAAAAAATGGGTTGAAAGTGTTAAAATCGGGCATAAATGTTTATATGGAAGTTCGTTTTTGACAAAGTCTCATATTGACAATTTCGTCAAGGGGTACGATACACTTGCTTGAAAGCTTATCTAAATAATAAAATATAAAAAAAACATTGATTTCGAGTCGACTACATATATCCGGAAAATTCGGACTGTCGCGGATTTTGTTAAATTCGAATGCAAATGACAATAGCCATATTGGCCGCCCGGATGCCATTCTGAATTCGTTCAAAAATAATACGTATAAATTAAACTATCAATTATCATAAAAATAGATGTGATTTAAATTGATTTTAATTTACCCATAGTTTATGAATTCAGAAAACTAAAATGTATTTATAATACGAAAGATACAATTACGAAGAATTCCCGATGAGTATATGTATGCAAACGCCATCTATTGACTGTGATGTTAAATTACGTTGAATGTACATATCGGCGTTCTCCTTATGCCGGCGCCAGACATGTGCTCACATAAGTGTACACTTCTTTGCTTACACGTTTGTTTACATATTCTTGTAAATTATAAAAGACAAAAAAAGGAAGTGTGTACTTCCTTAAGTAAACTTATGTAAAGTTATACTTCTTTGGCGTAACAAGATATAACCCTTTTTAAAAATTTTGTCCATCGCCTTATTCTACGTTTGTAGAAAAAACGACACAAATATTAGAAAAAACTAAAATGTTGACTATATCTAACTTCAGGGTGTCGGTTTTTCGTGACGGTTTGCGCGCGTATCGTAAAACTAAAAGGGACCGGAGGGACCAGAGTGACCGGAGGGTCTGGAGGGACCGGAGGGGCCAGAGGGACAGGAGTGACTGAAGGGACCGGAGGGTCCAGAGGGACAAGAGGGACCGGAGGGGCCAGAGGGACCGGAGTGACTGGAGGGGCCAGAGGGACCGGAGTGACCGGAGGGGACAGAGGGCCTGGAGGGACTGGAAGGGCCGGAGTGACCGGAGGGGTAAAAGGGGGTTTGATGATTAGACAAACATAATGGGTACTTACATCAGTAGAGTCCTCTTCAACAAGGTCATCTTTGGACCTAGAACCCAAAGCTTCGAAGAATGCAGCGATGTCATCGTCAGACGAAAACTCATTTAAAACTATTAATAAATTGAGACATAATTATGTAGACTTTCCGCTATTCGACAAAAGATGATGGTATACATCATACTAATATTATAAAGTCGAAAGTTTGTGAGTGTGTATGTTTGTTACTTATTCACGTGTAAATTGCTGGAGCGATTTTCATAAAATTTGGTAAGGAGTTAGCTGATACTCTGGATTATCATATAGGCTACTTTTTACTGTGGGAAAATATCTTATTCCCACGGGACAATCGATTTTTGTTAACGCAGGCGAAGCTGCGGGATTTAACTAGTGGAAAACTTCGTATCGGGGTGGGACATCCCTAGTTCTAATGACGTAGTAAATGTCAAGTCAATTTGGACTATTCACTTGCTAGAATATTACGATGCAATTATTAAATATTTACTTCCTACGACGCTACAACTCTTTGCGGGTCTTGGCCTCCTCAACAATCTCCCTCCATTTTGCTCTTTTCACTGCTACCCTCCTCCAAGCTGTTTTTCTCCCCATCGCCTTAAGGTTTTCCTCTACACAGTCCTTCCAGCGTTTTCTGGGTCTTTCTTTTGTTGCGGGGTCCAGTCACTTATGGTCTTGACCGCTCTACTGCTATCCAATCTCTCTACGTGTCCCGCGCAACGTAGTCTCTGCGATTTGCAGAACCTGACAATTGTCTGCTTTTCAATTAAGGCTTCTAACAATTAACAAATAAATAAGTTAATAAATTAGCTTTTCGGTTCCAATATTAGTGATCCGGTTTATAATTTAATACCCATCTGAGCTCAATATCTGGAATATTTCCAATTGTCTCATAATGGAGAGGTAATTTGTTCCCTGTTGACTAAAGTAAGCCGGGATTGATCAATACCTGTGTCTATTATGAAAGATGAACTATAAAATATATTGATGCTACCGTATGATAATAATCACACACTTTTGAAGCTACTGAATAGCTTATATCACGGGCTTTGAGCGCGGCGAATCAAGAAATTTCGTAACGAAAAATCCTAACACCGCCCAATTCGCCTACCATGTAGCGCGGCTGAGCGTTCGCTTAACGTATGTATATGGTACAATAGTACGAGCTGATCGGAAATCGGATGAATATGTAAGCAGCTGTTTGTGAGAAAGAATATAGTATTAAAGAAAAAAATATTGAATTAATTGCACAAGTTGTTAAAAATGCTATGCAATAGCTTTACCGTGGCATTACCCGAGTGCCGCACGTTTTTTGTCTTATTGCATAATATAATAATATTATAAATACGAAAGTTTGTGTGAATTTATGTGTGTTTACTACTCTTTCATGCAAAGATGCTGGTTGGTATTCACTGAAAATGCCACATACTTAGTTTATAAACTAGATTTCTTTATAATAATGAAGTAGCAAACGAGCATGCAGTCCACCTGATGGTAAGTAGTCACTGCCGCCCATGGACATATTTAAACAACTTCATATAGAACATAGGTTGTATCTGAAGTCAATGTCACAGATGCGTTGCTACTCACGAGGACTAGGATGGTCGCCTCATATAAAGGTGTGCCGGCAACCCCGCTCTTCCATCGAAGCGCAAGGAATGCTTCACGTTAGAAATAGGTGTAGCGGTGGTACCTCCCTGGTTGAAGTACATTGGTTCTACCACCTTTAATTAGATTAACGCATAGGATTCCCGATACCACTATAGATGTGATCGAAGCAAGCGAAGACGCGAGAGTAACCTATACTAGGTACAATAAAATGGATACAACAATAGAAACACAATTTTAAAAGGATACAATAAACAATCATATCGCAAATCAGCGAATTCTTTCAGACAAACTTATAGTGCAGAGTTCAAATGAGGATGAATGGGAAAATTGGTAGGATGCAACAGTTTTTGGGTTAAACACAATAAACAAATTATAGATAAGTACATACAAAATGAATAAGCATTAATGGATAAATTATACTAAATATTGATTATAGCATAAGAAGAAAATAATTAACATAGTAGATAAGAATATTAAGAGTTATAGGTTAGATGATAATTATATATAACGAAGTGAGAGTGACGTCAGGATGGTCGGGGGTCTTCGTTACTGTCCGTTCTTCAAGATTTCAAGTAAAACACCGGAGTAAACTTCTTCGATTTATTCACAGGTTAGGAGGTCCGATCGCTTCGACGGTTAAACAAGAATCTTTTCTACCGGCGTTCGCTCGCCTTTTTATAACAATGTTTGGTGAGGTGACAATAACAAATTTATGGAGGGTAAACTAAATTACAATTCTAAAAATCATTAAATGTTGCTAATTCAATAAACAATTTTCAATCTTTAAACTAACTAAAATAATTATTATCGGCGACGTGTTTTTCATAAATACGCGGTGTCGCGCCGACATATACTACCCAAAAAGTAAGCTTTGAAGAAAACTGCGAATTTCTTCGTTGATTTTTGGAAACATCTCTTTCAAAAATCTGTGTATTTCTATGAAAAATAAAACCTTGAGATTTAAAGTCATAAGACTTTTCTTTTTAAAATTTCTTTTGAATGCTGTCTGCGCAATTATAATTTTGAAAATTAAATGGTGGTCTTTAATGAACTCCACGGACTTGTAGCACTCTTAACTTATGAGTTAATTACTCTACCTCTATCGTGAAAGAACCTCTTCTTTAGAATTCGTTACAACGGGATGTATTTAAAAGTTATTATATTTTTTTTGAAGTGAAACTTCTTTATCGGGGTTGGAAAAAAATTTAGTGTAACATTTTTTCGTTACGCGCCATCTTTTTCTGTTATGCGCCATCTTTTTTTATTTTTCGTTACGCGCCATCTTTTTTTTCCGTTACGCGCCATCTTTTCCTTATCCCTACCACGCGTGATATTAGATAGATTATTATAGATTAGATTATTAGATAAAGTTTAATAAAAGCCTTTTATTAAACTTTATCTAATTTAACTCTATTTAACCAATTTCTGTAAAGTTGCATATAGTAAATTATTTTTTGAAAAATAACGTAATAAAGAAGTTTCACTTCTTACGAGTGTACGTGTACTAGACACGCACATATTTTTTTTTATCTGTCTGAAGTAGCAAACGAGCATGTAGTCCACCTGATGGTAAATAGTCACTGCCGCTCATGGACACCTGTAATCAACTTCATACAGAACCTGTGTTCTATCAGACGTCAATCACAGATGCGCTGCTGCTGGACTATGATGATCGCCTCAAATAAAAATGTGCTGGCAACCACACCCTTCCAACGAAACGTCCTAGTCGGGAGTAGCAACGCATCTGTGATTGACTTCAGATTTAACCCATGTTCTGTATGAAGTTGATTACAGATGTCCCTGGGCGGCAGTGACTGCTGGCCAAGTGCGAATTGGTGGACTTCACTTCACACACCTCCGAAAACTTTTTTTAGGCATAAAATATTGTAAACGTTATCTTAAAATACACCAAGAGAACTGTTTGTACTGCTGACAAAGTTGCCAACAATTGTGCAAAAGTTAAATGAGAAAAATTTATTAAAAAAATAAATTTAATAAAACTTCTTATAAGAGTTCATTAATATCTTTACCGACTCGAGTGTGAAACGAGATCCTTAATCTATAACGATTTATTATTGAATGATCGCTGGTAACATTTCTTAATAGAGGCCATTTATAATAGAAATTATTATCGTAATACGCTTATTTATCAGAAATAAATATTACTCTAGTAATAATAACTTTATTCGGATTACTTTTTTTGTTGTCCGAGAGACGAGCGTGCCCTCATGGTTAGTGATATTACTAGCCACCCGTCGCAACGGTCGAAATTAGACCGTAATTCAAATCAAAAACTAAACTTGATAATGTCCAAAGTATTTCCTAAATTCAATTTTTATTAATTTCCAAATTATTTTAATACACCCGAAAAGTAAAAAGAGGTTTAAGTGATAAAGCTGCATTTAAAACCAATAACTGAAATCGGTATAGATTTGATGACCTTTTTTTAAATAGCCAACTAAACGAAGAAACTAGGAACTATTTTACCCAATACTAATGAAAAAGCACCAAAATATGCAATATCGCTATGAAACTGTCATTATATGCATTTGCATATGCAAATGGTTATAATACGATGTCTACTCATTACCGTGGTAAACGTGATTGAAGTTTTTTTTTAAGGAGCAAACGAGCATGCAGTCCACCCGATGGTAAGTGGTCCCTGCCGCCCATGGACATCTGTAATCAACATATAAATACAGAATATGGGTTCCATCTGAAGTCAATCGTAGATGCGTTGCTACTCTTGAGGACTATGATGGTCGCCTCATGTGAAAGTGTGCCTTCAACCACACCCTTCTATCGCAAACGCAAGCAATGCTTTACGCTAGCAATATGTAAACAATCGGAGAACAAGGTGGGAAGGGAGGGTTTTTATTGACAAACACAACGCACCACTTTTTTTTTTAATTTTGTGCATATTACAAATTATCACTCTTCAATGGTAACGGAAAACACCGTGTAAAAACGTAAACACTTGAGTTTTTTTTTAATAAACTTTTATTGATTAACTATAATATTCATGTGAAAATGTGCCGGCAACCACACCCTTCTATCGAAACGCAAGAAGTGCTTTACGCTAGAAATGTGTGGGGCGGTGGTATTTCTCCGGTCGAACTACACGGGTTCTGCCGCTTGAAGTGGACGGAGCCGCGGGAAATAATAAACTAAAACGTGACTATAATCTCATAAGATTTTCCATCACCCTGTAGCAAACAGCTGTGATCAAGAATCATAACATATTTTCCGTACACCCTTTCCTCATATTTTTACTCCATTACGAGGGAATGATTTATTCTCTGATATATTACGAGCTTATGAATACTTCCAAGGTATATCTTGAGAGGTACTCGAATACTGTACTATTATATAAGGCACTGAATGTTGTTTGTTGTTTTTTTTTTTGGTATTTTTTATCACCGTGTCAGGTGTAGGGTAATGTCTCCGTCGTAGTTCCGGGATCAGAATAGGGCTACGGTATAGGCCTGTGGTAAAAGGCGACTAAAAGGGGGCTTCCGGGGTTGCGGGCGG